>WPDH01000100.1:0-561720 GCA_019137255.1 Corinectria fuckeliana | reverse complement strand
ACCTCTTATAGTTAGACTTTATAAACTTTATAAGAAGACTATATATAAATTTAAAATAGTAAGTAATTAAACTATAAGAAAACCTTGCCTACCTTTAATAAGGTATAAGATAGTTACTAATAGACTACTTTAATATGTAAAGATTAATCTATAACTCTCTTAGCACTAAGAAGCCTAAGAAAGATAAGATCTTAGCATACTAATACTATTATAGACTATAAACTAGAGTTAAGAAGGAGCTCTAAAGACTATAAATAGACATCCTAAAGGTAAAAGAGCTAGCTTAGAAAGCTTAATAGTAATAGTAACACCTTAAAGGTAATAACTACTTAAGGAGTGATAGCTAGAAGAGGAGTAGCTTTACTAATACTTAGGAGGGTTTATAAAAGACTTAAATAACAGACTGTTAGACCTGCCCTCTAAGCGAGTTAAAAACTTAAAATACTAATAAGTTAACTAATAGAGGATCTTAGCTAGTTAGTAATAATAGATAATAAGTAGTAAATAACTACTTATTAAGTTAGTTTCTTAGAGGGATTACCTACTATAATTATAACAAAAAAGAATATTATACTTTAAATTATAAGATACCTTAAAAGACTATAAGACAGTTAAATAAAAGAAAGGCCACTTAAGATATAACAGCTATATAGGCTATTATAGCCTATCCTAAGGATATTAACTTATTAGAAAATAAGTAGGTATAAAAATAATTACTACACCTCTTATACTAAAACCTAAGCTAGTGCTAATTAGAGTAATTATATAAGATAAGATACTTATTATATAAGTATTTACTAAAAAAGAAGTTAAGATAAATATAGATACTTATATATAAGTTAACCTTATTAGCTAATAACTAGTATAAAAGTTAGGTTTTAAGTCTAATCTAAATTAGAAGGTACTAAACCTAGCCAGCTTTAATAGGATAATCACTCTTCTCTTACTAGCCTACTAGCTAATCTTCTTTTTACTAAATTACTAAGAGTTCCCTAGGAAAGTAAGAAAGTTATTTATAAAAGTATAACACCTAAAAGAGGCTAATAACTTACTTTTATCCACCTAAGTGATAAGAGAAGAAGGTATTATAATTAACACCTAAATATATATATAAACTTATAAACCTATTTTAGTCTAAGACCTTATATCCTTTATAAAGAGCTTAGTAGAAGATAACAAAAAGGTATTTATTATATATATTAATAGTATATTATTACTAAATAAGCAGCTAATACCTGTTCTAAGAGAGGATTTAGAGAAACAGGAAGATAATACCTTACTAGCTAAACTAGAGTTAGAAAGGGAAACTTTTAGTAAGAAAGTATTAAAGACTTTACTACTACTAGAAGGGGTAGAATACTTAATTAACTTATAACTAGAGAGAAAACCTCTACTAGGATAAATATATCTTACTAATAAGAAGTAAGCTTAAGTTATTTATAAATATATCACTAAGAATATAGTAAACAGTTAGATTAGATATTTTATAAGTAAAGCTAGTATATTTGTTTTTTTTATACTAAAGAAGGATAGAGAAATCTAGATCTATATAGACTATAAAAGCCTTAATACTATTATAGTGAAAAACTGTTATCTGTTACTATTAATTAGTAATCTATTAGATTAATTATCTAGGGCAAAATAGATCTTAAAGATTAATATTTATAATATATATTACTATATCTAGATTAAGCTAGACAACTAGTAGAAAACTATATTTTATATAAGATATAATTACTTTAAATATACTATTATGCTATTTAGATTAACTAATACCCTAGCTATATTCTAAGTATATATTTACTAAGTACTCACTAGGTTGCTAAACACTTACTGTATTATATACTTAGATAATATTATTATATACTTAAAAACTAGAGAATAGTATACTAAGAATATTAAAAAGGTACTTTATAAACTATAAAGTTTTTAACTATATACTAAGCTGTTAAAATATATATTTTACTAACAGGAAGTTAAGTTCTTAGAGTATATTATTACTTAGAAGGGGTTAAAAATAAACCCCTCTAAAGTCTGTATAATCACTAAGTAGCTAACACTAAAAAATATTAAAAATATTTAAGTTTTTTAAGGATTTTATAACTTCTACTAAAAGTTTATTATAAAGTACTTTAGAATTATCACCCTCTTAATAGCCTAGCTAAAATAAGACAAAAGGGCTAAAAGGTTTTAATAAGAAGAGGAGGAGAAAATAGTATTTTAAACTCTTAAGTGTGTATTCTGCTTAGTAACTATTCTATAATATTAGGACCTTACTAAGTATATATAAGTAGAAATAAATATATTCTTATAAGTAATCTTAGAGATCTTAATATAACTGTTTAATAATTAATAGAGACTTATTACCTATATATTATATAAGCTTATAAATATAAAGTAATAGTAGGGTATAAGATAATAAGAGCTATTAGCTATTATTAAAAGCCTTAAGTATTAGAGCTACTACCTGCTAAGACTTTCAGATAGATTTCTTTTACTAATAGACTATATAGTACTTAAGAGAGTAATTACTATACTAGTGTAAGACCTTTAAGGAAGGCTTACTTGTTAGGTGTATAAGTTAGCACCTTTTAACTTTAATATTAAATACCACTCTAGGATTTAAAACCCTACAGATAGACTATTAAGATATCCTAACTATATAGAGAGTAAGATTAGCTATAATAATATACTACCTACTCTTATAATAAAGCTACAAATAGTTAAAGATCTGCTGTTAGATATATAATAAATAATCACTAATATTAGAGGTAAGATAAAAACTATAAGAGTATATATATAAGTAGTGTAAGCAAGTCTTAAAGACCTTATAAGATAATAAGTCTAAAAGGGATACCCCTCACCTTAAACTCTCTAAAAAGACTAGAAAAGTTAAATATAAAAAGTGTCTATCTTTATAGTCACCTAAGCCTAAAGATAAGCTAGTGTAACCTAAGAGTAGTTAGAGAATACTTAGTAAGAAACAGCCTATTAAGAAAGCTAAGAGGACTCTACTAGAGCTAGGATTATTAATCTAGAGTAATATATCTTATGCTAAATTATAAGAGAGCTTATAGAGGGTAAAATAGTATTCTTATTATAACTCTTACTATGCTTAAAAGAACTAGTTAAAAGACTATAAGCTAATAATTAGTTTTGTTAATAACAGTTAGTAAGAGTATAATAAACAGCTAGTAAGCTAAGTTACTACTTTTACAATTAGAATAAAACCTTATTCTTTAAGAGTAGACTAGTGATTTTTATATAAGAGGTGTTAAGACTTAAAATCTTATACTAGTATTATAATAATCCTAAAGTAGAATATATAGAAACTATAAAGATATTAAAACTTATTAGCAGGAAGTTCTATTAGAATAAGATTAAGAAAGATATAACTAAGTATATAACTAATTACTAACTATACTAAGAGGTAAAAACCCTAAGGTATAAGCCTTATAGATATTTATAATCACTCTTAATACTATTATACCTATTCTAAGAAATTAGTATAGACTTTATTATAAGTTTACTAAATAGTATATAAGCAGATAGTAAGAAATATAATATAATTTTAATAATTATATACTATATAATAAAATATATAATATTTATTTCTTATAAAAAGACTATAATAGTAGCTTAATTAGCATAAGTGCTTTATAAGCAGGTAAAATATAAGTTTAGAAGTCCTAAAGGGATTATAAGCAATAAAAATAAGCTTCTTATAAGCTAATTTTAAGAGGACCTTATAATTAAGAGGGCAACTTATTAGTAACTATCTACTATATACTACTTATAGACTAATAGCTAGATAGAGAGAATAAACTAAGCTATAAAGAAATATTTATAAATCTATATAAAAAAGTCTCCTAAAAGATAAGTAGTATAATTACTAGAAGCAGAATTTATATATAATAATAGCTAATATAGTAGTATTAGTATATTCTTAATATAAGCCTTATATAAGTATCACTTAAGAGTAGTAAAGTATATACTATAACACTTAAAAACCACTATATAAGGAGTGACTAAGCGTATTAAAACCCTTCGCTAAGTGTGTAATAAGGCCTGTAAGTGCTAAGAATAAGTAATAAAAGCTTAAGCTAAGAACTATAATAAAAGACATCTTAAATAGAAATACTAAGTAGGATAAGTAGTAAGACTATCTATATATAACTTCTAATTTAAATATAAGAAATTAGTACTTAAGTTTATCTAGGTTATAATAGCTAAAAGAGTTAGAAAATAAGCTTATTAAGTTTACTTGCTAGAATAATACTATAGGATATATAATATATTTTTAGTCTTACTTATTAAACTATAGAAAGATACATATAGAATACTTAATAAATGCTTAATAACTCTTTTAGAACTTAAAGAAGAAGAGAATAAGTAGAAAGTTAAAGAAATTATTATAAATAAGAAAATAAGAGAGGAAACCTTTTACTTAGTAAAATAGATAGAATAGCTAGTAAAATATAATACTTAGAAACTTATAATTCACTTAGAAAACATAATAAAGATAGTATAATAATATTACTAATAATAAAAGTGTATATATAAAAAATAAGATAATAAGAATCTCTAATAATAGGTAAAAACCTAATAACAACTAGGTGATAAATACTTACCCTCTTCTAACCTAAATATAAACTTAAATAACTAAACTACTAAAACTCTAAATAAAAGCTGCCTAAAACTATAAAAGAAACTAGACTATAAACTAAACTAATAACAAAAATTTAAGCCTAAAAAGGGGCGTAATAAACCTAAGTGCTATAATAAGGCTAGATTTCTTTCTCCTTCTTATTATTCTTATTCTACTCTTAGCAAGCTTACTTCTAGAGTTATTTCTCCTCTAAGTGTTACTACTTAGCTATAACACACTCTGCTTTAGAACAGGTAAGAGCTTTTCCTTTAGGATCTTAGGTGAGCAGCTAGTAGCTATAAGAGGCATAAAAAGAGGTGTAAAAAGAGGCTAAAAAATAAACTAAACTGTAATAAGAAGAATTACTAAACATACTATTACTATATACTAAGCTCTTATTATTATAAGAATAGTTAGAAGCTAGTTAGTTACTATAGCAGAGAGGTGCTATACTTATAAAAGAAACAAATAGCTTAAGAGCCCTATTATTATAATACTAAACAATAGAGGCTTAAATAGCCTTAGAAAAATTATTAGGGAAAGTATAAGTAGAACTCTTATTAGACACCCTAATAGTAAGTGTATACTTAGTAACTACTAGAGTATAAAAAGCTAATAATAAGAGTTAGAGGATAAAATTATTATAGTAATATAAGAGTGTTATAAATACTAGTTAAGCTTATAAAACCAACTAGTTCTTATAGTTAATTAAACTAAATTTGATTTTAGTATATAAAGCTTAAATCTAGGTGAAAGTAACTACTTCCTAGTATATAAATAAATATATATTACCACCCTAAATATAAATACCTATAGGGTTCTTAGTAAACTTAATAAGGTTTTACTATATAGTAGTAATAGTATAAATAGTATAAATAATATACTAGTAGCTAACAGTAGAAACACTCTCCTTCTTATTATTCTAGTTATAGTAAGAAAGATAGTAAAGAAAGTTCTAGTACTATTATACTATAAGAACTAACTTAGTAGAAATCTATTATTATAAAATTAGTATAAGTGCTTATAGCTTGCTAAGCACTTATAATATATACCTAGTTATATTACTTATTTAAGGCTTTATAGATAGTATAGCAGGAAATAAAAGAACTATAAGTATAAGAATATAAGAAGGAATAGTATTTCTATTAGATATAATAAGAGTAGAGAATACTACTAGAAGGTATTTTAGAAAACTTCTTATCTAAGAAGGGGAAATTAACTTTAGCCTAAGTGTAAAACTCCTTTAGCACTATAGCTATAACTCTAAGGATTAATATTAGCATATAAAGGCTAAACACTTAGTAAGTAGGCGAAGATAATATTAAGAGGGCGAGAACTAATTAAATAGAAAAACATAAAGTTAAAAGAGAAAACTAATATATTAACTATAAATAAGAGAGTTCTAAAGAAGGTTATAAGAAAGAGGGAATCCTAAACTCAGGGTAAATAAAAACCTAAAGTAAATATTTAGGGTGTAAAATAAGTAGGCCCCTATATAATAGCCTAATAACCACTTGTATAACACTTAGATTATAATAAACCTAATAACAGGCTATATTATTTCTATATAGTTAGTAAACCACTATATATATAGGAAAATAATAAACTTCCCCTTATAAAGAATAACACCTTAGGATAAGGCTTAGAGGGAGAGAGAGTAATTATAATAGTTAGTGCTAACTCTATTAACACCTAATATAAGCCTTTAGGGCTTAACTTTAGGGCTCGCCTAAATAGTAGGCTAGCAGCCTCTTTAAGAATACTAGATAAGCACTTACTAAATACTTATTAAGTGAAAGCTTTATAATATACTAATACCTACCTTTATAATCTTTATATTTACACCCTAGTAAGACTAACCCTTATATATAACTAGTAACTAATAAGATTTAGCTATATAGTAGCTTTATAATAGNNTTTATAATAGTTTTATAATATATATCTTAATACTATTTACTTATTAAATATTTACTATAAGATTCTTAAGTAAACCTTTTATATAGCTAGTTAAAACTTTTTTAATAACTATTATAAACTATTTTAAAACCTAATATATACTTATATTAAAAATAGTATAAATCTAAGTATTATTCTTTAGGAGATTTATAGTTAGTTTATAAATAAGAATTATAATATTCTTACTAAGAAGATAATATAAAACTATTATAAGTAAAAGATAATCTCTTAAGAAGGTATAATTAATAATTATTATAATATCTAATAGTATATAAGATATAATATTAAGAGCTATACTATATAACTTAATAATAATCTTCTTACTAAGATAAGAGAGAATTACTTTTAATAGTAGTATTATTAAAAGCTAAAATATTCTCTTATTATAAGTAACTTAAGCTTAAATTAAAGCCTTAATAAGTGTTTTCTAAAAGATAGTTAATATTACTTTTTTAATAGTAATTATAATTATTTTTATAAGAGATAGTAAGATTAGAATCTTACTACTTATATATTAAGTATAGCTTATAGTAGTATTAGCTAAGACTATTACTATTTTTTAGACTAAGAGAAAAGTAGCTTTTAGAATAATTACTTTAAGTTTATATTTAATCTTAATAATAAGATTTTTAAATTAATTATAGGTTATTTTTATACTAGGCTTAGCTTATAGTAAGAGTAGGTTTTATAGTAAAAGATTTTCTTAAAAGAAGAAAAAAAATAGTTTATAATTATAATATCTTTTATTTTAACTATTCTGCTTATTATATATAATATAATAATAATATAAGAGTAGAAAGAAGGTAAAAAAGGTTTATAAAAAAAGATACTTAGGTTAAAATAGATTTTAAGAGTATAACTAAAATATAATAAGAGTAGCTATTAAATATTTATAAAAGGTTAAAAAGATTAATATTAATAAAGCTAAAAAAAAAAAAAAAAGAAAGAAAAGAGAAAAAGCAGAGCTTTCTACCTATTAGACTTAAATACTTATATAAGCTGCTAACTAACTTAGTAGCTAAGTCTTATTACCTTTTAGTAAATAACTTTTTTATTTAGCTTAAGCTAAGTAAAGCCTAAACTATAATAAATATTATAAAAATAAAAATTTAAAAATAAATAATAAGACTTAAAATAATATTAGTTTAATACTAAAAGAATTATTATTATTATTATTATACTATTCTAACTAATTTAGGTTACTTAGACCCCCTTCTATTAATAAGTGAAACTATATAAGTAGCCTAAGTGTTACTAAGGCGAGGCTAAGACTACTTTAGCCAGATAAAACCCCTCTTCTTCTCTTATTATTATATCTCTAAAAACTAAGATTAGTCTCTTAACTAACTTACTTAGTGCTCTCCCGCTAAAGTTTCAAGCCTAAAGCAATCTTAAAAAGAGGGAGACTTAGTCTTAGGTAAGAGAAAGGAATTTATATAGTAAAGGTTCTAAGTGAAAGTTTTATAAGGCAAAAAAAACCCTAAGGTGTTATATACATACACACACACCCCACTTAGGGTCCCTCACCCCGCGATTATTTCTTATTCTTCTTTTTTCCTTATTATCAATTATAACCTAGGCCTCTACGCCTATCCCGGTAAGTACTATATTATTTCTTCGTCTTTTTGATGTCAGACTAATATCACTTTAAGCCCTATCGTTTGTTTTTAAAAATTTTTATCTTCGTGATGTTAGAAACACCCTCTGTCCCTAAGGCGAGCTTGTCGCCCGCTAAGCGAGACTGCCCTCTGTACTGGGCGGAAGTATATATTAAGGTGTGAGTATTCTCTAGGTCTTCTCAGGGTCTAATCAGTCTCAGATTAGTGTTGTACTAATGTTTTCTAGTGCTATGCCTTATAAGAAATGTTTGTCTTATTTAGCGTTAGGGCATATACTAAAAGAATAAAAAAAAAATAGTATAATACTTACTTATATAAGTGTAAAAGCTTAAGTTACTAATAATAATAATAATAAAAAGAGAAAAAAATAACTATAAAGTAAGAAACTATAAGTAAGATATATATATATATATAAACTACTTTAAGCTTTTATCTTATAAAATTTTTTACTTTAAACTATAAGAGTTAGAGTAATATATCTAACCTTTAATAGAAAGTTCTAGCTATAAAGCTAAAAAGATTAAATAATTTAAGTAAGTTATATTACTTAATTATACTATATAACAGGTTATAAGAGAGCTCTTAGTAAGCTCTTAGCTTAGTTATACTCTTATAATTATCTCCCCCTCTTAATAGTATATTCTAAGCTGCTAGCTTATTAAGTGTAGTATAACCTTTTCTACTCTAAGTATAAAAAGCCTTTTTTACTACTATTATAAGAGGTCTGCTATTATAAGGCTAGAAATATAATAATCTTATTACACTTATATATATATATATATTAAAGAGTAGCTTAGCTTTTAAGCTTAAAATAACTACTACTATTAACTCTTAAGGCTTTAGTTATAGTAAGTAACTATATATATTTATTCTTATAAGCTTAGCACTTATTATAGTTATAAGGTTTTATAGGGATTTAAACTTATAACCTTTTATATAGTACTAAACTTAATATATACTTAAATAATTATAAGAGTTAGAGTAGTATACTTAACCTTTAATAGAAAGTCCTAGCTGTAAGGCTAAAAAGATTAAATAATTTAAGTAAGCTATATTACTTAATTATACTATATAATAAGTTATAAGAGAGCTCTTAGTAAGCTTTTAGTAAGCTCTTAGCTTAGTTATACTCTTATATAAACTTTTATTATATAAATACTTTTATTTTACTTAAAACTAAGTTTTTCTTTTTTTAAGATTATCTTAAGCTTAAAACTTTAATAAGAAAGTATTAAGTAAGTTAGTTAAGAGACTAATTTTAGTTTTTAAAAATATAATAATAAGTAAAAAAAAAAGGTTTTATTTAGCTAAAGTAGCTTTAGTCTTATTTTAAACTAGTTTATAAGTAAAAAAGCTAACTTACTATAAGTTTTATATAATTATTTTTAAAACTAAAAATAAGCTAAACTCTTAAAATAAGTTAGTAATATATCTTTTAAAAACTACTATTAGAGCTTTAAGCTAAAAATAGTACTAAAATAATATAAATATTATAAAATTTAGCTAGGTTTAAAGTAAGTTTTAATTTGTTAAAGCTTTAAGCTAGTATTTAAGTGCTTAACTTAGTATAATTAAGGTATATAAAGTTTAAAAGTATTATAACTAATATAAGTAGGTATTATTATAACATCTTTAGGTACTTTACTATTTGTAGAGGTGTATAAATACCTTGTTACAGAGCTAGAGAACTTACTAATACCAAGCACAGACCCACTTTTTAAAGGCAGCATAATATCTTCTAGCACCCACGTTATCAACCTGAATAGACTAAGGGTCGGTGAACCCAAAACACCGCGCCGTTCGCTTTCTGGCCTAGGAATTTCTTCTTCTTGCCCGACAGCGTGACAAGACGAGCAACGTACCCCCACCCCCTTGCCTCTATGGCCCAGACGATAGCTACGACGCTGCCTGCACCAGCTGCCCGAGGCCCAACAACACTGACTGGATCGCTTCCCCTAGTAACGACACTCTAGACACAACGATGGCTAGCAACAACGAGAATCACTACCATACATACGGGGCCAAGTGCCGCCTGGCACCCGTCATCCGCGTCGAACGAGAAGACAATATCCCCCCCGTGGAAGCCCAGTTCTTCTATTCCTCTATTCTCCCCATCGACGACCCGCTGTCTACCAGCTTCGCCGCGGGCCCGTCCGAGTCCAGGTCTAGCAAGGGCCAGCTGCGACCATATGCGCGAGGCGACAATACTGCTCTCGAGAAGGCCTGGCTTGGCCTTATGTCCGATAAAAACCGTCAAGATCATGAAGATGTGAGGCGGGGCCGAGCGCTGGGCACCAGCTCCTCCCAAGCGATCGCGGACAAGCTGGCCTCGCTCGTCCAGGACATGGCGTTCACACACTGGGCCAGGCATCGCAATAAATACGAACCTCAAGACCTCTCGTTACCTTCATACGGTGCTCTACCGACATCCCATGTACCTGCCTGTTGCTCGAAGCTAGTAGTTGATGTTTCCCAGGAGCTGGATACAACCTTCTGTGCCCTTGTGAGAAACCAGACACCCGCCCTTGGTCTCGATGGAGTGATGCACCAGGTCGTTCTGGTTTTGGACCGTCTACGAAAGGAGGCAGACAATCTTACTGAAAGCCGTCCCCTCATAGCAGATGCTCCTACCGGCCGCCCTAGAATTGAGTCCAATACCACTACAATATCGCACCCGATATCTCGAATTCCAAAGATAAAGAGTGAACCTCGAAGTGCGATACGCCGAAATGAAGAAAAGCAGCCGTTGAGTGGTGGGGTACATACCAAGAGCCATGGCCTTTCAACTTCTCAGCCCAAAACCCAGTCGCCTTCAACACAGACACCGCTGGGCAGTCCCGCACCGAACCGACCGCCAATTCTAGATGACGGCATATCTGGACGGCCTTTTGTCCGAGTAGGTAGTCCCCATTCGTACCCGGAGACTTCCACCACCCTGCCTCGAATAGACAATCATTTGCCAGATGCACCTCTCCGCGAGGAAGAGGACGACGAGGAATATGTACGGGACACCGGACCGGATATTGCGGCGAGGACAAGCTTTGCCGTAAGTGGCAAGCATCGACCGGATGATATCGAAGTCGCCGTTGGAATATCTAGGCTGCACATGGTATCACTCCCTACGCTTCAGATGAAACCGATCTACTGGTCACCCGTGAACGACGTGGCAGTGGTAATGAGAGCCACGTGGTTTTACAGGTGAGTCGTTGAGTTTCACTTGAATCCACAAACCGAACATACTGACATGGTCAAGAGACACAATGCTTCCAATTCCCGCTGCTGTGGCGAACCAACTCGAGGCTGGGTTCCAAGAGCTTAAACCATGGACGGAGACATGGAGTGATGAGATCCGTTGCGCTATCGACGTGGGGCCTCTTGGCGAGGAAAAGGTCTCTCATAGACTATGGCCCTCCGAACCCGATTTTCCCTCTAAAGACGACGATGACGTGACGGAAACTACCATATCATCTATCCCGTTTTGTGCAGCCCGCTGCTTCCGGGGAGAAGCTGCTGCTGAAGGAACCATCGAACCG
This sequence comes from Corinectria fuckeliana, assembly GCA_019137255.1. Taxonomy (NCBI): domain Eukaryota; kingdom Fungi; phylum Ascomycota; class Sordariomycetes; order Hypocreales; family Nectriaceae; genus Corinectria; species Corinectria fuckeliana. The sequence goes on along the minus strand of WPDH01000100.1, from coordinate 549,964 downwards.
ATATTGGTGAGCAAGAAAAGTTCAGCCGAATCACCAAACCGCCCCTTTTTGAACTACCACGTCATCTACAAGAGTCAGACTGATGCCTTTCTCTTGAAACCTAGTCTCAAGCCGTCGGCATACTATGGTAGACGACCGGTTTGGAAGATCATGAAAGGCCTTACAGTTGGAGTCCCGGTCGTGAGGGGCTTCGATCGCAACGCGTGGGAACGCATCCACCAAAAGAAGCAGGCACCTAGTGAGCCAGGCGCTTCAGCAGCAGACCAGTCTCATGAGAGCACAGGGCAAGGTGTGTGTCCTGCCTGCAAGGCGGAAAAGGAACGAGGGCAAGTTACCGATCTCGTTCTTGTGGCTCACGGAATCGGCCAGAAGTTCGCAGAGCGGGTGGAGAGCTTTCATTTCACGCACGCCATAAATGGCTTTCGGCGGGCAGTGAATGTGGAACTGAAGAGCCCAATTGTGCAGGAGGTGCTTCGCGAGGGCCAGAATGGTATGATGATCTTGCCCCTGAATTGGAGAATGGGCCTGTCCCTCGAAGATGGAGGCCCAATGAGAGAGGAAGACAAGGCGGCATACACACCCGATGGCTTTGGACTGAAAGACATCGAGCCTGATACAATCCCCGCTGTTCGCAGCATGATAGCGGACGTCATGTTTGACGTTCCTTTTTACATGTCTCATCACAAAGGGAAGATGATCAATGCCCTGGTGTCCGAGGCAAATAGAGTCTACCGGCTATGGTGTCGGAACAACCAAGGATTTGCGGAGAATGGACGTGTTCACCTTATTGGCCATTCTCTGGGCAGCGCAATGGCTCTTGAGATTCTATCGCACCAACCAACGACGGTACCCAAGATCGATTTGTCCCGCAAAGAACCCGAGACGCGGTTTTTCGAGTTCGACACTACCAATTTGTTTCTCGCAGGGAGCCCAGCGGGTTTCTTCCTGCTCTTGGAGAGAGGCACCTTGGTGCCTCGATATGGAAAGATGAAGCCCGGGGCCGACTCGTGCGACACTGTTGCCAGCGGCGTCGTCGGAGAAGCTGGCACTTTCGGGTGTCTGGCTGTTGAGAACATATACAACGTACTCGCCAAGGAAGACCCCATCGCCTACCTCCTCAATGGAGCCGTAGACCCTGCCTACGCGTCGAGCCTCAAGCCTGCCTACGTCCCGAGTATCACCGGCTCGCTCTGGAAGTCAGTCGGCAACGCTATGCGCAACGTCGTGCCCGGTATGGCCCCGGCCCCGAACCGGCTCGCCCCGGAACCAGAACGGCCCACAACGATCCGCCTCCCCTCGCAGCTCGAGCTTGAGGTTCATGACTTTAGCCGCGAGGAGATTGCCGAGAAGAAGGCATTCCTGCTCAATGATAATGGGCAGATCGACTGGTATCTGCGTTCTGGTGGGGGACCGCTAGAGATACAGTACCTGAACATGTTGAGCGCGCACACGAGCTACTGGACCAACGTCGATTTTATCCGCATGCTATGTGTCGAGATTGGGAGACGGTCGGGTCGGGCGCACACGCTCCCGGCCATGAGAGCCGTCAAGACCACCAAGAGACTGCTGGTTAACTAATTAGATTGACTTGGTGTACTACTACTTACTAATTGTTACTATAAACTGGGCACTGGATGTTTCGCTTTTCACTTTTATGGATTGGAGCCATGGAATGATTGGAACTTTTGGAGTTACACGGATGGGCCTTCCACATGGAATACCTCAAGGAGGAATCACGGCATACATAGATGGTATTATAGCATGCTTTTAGATACGCGAGCACTTTTGTTCATATTACACCCTATCCCTTGTTCAAGTAGCAATTTTCGTTGAGAATATCCTACCAAACGAGAAATTTAGAAACCTTCCATCTCCATCATGTCCCGATCTAACTCTTCGTCGTCGTAGTCGTAGTTGTTGTTGTTCTGGGCTGTGGCCTGCGGCTTCTGCGCAGCCTCTTCGAGCTCTTTAATCCGCTCCATGTCTATCTTTTCTTTATGCTCCATGAGGTCCTTGTAGCCCCACGTGCTGATTCCTTCCTGATCCTTAGCCCGGAAGGGCTGTGCCATGGTTCTCAAGAACCTTCTCGCACTGCTGACGGCCATGTCGGTGCTCAAGTTCACTTCGGCTTCAAGAAGGCCTTGGTTAATCCATTTTGGCAGTTGTGTCCGTTTCTTTTGGAACCGACGGTCCGCAAGAACCATGACTCCGTAATCGTCCTTGCCGCGCAAGACTCGACCAAGGCATTGCGCAGCGTGGCGCATCGCATCGAAAGAGAGAAAGTCATTTTCCTTAATACGATAGGTTTCCCGCAGGAACTCCAGTCTGGCCTTCAGGATACGTGATTCGGTGTACTGGAAGGGCACCCCAATGCAAAGCACAGTACGGCCGTACTGGTGGTCGAAATCGATTCCCTCGGAAACCTTTCCTCGAGCGACGCAAAGAAGCACGGCTCCTCGTCCATTGCAGCATGCTGTGCGATAGGTTTCTAGCGCAAGGGATGTTTCTTGAGCATCAGGGGTCTCGACTAGAATGAGCTTATACTTCCACACCTCATCTAGGATACCCATTCCCTGCCACATGCTGATGATAGATTCCATATACAGATATGACGGGAAGAAGACGACCATGCCATCGGGCGTGATTTTGGCAAATTCTGTCAGTAGATTGCCGTAGTTTCGGACCACACTTGGCTCGTTTCGGACTTGGAAGCTTGTCGACACTGATGCTTGATCGCTTCCTCTGGTAACGATCATGGGCAAGAACGATCGTCGAGCAAGTGTCATGGCATATGACTCTTGAATGACCGTGGGGAAGTCGAGCATCTTGGGATATATGTCAAGGGGTGACATGGTTCCAGATGTAATGATGACCGAGTAGAATCTATCGAATACTGGGCGAATGGCAATTGCAGCGTCGAGGCAAGTAAAGTGCAGAATGGGGTTCGGCACTTCGGCAGTGTCGGACTCGTAGGGTTCCAGGATTAGGAGGAACCCTTTCTCATAGGTCGCTACAAGTGTGGCAAATGTTGCAACTTCTTGCAATGGCTGATAGTCCTCTATGTTAGTGAGCTCGAGGGTTCTCACCAACGATGTTAACCGTTCTGCACAGAACCTCAAGGGCTTTTTCTCGATGAAGGTGTGCTCCCTTAGGTGAGATAGGAACGACGGCGGTGTCTCCGAAATGACTTGCCGGACTTTCATCCGGGTCTGAGATTGGGGTTAGAGACGGACCTCTTGAGTAGAAGGGCTGTTCGTAGATACCTTAAGATATTCGATGAACCGTTTCAAGAAGGTAACAAAGTGCTCAGCTCTTCTGATGTTGCCCGGTACGGCCTCTTTCAGGAGATCTTCAGGGAGAGCTATGTGGTTGTTAGTTATGCCAAGATGATAGACCTGATGAGAGGTAAGGATAGAGCCTACCGGGGTTTGACATGAAAGCATCTTCTTGACGGGCCTCATCTGCATCACGAAGACCCTGCACGAGCTTCTGGTACTCGTTTTGTAGTTGTTCCTGATCAGTCTCACGCATCTGTGCGATTCTACTTTCCAAGTTTTGGGCGCCGCGAGTTGCCTTGCGTAACGAATCTTCGGTGATATCGGTGCTGAGGGCTTCGATGCAGACGTTGTCGATGTTGTGCGCTTCGTCAAAAACAACGATGCAGTCCTTGGAGAAGTCCCGAGATACTCGTTCAGCAATTTTGGGGTCGAGTAGGTAGTGGTAGGAGAAAATGACGACGTTGCAGTATTGCATCTGGAGTAATTGTCAGCATCTTAGCTATTGCGTCGACCGCATTGCGTTATAGTATTCACCATGCGCCGGGCAGTGAAGTATGGACACTGTTTGTGTTCTTCGCCATAGCGAAGAATGTCATCGAAAGACCAGACACCGTTCGGAATCAGATTGTGAGGCTCGAGGAGGTCGAGGTTCTGTATCAAGGACTTAGTATGAGCGGTAATGAGGACATGGCAGTGTCGCTGTACATACGTCGTGGTAGACACAAACATCCACGCTCTCGCCTCGATCTTTCTTTTCCTTGACGAAACCAGCAGTAAGACTTCTGCACCGAGCATCGACAACCGCGCCACTCTTCTCCCGCTTGACGGAAGGGTGAAGACACAAATTCTTTCGGCTGGTTAAGCCAAGACCACGGAACTCTTCCTCGTAGCCAAGTTGCTCAGATCGGTACTTCATGAGAGACTTGAGCTCGACCAATGCCTTTTCGATCTCCGACATAGTACCTAAGGATGGCGAAGGTGAGCGAAATGGGGAGAGAAGACAGGGAGACCAAAAGCGTACGGGAGCAGTAGATGAGTTTGCGCTTCTCGGGCATGTATTGCTGATAAGCGACGATGAGGGAAAGCAATGAAACAGTCTTGCCAGTACCCGACGGCATTTCCAAGACACAGTGGCCCCCAGCATCTAGAGTTTCTAATCGTTGAGAAGTCGAAGTGTTAGTCTACCAGATAGTGGTTGGGGTGGGTAAGGAGGCAAATAATTCGGTACTTTTGAGATCGCACATGTAGCTACGTGACGGAGCTGGTGATTAGCCTTGAACACGGACATGATATATGATGAGTGGAGCTCGTGGAAACTCACGCATATTGCTCTGATTAAAATCAAGGGTTAGTTTTGATCCATAGCAAGAAGCGGGAGAGGGTTCGTAGGCATACCTGGATATATCTTGGGGTAGGGAAAGAGCACTGGCAGATCACTAGAACGAGGGTGAGCACGAGACTGGTGGAGATAAAAGACTACCGGAAAGACCATACTCGATGTTGAACTTCATGATGGCTGAGGGGACGGACACCGGGGCATGCTCTCGGTGATTCGCAGATGCAGCCTAGTTGAAGGGTTCATATAAAGGGTGAACAACGTGATGCGTGACGGTAGGCTCTTAGGCAGAACCAAGCTGTCGCGAAATCACGTGACTTCAAGCAACGGCGATCCGGTAAGTAGTTATGTCAGCAGTTTGTTACATAAGTACTAATAAGGAATGAGTAAGGTAAGCAAGTAAGTGCCCCAGCTACGCGGGTGTTGGTCGTTTCTCTGGCAGGTTCGTTCAACATTGCTCCCGAATGATTAGGAAAAGGGAAAACTGATTTTCAGGAGCCCCCATGATTTTGAAAACATTTTAATGGTTCGAGAGCTATGTGAAACGAGTTGGTCAGTGTTGAAAAGCGCCCATCACCCGCGTAGGTACCTAAGGTGGTGTGGTCCGTGCTACTTACCAAGGTGTGCCAGCTCGTACTTAGTAGGTAGCCTGTGCTTGGTATAATACTTACGTAGACTACTAGCTTACACTACAAGCTTGAAGACTCCTTAGGAAGCTGCTGGGGCATGCAAGTATTCGCTGTACTGTGCGAGGTTCTTTGCATTCCGGGGGAGGGACAGATCTGGGAAAAGATGCGGGCGAGCAACCACGCCGTAGTGGGCAATTTGAGGTGGGGGCTATCTACGACACCGTTGATATCGGGAATGGGGTTGTGGACCACTTATATTCAAGCTGATATCAAGATGGAATCAGCACCGGTGTCGAGAAGCTAGGCTAGTGTTGGCCAGCGTTGACCTTTGAGACAAGATATGTACTGGCACTCTGGCAGTCGCAGAGAGACAGCCTGACCTATTCCGTACTTATACAAAGCAGTGAGAAAACGAGGTAGGTTTGCAGCATCATGGGTTAGGTGGTCTACAATCCTATGATTAGACGGGACATTTTCACGGTTACTCGATCCATGAAACACGGGTGGTTTGGGGGAAACAAAACGGTGGAGGGTAGAGACAACAACCTCGAACCTCCGTCTCCAGCTATGAACGCTGCCTGGTGACTATCTAGTAGGTAATTACTGAGACAAAGTGAGCATGAGACAGCACCCCTCCGGAATGAGCAATTTTTCAGTGGAAAATTCAGTGAGGCACTGGGAATGATGGAACTCAATGAGGGAGAGCTGATCGACTGGACTAAGCTCGTGGTTCCACATTGAACGCCGCCTAATAGAACCTATTTTTATTGGGTAGTATTGGGTAGTTACCAACTCTCCCAGGAACCGAACGAGTTCAGCAGTTGATAAGAAGGACAGACAGTCTGTGGACGAAGTAAGTCTTCAAACAGTGTAATGGTACGAAGGGCGTGTTTGAGTGGGGAAGACCAAGCCATGCCTCAAGTTGACGACTGACAAACAAGTTGCGAGTTGCAGCTCGTAATCTGCGTGCGTGCGAGCTTCTGAGGATGTGCCCCTGTGCGTGTGAGTATGTACGTATGTACAAGATAGTGGAGTTGTCAAGCTGGGCAGCAAGCTCCGTAGCCGTAGCGGGGGCGCTAATGCACTGGCGTTCAAGGCGTCGTGACCCCACCACCACTACCTCACCTCACACCTGGCCTCACGTCCTCGATGTATGGCCTCACCTCAATTTCAGACCTCCAAGGCCGGGCCTTGGGGACTTCGTCCTTCCTCCGATGTTTTGTCTATCTACAAGGCTATAAACTGCGCGTAACATGGACGGAGAATTGTGGATCTCCAACCACGTAGAAGCACGGATTTATTTACGCGCTTTCACCACAGAGTCTGAACGCTTTCCATCGAGATGTGTGACCTGTGGGAGCGCATACAGTGCCTCAGCAACCCAGTCAGCACAGTACCATCCAGACATGGCAGGAAGCTCTCCGCCCCTCATATCAGCTCTGACCAACGATACGCCATAACTATCGCCCCCTTCCCCGCTTTCCATCCGCACCGGGCTCCTTTGAGGCTACTCCCATTGGCCCGTGCATCAGCCATCAGCCACCTTGGGCCATGGTCACTGGTGGTCACTGGTCAGTCACTGGTCAGTCACTGGTCAGTCACTATCACTGCCGCACGCTCACTTCTTGCGAAGTTACAGATGATCCATGATGGATGATTGTCAATGGCTGCTGGCTGGAAATCCATTGGCTGCTGATACATTACATACTGCTTACGGCCCGCAATGATGTATGATTGTACTTCATACAGTGCCAATCTATCCGCCACCACCTCACACAGCACACCAACGCCTGCCGGGACAGGGACCGACACACATGCCTTATCAGCAATTCGCCATCTTCCGGTCGCCATCCGCCATTGCACATTAGATAGATACTTTGAGCCCAACAACATTGTCCACCACCACCACCGCCAACGCCGCCAACCACCATTACTCTTACCACCCCGACTTCCGTCCGTGATCCATTCTTTCCCCTCCTCCTCCTCAATCCTTTCTCGCCTTTTGCTTGCCGTCTTCGCGACGTCGTTCTTCTCCCGTGTCCATCATCATCGCCATCACCTGGCGCGCCGTCCCTCTCCGCAAATCAGGCCATCTACCTGTCTATCTATCATTTCTTGCACTGGGCGTGACAACACAGCAGCTACCGCAAGTTGCTTTGATCGTCCTGTTTGTTTGTTTGTCCGTCCCCCCTTCCAGTATCATAATCTGTCTATCTGCTTTGCATTTTGGGACCGTCACCTCTGGCTCTCTTTCTCTTCCTCGAGCTGTTACTGTCTTGTCACAGCTTTTATGGCTTTGTTTTTACATCACCGCATCATCACCACGGCTGCTTTACTTCATTTTGCAATTCGTCTTCCCACCCATTGACCCTATTCTTTTGAAGCCTCCCCTGCGGCCTGTGCGATCATCGTCTTGTCCGACCGAACACAAAGTCACACACTCTGGTCTGGTGCCGCAAGACTTCGTTCCAATTGCCACTCCCCTTCCTGCTCGTCTGGCTCCCTCTCCGTTCCATGTCGAGCCTGCCTTGCTGCTTCTCGCGCTTGCTCTCCGTGCTTGTCTCTCGTCCTCGGCTCAGGCATGTGCGATAAAGGCCAGCTTGCAGCAAGAAGGAAGCTGTGCGTCCTGTTATGTCTTGCTTGCCGGCCCTTGACTCGTAGCCCATCATTCTGACTCTTTCTCGTCCAGCGTCCTACGGCTAAACCCGAATATCAACATACCCCTTCAATAAAGGCTTCATTTCTTTTGGCCCTCTATCCCTGTGGTTCGACCTCGAGTTGCCGTACATCATTACGTCCCGTCCCCCACCAGTACACCCCCCCTCGAACCGTTATACACCGTCAGTCCGATCTCGCTCGCGACATTCGCCGAGCCCGCGAATATGGCGACTATCGCCCTCCCCAGACCTATTCCACCGCATCGTCCCTCGTCGACTATCACGCCGCCCCTTTCTCTTGAATCTATCGGCTCCTCTTCTCCCGCGCAATGTTCTGTCCCCGTTCCGAACAAACACATCCCCGTTTGTCCCACTGGGTCCGCTCGTGCAGATGAGCCCAATACCCCACCGCCATCGCCGCCCTCGCCGAGGACCCTCAACCGCTCCCAACAGAGCTCCCTACTCTATCCCCCGGATGACTTTAACCGTCTTTATAACGGCTCGCTCTCCATATTTGAGCTTGACGCACACCATGTCGCCGACGCCATTGATTTTGCTGCTCGGCAGCCGCTACCAGATCCATCCCTAGTGTTTCCATGGCTGCATGGCCTGCACCCTCAGAACCACGTCCAGCAGGCTTTCTTCGCTGCCCGAAAACGCACTATCAGGAAGACTCCGTCTTGCATTCGCGCCATAACTGTTGTCAAGGCTGACGGCATTCTTACTTGCTCCCGCCTCAAAGGCGCCGTTGCACCTGAAGATGTCATGCAATCTGGAGCGGGCCCTGACTTTGTCGAGGCAGATCCCCGCGAGGGATTCTCTGTTCGGAACTTCCAGATTCAAACCGCTAAAATTGCCCGGACCTCGGACATCATTGTGTACGGCCAAGACTCGGCTCAGACGCGCAATTTGGCTTGGGACATTGCCGCTGGCCAGCAGCGATGGTACGAGAAACAAATTGCCCAGGGTGCATGCCCAGTAGAGCACAATACGTTTGTCTGCACAAGCCCATTTAGCGACTTTGAGGACGATTACCCGGAAATTGTGGCAATCGACTCGTCTGGATGCCTCACAGGACACGTCTTGGATTTTTTTCATCAGGAACGACGAGAAATGTGGAACATGACAGAAGCTTCCGAGATATCCCACAACGTCTTCATGGGACCAACCCCGGAGCCGGGTAGTCCTGAGGAACAACAGTTCGACATTCTGATTGAGTGCAGTGACCTGGGCCGGCTCAACCCTCTGGCATTGCAGGTCATCGCCGAGAGCCCTGATGATGCGGGAAAGCTGCACATGCTAGATTTTCCCTCCTCAGGCAGTATTCTCCCCCCTTCATGGTCTCATTCAGACACAGATGGCATTCTTGAGACCTGTAAATGGATTTACCACCTTGCTCATGGCTCTTATCCCCAATCAGACGGCGAGGCAGGACATGATGTGGAAGGAGACTCGCCCATGCCATCTGAGCTGCAAATAACTTTCGATGTCCGTCCTCGGAAGATTCTTCTTCACTGCGCTGATGGCTATACTGAGTCGACAATGCTAGGCATTGCCTATTTCAGCTACAGCACTGGGCGGGCTGTGCCGGAAGCCTGGCTTCATCTTCACACCACCAAGAAGCGAAACTTCTTCGCTTACCCTACCGACGTAGCTCTTCTTTCCATACTCACGCCTCGGCTCCTGCGAGAGTCCCCTGTCTGTGCTGGCATGAGCTTGACTGAGATCACCACTCTCTCTAAAGATGAGCCAAGTTGGTTCGCCGGCTTGGATGGCTCGTTCCCCAGTCGGGTTCTTGACTACATGTACCTGGGCAATCTCGGCCACGCAAACAACCCAGGCCTTTTGAAAGCGCTCGGTATCAAGCAGATTCTCAGTGTTGGCGAGACAGCCATGTGGCGAGACGGAGATATGGAAGAATGGGGAGCCGAGAACGTCTGTGTGGTTCAGGGAGTTCAAGACAACGGTATCGATCCCTTGACGGACGAGTTTTCCCGATGTCTCGAGTTCATTGGTGAGTGACAGCTAATCTTCGCCTATTCTTGGTACCTTAACTAATTGACCCTCCCCTTTCGCTGTAGAGAGAGGAAGACAAAACGGTACCGCAACGCTGGTCCATTGTCGAGTTGGTGTCTCTCGAAGTGCTACAATCTGCATTGCTGAAGTCATGCGGGCCATGAACATGTCATTTCCCCGCGCATACTGCTTGGTTAGGGCTCGACGACTGAACGTCATCATTCAACCGCACCTGCGGTTTGCGTACGAGCTTTTGAGGTGGGAGGAAACACTACAGCAAAAAGGTGATGAAGATGCTCCAATCAAAAGAGATCTCGAGTGGGGAGATATCACACGAGCGATTGCACTCATGAACAGCCCATACTCCAGATAGTTTCTAGATCCCGGACAAATGAGTGGTATGGACTGGTAGGTGTAGTATCTCACGGGAACAACATATCTCCGCCGCCCGATTGTGGACGAAGTACAGCAATTGGGCTCATGGACTGCATCCTGGCATACATTTTTTACTCTGTATTCTTGCGGAAGCGTTGACCTAAGCACCCAGAGTGCTACGGGAAACTTCCTTGTTTCCTTTGCGGGTTGAGAAGGAACAGTCAGGGACTCGTGTCTTATCGGGCGAGCAGAATGGTTGATCATTAATGACGAGGGTTACTCGGGCGTTTCGCTTCAGTGTTGGAGGGCATCGGTTGGCTTCTATTAAGGGGTCTACAGAGAGTTTGTACCTGGCGTTTGTCGGCAGAGGTTATTGATCAAAGGCGGCGTCGCATGTTTGGGATGTTGAGGCTGCGCTCAGGATATGATGATGAGTTACGATGATAATGAAAAAGCTGGGGACGCTTCGATGCTCCAGCACTATGCGCAAGAGATGTACATTGGTGTAACGGTTATTGAAAGGTTAGGTTGTTAAGTGACTGATCGATGAGCGAGGGAAGAATCTCCAAGTCTCGGGAACTCTACGCCGACCTGACACCTCAGGTCACTACTGACGGAGAGCTTGTTTAGTATGTGCAGCCAGATGGGAGACTCGAGAGCAGACAAGGGTATTTAAGACGACCAATTATCCTCAAACAAGTTGAACATAGAAATGACAAAGTCCCATCGAACGCAAAACGCCTCGTCTGATGCACCACGATCCTTCTCAATTGGGGAGATTTGCTGAAGCTGTAATAAGTATTGTTGGACATCGAGACCTAGACGGGCTAGCTTCCATAGGCTGAGGCGTCGCTCTTGTCATCCCCTTCCAGGACCCTGCAGGCTGCTGTTAGCGCACGACCCTGGTGAGTCAAGATGCAAGCTTACGAAAACTGCTTGACCAGGTAGCCCTCTCCACCATGTTCCATGTCAACGTTGTAGACATAGAAGCCGCCATCGCTAGTAACGACCATGACTTGTGGGCTACTGCTGCTCATCGCTACAACGCTGCGCAGTGGGCCGCCTGATGCATCGCCCGTAGCCCGCGAAGGGCCCGACGTCACTGACGACTTGGGTATCTTGATATAGGCGAAGTCTCTTGTTGGCTCCCACATTTCGGTAACGGACTGGGGTAGATATGAGCCAACGACTCCAGCCACTCCGCGACCCATGATCTGCGAGGAACGCCGAAGCATGCTACTGAATGAACCACTCTGCCTACGATGGCTTGTGTTCCCGTTTCCTGTAGCGTCCCCGGTACTGGCTTTGTCGGCTGCGTCACTCTTGGGAGAATCCGCTGCACTATTCCCTGGAGACTCGGAATCTTCGTGACTTCGAGCTCGCGACCATCGATCCTGACGCGCGGCGGTGGGGGGTTCAATAGGTGCGCCGGCCGGTGTGTTGTTACCTGGAGGAGCCCCAAGGCGAAAAATATGGACTGTGTCGGACGTGGAGGAAACGCAAAGCAGGGTGGAACTGAGGTTGAAGGACATGCTGTAGATAGTAGATGGGTAGGTTCCACGCCTAAACTGGTAGAGTTTCTGACCTCTCGGCACGGAGAAGACACGGATGATCGTCCCCGTTTCACTTGCCGTCGCTAGAAGGGTGCCCTCATTATTGAGACATATGCAGCACAGAGGTGACCGATGAGCCTCGATAACATTGACAGCCTTCAAAGTTAGGGTGTCGAAAACGAGAACTTCACCGGAAGTTGGAGGAACAAAGGTCGATTGGGGGGGGGCATGAGCAGGCCGCCTAGAGTCTGCATCCTCTCGCGGCTTTGGAAGAGGGTAGGCAATGAAGCAATTCTCGGAAGAGGGTGACAGAGCGCAGATGGCCGAGGCGTTGGGAGATGTGGCGATGGTGTGGAGGAGGCTCATATTGCTGATATCGTAAAGGTAAATTTCCTCTTCGAGGACGACAGCCAAACGTTTTCGGTTCAGTCGCACAGCTAAGACGGCGGAGGGAAATGTCAATTCGCAGATTACGGAAGCTCTCTGGCGGAATGTCAGTCATTTGAGTTGGTGCTGCGACAAGGGGGCAATTCACTTTGGTATTCTGGATAATTAGGTGGCGGGGAGAGAGGATGAGGGCGACAAGAGAGGTAGAGAAGAGCATCTCGATGATGGCGATGTTCCCATCATCGCTACTGAATATTCGTGAGAAGGGGTCGGTGTGGTAGATTCGAAAGCCCTTGGACGTGCCTGCGCGAGAGGAAAGAACGCCATGATCAGCTAAGACGGACGGGGCCCGGGAATGCGACAGACATACCAACGGCAAGGCAGCTGTGATCCTGGTTGAAGGTGATGAAGTTGAGCGTAGGGTTCGCCATGGTTTCGGGAGATGTCCGTACAGGTCTGGGACCAGGCGAGAAGGATCGAGATGCCGTCGGAGGCACGAGTCGGTCGGTCGGTCAACGGGGAGCCGGAGATGAGGCGGATGGGGAAAAAGTTGAGAGGCAAGCGGTGCCAATCGATTCGATTCTGTTTGGGTCTACCTAGGTAGATGAAAATAGAGGAAATTAGTCGCTAGGGAAGACGACACCGAGGAGGAAACGTCAGGCGGGCGTGATCATGATCCCGAGGTGTGAGGCTGGCGACGCAGTTGGGCGGAGCTAGGCAACTGTCGCGAGGTTGGGGAGCACGACGGCGAGGGTCTGATTGCTGTGGCCAGCACCAGTGGCCAACCGTGATACGCAGCCAGCCACTCAAATAAGTAGTTAGTTGTTCGCTGCTACTTGTGGCTGGTATTTTCTCGTGCGTCGAGGGAACCTAATGGAAGAGCGACAAAGAAATAAGTGGTCTTGGATGGCGAGAGCTAGGTTGAGATAACTCATGGAAGATGGACGACGACAAGGCGAGGAGGGTGAAGGCGAGAATGACGGAGCTCGGAGAAAGCTAGTGGGGGGCAAGTGGAGGCGGAGGTGGGGAGGGAAGGCACGCACGCGACTTACCTAGTACTTAGGTTACAGTACTAGTAGTACTTCGTACCTTACCGACCTTGGGGGGTGTTTTTTTTACAGGTAGTATTTGCAGGTACTTGCAGGTACTTGCTACTGCTCGCAATTAGCGTGGATCACGAGGTACTCTAGTGCCCTCGTTTCTTGCTCCGTGGGCCAGCAAGTGGGCTTTTTATTTAGTCCCTGTGACCATCTCTAGTAGATGAATGCACTCCATACCACATGTAAAATTCCCATTTTCTCACACACTGAATAATTGATCTCTTTACTAACCAAGCACAAGATCCACGTGGTGCGAAGAAACAGAACATACTCAGCTAAAAACAACCAGGTGAATATTCACGCATCCTCTAAAATGGCGACGTCTCTTCCAAACCCGCCGCCGCCGTCGCGGCAGTCCAAGACCCAGGCGCTTGACGACTTGATTATGGGGGTAAGTTGGATTTGCATGGTGGCTGAAGTTTTCCCGGCCTGGTATTTTCTATTTACTGAGAAAGTCTACAGACGAATAGCAGTAGTATCGTCTCTAAGCGGAGCGTTGAGCGGTTCTACTATCCAAACGAGGCCCATTTCTTTCGTTACTTTGTCAAGAAATTCCAGAGAAGAGCCCCGCTCATCAACCGTGGGTATTGGTTGAGACTCAGAGCCATTGATGTGATGGTTCATCGGTTTCTGAATGCATCTCCACCTGGTCGCAAGAAGGTTGTCATCAACCTAGGATGTGGGAGGTTAGTATCGAGTTTCCCGTCTGAGATTTGGCCACGTTGTTGATCACAACCCGAAAGTGATGTGCTGCCCTGGCAGTGTCACACTCGTTATGCCACCGCGTGCGAGAACACCGTCTTCCTAGATATCGACTACCCAGACCTTATGCGAAAGAAGCGCGCCGTTGTTCTCGGGACACCGCAACTCCGGGAACTGCTAGGTCCGAACCCCTTCATCAGCGAGCACGATACGGACGAGGTACTCCTCCGCAGCGAAAAGTATTGTCAACTTGGGTGTGATCTGCGGAAGCTCGACGGCCTTCGACAATGTCTCGAGTCATTCCTCCCTCTGTCAGAGTGCTCGGTTCTATTTGTCGCTGAAGTCTCCATCACTTACATGGACACTAACTCGGCAGACGCTCTCATAGACTGGGCGAGTTCAATTGGCCAAGGTCGGTTTTATCCCGGGTTATGAGTAAGCCTTTGATGCATAGCCCGTATGCTGATGCTCTCCAGCCGAGTTCTGCCTCTTAGAACAGATTCTACCCAATGGGCCTGACCACCCCTTTGCTAGCACTATGCTGAGTCACTTCAACAAACTCAACACTCCGCTAAAATCGGTTCATCAATATCCTACCCTAGAAAGCCAAAGACTTCGATTTCAAGACAGAGGCTGGCGCAGCGTCGATGTTTGGGATCTTTGGCAAGCCTGGAATAGCGATGTTTTCCTTAGCTCGACTGAAAAGATTGCACTGAATGAGGTAGAGCCGTTTGACGAGTGGGAGGAATTCGTCTTGTTTGCACGGCACTATTTTGTTATGCATGCAACGGCATCTTCAAGACCCAACGCATCATCCCAGAGCCACAACACAGACGATGTTCGCCGCGCGTCCGTTCTCGAAATCCGCCGCCACGACTCACCTGCTCCCAAACGCCGATTCGGCGCTCCCATGATAGTCTCAAACTCTGAGGGTCAAAATTACGCCATGCACACTTTCGGGATGGGAACGAATGGAAGGACCGCATCTTGCGATGTTTACACACTAGACGGAGCTACTACGTCACTAGAGATGTCTCCTGTTGGGCCCTCTGCTAGAATGTGCCATTCGATCACTGATCTTGGGCCCCTAGGCCTGCTTCTTGCTGGAGGACGCGCATCGCCAACTAATGTGTTCTCGGATTGCTGGGTATTCAAGAACGATTCGAAATGCTGGGAGAAGATTGGTGATCTCCCAACGCCGCTATTTCGACACGCTGCGGTACGACTGAGAGGGTCGAGCCTTGCTCTCATTCTTGGTGGCAAGATGGGGCCATCTCAAGTATCCCCAGAGTGTTTCCTCTTTCATCCTACCAAGGGCTGGCTCAGATGTGCGATGTCAGGATCTGTGCCAGATCCCCTTTTTGGAGCTATTGCTGTTACCTCACCAGAAACGTCACAGAGCATCTCAAAGATGTTTCATGGGTTGCTGTCCGGTGGGATGACGCAAGACGGTACCATCAACACCAAGGCCTACCAATGGGTACTTGACATAACTGGTCCTGTGGTAGGTGCTTTTCCATGAACAGACACTCGCTTTCTCAAAGCTCGCAACTCGGGTTTCCAACGTATGCCTTCTAACAGACTTATAGCCGTCACTGAAGTTTAAAATTATTCAGGCGCCTAACGACCAAGCCGATGCCTTGTCGGTGTTTGGGGCACAGACGGTCAATTGTGGTTCGCTCACAGCTGTATGTGGTGGTGTGGGACAATATTCGTCTTCCCAAGGTCAAGACGTAGCCTTTGTGTCCCTCTTGGAAGGATTACAAGTTTCTTGGACAACGCCATCTGAAAGCGATAGCGCTAGATGGCCACTCATGATCGGATCTTCCATCCTGTCCCTGCAGGACAACCTTGTCTTCTTTGGAGGAGGTGCTACATGTTTCTCCATGGGTACGTTTTGGGAAACCGGTGTCTACACAGTTGATATCTCGGGTCTTTTCCTATTACACTCAAGGATGCCAACTCACAGGACCCTCCAAATCGCCTATCTGGAATCGCCTAAGGTCACGCACCCCAGTGATGACCTGGCTGAACCGACCCACAGAGTGGCGAGGACTAATTTGACAACAGTTCCTAGGGTTCGTTTGACTTCGGACTCGGAATTTGAAGAGGTACTACGTAACAGAAAGCCAGTCATTCTTGAAGGGTTGGACTTGGGCCAGTGCGTGGAGAACTGGACACCTGAATACTTGGCCCAGCTCCTAGGCAAGACAAAAAATGTGAGCCATACCTCATACTGACCTCATCTTGCCTGATAGCCAGCTAAAAAGGGTTAGGTGGTGGTCCATGAGTGCCATATGGACACGGAAAAGATGGACTTCAACTCCAAAAACTTCCGCTATGTCACGGAAACCGTTGGAGCATTTTTTACTAAAGCCAAGCGCGGGGAGAGGTTATATTTGCGTTCCCTTGCTGAAAACTTGCCATCAGAGTTGCCTGCCAACATCAGTCGTGACTTTTCATCGTTGGCACTCGAATGTCACCTCCCGGACGAGCTCCGCCATGTCAAGCAAAACTTATTCAGTTCTGTGCTTAGAGTATCTGGTCGAGTCAACATGTGGCTACACTACGATGTGAGTTATGCTGCAACTAATTGAACGATCGTAAGCTCACCCTTCCATCCCAGGTCATGGCCAATGTCTACACACAGATTAGAGGCTCAAAGCGTATGGTGTTATTTCCACCGACCGACGTCAGTCACCTGGCGTTTGCCCCTGGCGCCTCGAGCTCAAGTCTGGACGTATTTTCTGCCCTTGAGAAGCACCAATTAACAGCTAGTCACCCCCATGACGCTGTTCTGGGTCCAGGCGACGTCTTATTCCTGCCACCAATGTGGCTTCATACGGCAACACCCACGACAGACATGAGCGTTGCAGTGAATTACTTTTTCCGCGATCTTGAGAGCGGATATTCATCCGGACGGGATGTTTATGGGAATAGAGACCTTGCCGCATATGAGAAGGGGAGACAGGATGTCGCTCGAATTGTCAAAAGTTTCCATCGGATTCCCCTTGAGATCCGCCAATTCTATCTAAAGCGACTCGCGGATGAGCTGCTGCATGAACAAAGGTAGTTGACGGCTGCCGCTGTGGTTGCCTGAGTCCTCCAGTTTGCCGAATGCAATTATTAGCAGACCCACGGGTCTTGTCTCCAGGCTACCCAATGGAGGCCACCCAATTCGTGCTGCCCTTCCTGTCCGACAAGCGTTGTCTTAGTTTTGGAGACATAGCGTCTCGGGTTTAGCGCCGTTGAAAGACAATAGCTCAGTTTGCCGTCTACACTAGAGAGGAGAACTATTTGGATGAGTGGGATCTGGGTCAACACATGCGGAAGGCGAGCAATCATGCCACGACACCCTGCGTTCATCACTACATGGACGCAGACGATTATTCGGCCTAATGGAGGATGTGACCGACTGCAAAAGAGTTGCCGTTAGTAGACAGAATAATAAGGCGTAACCGACAGACGGAAGAAAGGTGAGACCACACCACATAACTATAGGCTGCACAACTATGTACTAATTATCAATCGGATGGAGGGGAGCGATCCACCGTTTACGGAGTGTTCTATGGAGCTGAGAATGTCCTCATTTCAATCCTACGTCCAAAGACCTGGCTGTGCTAGGTCCGGCAAACCCTTGGAACGTAAGAGTCCGCATGATGGCACAAAGCGTTTGGAGTCCCGAGAGACCGGGGCAGGAGGGGCCGTGGAGAAGAGAAAGGGGAAATATTGAGCTAGAAACTGTGGACATTATCGGTCAATCTGAACAGGGATGATGGCTGCGAGGCCTGGAGAGCTGAGGTTAAGACAGGTCAAGGCGATGCCATTTTGGTTCAGAGACTACATTATGACGCAAACTTGGTCTGAATATGCGAGGCGTTTTCCTTTCCGACGCCAAGGGTGACGAGGAGAAGCGATCGACGTTTGATCAACAACCTCGACAGCCTGACAGCCCGATAAGCGACGACTCGAAGACCTCCGCCGATCTAAGTAACCGGGGCGATTCTCGTCCTTGCTGTTCAGCTCGCCACCAACCACGCGATGCTCCACTTACCACAGCAATCCATGATCCATGAGGTGTTCAACTAAGATCCGTAGTCTGGGGATCCCCCAAAGAAACCGAGACCGAGAGAGACTCTGGTAACTATCTAACAAACAGACAGCATCAGCTTTCTTTTTCTTCTTGCTGGCTTGTGTCGTGTCACCGGAATCATGGGCAGAGCTTCTCTTGTTTTCATGCATTTTTTTCTTTCCTTTCTTTTTGCTCTTAGGGCCAAGCGCCACATTTCCGTTTCCACCTATCCATAGTTGCTCATCACATCATGCATGCATCGCCGTCACAAATCACAGCTCGCCTGCTGGAAGAAGTAAGACATCTTGCCCGCCCGCTTTGATCTCTTCCTCCCTGCAGTCGTTTAGTTTTTGGGGTTGCTTTTGTCTCAAGGTCATGTCTTTGCCCCTTCTCTCACTCGTTCAACTTGACCCCCTCCAAAGCCCACTGTGCCTTTGTGAGTGGTTCCTCCGTCACGGACATTTTTCCTTTCCTGGATTTGACTACCTTGCTAGTTCATCTACCGCATGCAAGTCGTTGCCTTTTGACAGCTTCGCTTAACCGACGGCTGCCCCCCTTGCCGTCAGCCAACAACAATGACTTACACAGCTAGCAGCATTCCATCGCTTCATTGGCGCGTCACTGCCCCCTCATAACGCTTGCCCCGGGCTATGTGCTAGCTTCCCTGCACTACTATCCGTCATCATGTCTCCGTTGGCTAGCTGAGGCCCAAACGAGATCGCATCTGCGATTTATCTATCTCCCGAAGAGCTCCGACAAGGGCCAAGCGGCTAGCTTGACTCGAGAAGGGACCAACACCCTCTAGATCAGTTGAACCGCCGTCAGACATGAGAGACATTCCACCAGAAGCAATGCGTACGCACTATCCGCATAGGTCGGGGTGCTTCTGCATGTAATACAATATTGCCAGTATGGATTGGCTATGTAAAGAAGCTCCCTTCTCCCACTTTGATGTCTCGAACCGTTCCCGGCCCGTCTCCGCCTAGCCAAGCAATAATACTCCTTCCCCAGACCGTGGCAGTAAAGCACCGAGAATTGCCGGCCGACGACAGGCCTCGGTCCACCATGTCCTCTCAAGACCTCCTTCACGAATACCGCGGACACATCGTACCCCAGGACTACAATGCCGGTTTCGTGGCCCTTAGCTACCTCGTTAGCTTGGTTGGTGCTGCCTCGACCCTCGAGTTGATCAATCGTCGGACAGGCTTTAGAGGCATCTTCAACCAGTAAGCCGTCCCCGCCGCTTTGAAACCGCCGACATCCCTGCTAACGACTTTAAACCAGCCTGCTCCTTGTGAGTTCAGCTATCACCATGGGCGGTATAGCCATCTGGTGCATGGTGCGTAACAGGACCCGCGCTTCTCTTCACCTTCCCTCTTGTACTTACCAATTACAGCACTTCATCGGTAACAGAGCCGTCGATCTCGCTGGTGGGCAGCCGCAGATGCAAGTTGCCTATTCGAACGGGTTCACCGCCGTTTCCTTCTTCGTCCCCATCGTCGTTCTCCTCGCCGCCTTCGTCGCCATCGGGTCTAACAATCGAGTTTCTTGGTGGAGAGTCTGCGTGGGCGGCGTCCTCTGCGGTACTGCCGTCTGCGGTATGCACTACTTGGGCAACGCCTCCATCGCCAACTACACCTGCATATACCGGCCCGCGTACGTCATTGGATCCGCAATAATAGCCGCTGTTGCCAGCATCGTTGCTCTAGCTATGTTCTTCGTCTTCCGGGCAACCTGGGCGACCTCCTGGTGGAAGCGGGCTATTTCAGCCATCATCCTCGCCGGTGCGGTGTCTGGAATGCATTGGTGTGCTGCCATCGGGACGCAATACCGACTCATCAACATCAAACCAGAGGGGAATGAGCCGTCGCGCACTGCGACCGTTGTTGTCGTCATCTGTTTGGTCAGCACCGCTAACCCCTTAGCATGGCTCTCTCGATTTTGCTAACCTTTTCATAGTCGCTGGGTGCGTGTTTCATCATCGCTGGGTCCGCTATCCTTCGGGCAAGAAGCATGAGAAAGACTGCCCTACGTGCTCAGCAGATCACACTGGGCGCTGCCATCTTCGATAAGAGTGGAAGAATTCTAGTGAACACGGACGGAATCATCCCTAGCACTGTCGTGACGGACTCGTTCTTGGAAAAGGTAATGTTATGTCTTGACTCCTCTTGCTGAGCGATGCTGACTAGAGTAGCATGCCAAGGAGGGATTCAATATTGGACATCCTCTGTTCCACTGGATGTTCCACGCTTCCAGGAACTGGACCGGCATTTCTAGTCTCGTTGGCGGGATGAGGCATCACCTGGCGCAGTTGCCTCATTCTGGCCGTGACAAAGACAGGAGAGGCATACAGCTCATAGATGAGCATGGCGACATGATTGACGATTACAACACCATTTTCCGAGAACTCTTCTGCATGGCAGCCTATTCACTGGCTGGAAGGTTGAGGGAGCACATTACAACCGCGGGTGTGCTCTGGGACGAGATTCTGCCCACAGGCGCGACCGGAAAACGACCAAGTGGACCATTGGAGAAGAGTTCAACGAGTAAATCCAGCTCTGACAACGAAGAAACCCTACCAGAGAACCGAAACGGAGCTGAGATGGAAAAGGGTCTCGGCTTCTGGGAGCAAGAATATGGGCGTGGTTCATTGATGTTCCTGGTTCGCCAGATTGAGACGGATCGTGATGCAGAACGATTGGTGTCTTCTGGCTATCGGTTTGCTGAACCCCATCAGGTCAGTGAGATCATCCAGACAATCATGCAGATCAAGTGCCAAAACTTCGATCAGAAGCTTCTGAATATGGCTACGTACACGACTCGACAGCACAAGACCCTGCCTGGCGTGCATTTGGGCTTCTTCGCCATTCGAGCCCGGCCTAACTCGCTTGGGTTCGAGATATTGGTGCGAAAGAGTACGCGGAACTTGCTGCCGTCGATAGCTCTTCCTGTGTCGATCCTCGAGGACTGGCACGTACAGTTCTTGAGGCGATTTGAGAGCCTACCAGTATCAAAACTGCTTCGGATATTGTGCGAACAAAACTTCTCATCGCGATCCCGGGAAGAGGGCGAATTTGCTGATCAGCTGTCAGAGGCGATCAGAGCACTCCGGGAGTGGAGCCAGGAGCCGCTGTTTGAAGATGCCATCCTCACGCCGACCGTGGTTGAGCTGCCATGCTTGAGCGAAGACATCTTGGCCCAGTCCAAAATGATCGTGATCCGTCTCGTGATTCCTATTCATTCGGTGTTATCTGGCCCAAAATGCGAATTCATACCTATGAGCTTTTTCAAGATCCAACAAACTTCGGCAAAGTTTCGACATGAGTTTATACGAGGCGTGTATCAAGAACTCGGACACATCGTCAACAGAAGTGAAGATCGGGTGGTGGGGCTTGGGAACGAGCCCTCAGGTCCTTTGTCTAAGTTGTGGCCACTTGGATGTCGAGGCACGTCTCTCGACCCCATCTTGAGCACTACAGATGTAGCTGAGGGACGCCGAGGGTCGGAACCCGACTACATTCAGTCAGGCTCAACCATCAACTTGTGCTCACTAAATAACGCCAAACGTTCCCAGTCGATAGATTCCAGACACAATTCTATAGCTTACCCGGCGCGGATCGAGTCGCCATCGGTACCGCCATCGTACGGGGGCATCATGGTGTTCCAGGAGATCCAGATCGATATTGAAAAGGCTGAAAGTGTTCAAGGAAGCCCAGGGACGAAGCTCGAGAGTACCAAAAGCCAGGACACTATGGTTGCAGAGTCACAAAACCCCCAAATTTTGAGAACAGGGGATATTGAGATGCAGCGGATGGGTCATATGAACACTAGCGTGCAGGCAGGGCAACGAGGGTCTATTGACGGTGGGCTACACAACGGTGATGTGAGCCACGTCGTGTCATTTGTAGATGTTTTGTTTGCCGAGTGTATCGAGGGTCGTTGAAGTTGCAGTTTGAGTTCTGAGGAACGAGACATGATTAGCAAGAGCTAAGAGAGTGCTTCTGTAGGTACGTATATAATTGATTAGAGATACTGTCAGGAAAATGACTAATCAATCATTCTTGCGGCAACGAGGCGGTCCAAGTCAATACGGCCAGCGGGGGAGGTGAATGTGGATGTGGATGTGGATGGGGACAGAGGGAGGAAAGTGGGGGAGGGCACGAAGTTTGGGGGCTCACAAAGTCGGGCAACCCCTAGTAAAGAACGGAGTTGAGGCAGTCAGTTGTCTCTCAGCTCCGGTCGGTGGGAAAAAAAATAGACTGGTCACTTGAGCAAGAGGCAGGAGGAATATTGATCACCTTACTTGCTAGACTAGTTACCTACCTAGTAGGTATACAGCAACGTGACCTCCGGACCTGTCATAAATGGATGGGGGTTGGGGTTGGGGTTGGGGTTCGGGTTAATATTTGGTACCTAAGTATGGAGAACGGAGGGTCAAGTGCAGGTGACTGGCAGTAACCGGTACCGGGAGCATGATCGATTTCCTCTCTCTCTCTCTCTCTCTCTCTCTCTCTCTCTCTCAGCACGAAGGCAAATGCGAGCGAGGGAAGTGTAAAACACCAGCGTAGGCGAAGCGATTGGGAAGAGCAACCCACGCCGGAAGGAGCTAAGAACCCCCAAAATCCCCAAATGATACTAGGTACTTAGGTTAGGCGGCACAGGCGGCACCAGGCTCACCCCCAAGGGGCCCTAACTTCCCCAATGGCGGTTCCACTGGGGTCAGATCGCATCTCACTCATCCACCTCTCCGTATCCGTTACATGACGGTAATTAACCATCGACTCCATCCTAGGTCATGCTGGGTCACCTCGGACCATCCTAGGACCATCCATGAGCCGGCATTTGACCTCGTGAGTAGCAAATCGCAATTCTCTGCCGCCGGAATCCCCCAGTGCATACCCACATTGTCCCCGATCCCGTGCGGGGATGCGCACAAAAGCAAAGCGACCAATGGTGAGTGGGAATTGAAGGGGTAAAAAGGAGGCCGAGCGGCTTCGGAGCAACTGGATTGGACCTTGTTGAGCCCTCACATTTTGATGGCGTTCCCCCACAGCTCAGTGGACACTGACAGCATGCAGCGCCCCATCAAGAGGTACCAACCGGCGCCCGCCATGGGCCCAATACCCACCCCTTTCGTCATTGTCCGGCCTGGCGTTGCATGTGTTAGAGCCTTTGGAGTTGAGAGATGCCCATCAACTGCCCAAGCAAGTCTCGTCGTTAACAACGCGCCGCGACACTTTTCTTTCTTCTCTTTTGCTCCGTCTCCGTCTCCGCCTCCTCCTCTTTCTTTTTTTAATATCATTTCTCCTCATTCTTCTCCTCTTCTTCGTATTCTTCTCTCTGTGCTCTCTTTCCTTTCTCCCTCCTCCTATTCTTCATTCCCCCCCGCCCTCAACCATCATCCTGTGCTTCACCCTTCTCTCCTCTGATAATAATTTTTGCTACATATTCCCTCCCCCGCCAAGAGGGAGTTAGTAGGACGCGGCTCTACGCCTCCCTCGCAATCGCGCGCCCGCGCCCACCTCCGCCCGCTGTCCGCCTTCATCAGTCATCGACGAGGTGCTGCTGCGTCAACGGGCTCCTCTCGACACCCAATTGACCAACCAGTATATTAGCTGCGGCCCCGGTTCTAGCCCCGGTGCCCCGGCTCGGGCTCCAGCGCCAGCTCGCCCCTCCAGCTCGCCGCCATGTCGCCCGTCGCAGGCGCCCGATCCCGCCTCTTCCGCCGCCTCCTCCTCCCCGGCGCCGTCGCTACTACCGGCGCCGTCCTCCTCTATAGCTACCGTCCTCGAGATATTCCTGGCATATCCTCGCCGGCAGTCCCGCCTCCTGGCTTCGGTGCGGATGGCAGCTTTAAGCTCCCCCGTTTTCCCCGCGTGAAGCCCCGTGACCAGCAATTAGCCGACCTTCGAAAGAGCTCCCAGCCCGAGACCGCCGAGTATGACATGCTCATAATCGGAGGGGGTGCAACTGGTGCCGGTGTTGCATTAGACGCTGCCACCCGTGGCCTCAAGGTCGCTGTCGTTGAACGCGATGACTTCAGCAGCGGCACTAGCAGCAAGAGCACCAAGCTCGTCCACGGTGGCGTACGCTACCTCGAAAAGGCCGTCTGGAACCTAGACTACAGCCAGTATGAGCTCGTCAAGGAAGCCCTCAAGGAGCGCAAATACTTTTTGCAGACAGCTCCCCACCTGAGCTCATGGCTGCCCATCATGCTTCCCCTCGACAAGTGGTGGAAGGCTCCGTACTATTGGACCGGTACCAAGTTCTATGACTTCCTTGCCGGTAGCGAAGGCATCGAAAGTTCCTACTTTCTCACCCGCAGCAAGGCTCTCGAGGCCTTCCCCATGTTAAAGCAGACCGATCTGGTTGGCGCTCTCGTCTATTATGACGGTGCCCATAACGACTCTCGAATGAACGTTTCCATTGCCATGACTGCCGCGCTCTACGGAGCCACTGTTCTAAACCACGCCGAGGTCACAGATCTCATCAAGGATGACCAGGGTCGATTGTGCGGTGCCAAGGTGAGAGATCTGGTCGCAGCTAAGGACGGACGTCCCGCCGAGGAGATTACTGTGAGGGCCAAGAGCATCATCAACTGCACGGGGCCTTTTACCGATTCTATCCGCAAGATGGACGACCAGGAATGCCGAGATATCGTTGCCCCCTCATCCGGTGTCCACGTCATTCTCCCTGGCTACTTTAGCCCGGGCAAGATGGGCTTGATCGATCCCTCCACCTCTGACGGCCGTGTCATCTTCTTCCTCCCCTGGCAAGGAAACACCATTGCCGGCACCACCGACTCGCCTTCCACCATCTCGCCTAATCCCCTGCCCGATGAGAAGTCGATTGAGTGGATTCTTAGCGAGGTCAGCCACTATCTCTCCCCCGAGATCAACGTGCGCAGGGGCGATGTCCTTGCTGCCTGGTCTGGCATCCGTCCCCTTGTCAAGGACCCGAAGGCTAAGAACACCGAGTCCTTGGTTCGAAACCATCTGATTGACATCTCGTCATCTGGCCTACTGACTTGTGCCGGTGGAAAATGGACCACATACCGTCAAATGGCCGAGGAATGCGTCGACGCGGCCGTCGGAGAGTTTGGCCTCAAGCCGAAGTCCGTCACCGACGCTCCACGCGTCAGCGGCACCGAGATGATCGACGACGGCGCCATCCTCGATGGCACATGTCAAACGCACAAGGTTCGCCTTGTGGGCGCGCATGGCTTCAGCAACACCCTGTTCATCCCTCTAATCCAGCACTTTGGAGTCGAGACCGAAGTGGCCAAGCACCTGACTGAATCATACGGCGACCGTGCCTGGACTGTCGCTGCCCTGTGTAAGCTGACCGACAAGCGATTCCCTGCCCGTGGCGAGCGCATCTCCCATCTGTATCCCTTTGTCGACGGCGAGATCCGCTACGCCGTCCAACACGAGTACGCCCAAACCGCCGTCGACGTTCTGGCCCGTCGAACCCGGTTGGCATTTCTCAATGCCCAGGCTGCCCTCGAAGCCCTTCCCAAGGTTATCGATATTATGGCCGAGGAACTGAAGTGGGACAGACGCCGACAAGATCATGAGTGGAAAGAGTGTACGTGTTCCTAATAGTCTTCTGCCTAGAGTTGCACCCTATCTGTCTACTATGCTGACCCCCCATTCTCGTTTAGCTGTTGCCTTCTTGGAGTCTATGGGTCTACCACAACCCATGCTCTCAGCGACGCGTAAGCAAGTTGAGCAGGGCAAGCTTGACTTTGCCAACTCGCTTGAATGGAAGATGTATTCCCGCCACGACAAGCCGATGGAGCAGGAGTAGGAGAAGCGCTGGGTTCCTAATAAAAACGAGAATTTTGAGCAAACAGAGCTTGGATAACCGAGGCTTGGATTAAGAAACCCCGCGCACCACACATCACACTTACACACATACACTCAGCATGAAGGAAAGGGAACGGGTGTCGATTTGCGTGGCTCCCTAATTACCCGATGGGTAGTTTTCGCCCATAATGACAATAAACCGCAACAAATCTTCGTGCACCCAGTCGTGGTTTCATTCGTTCTAAATTCACGCCAACTCGCTTTACTGCCGCTGTGCCGTATCTGATTTCTGAACTGTCCTTATACGCCCTAACTATATCTTTATTACAAAGCCAGGGTTAATAATTGAGGCATGTTTTGCCAGAATTCTTTACCAAACATCACTGAAAGAGGGCACATGGAATAAAGCATGCTGATGGGAAACTGTCTTTCTTGACATTGAGATATTACGCGCAAAGTCGTTTGTCTTCCCCATGGTGGGAAACGAGCCACCTTGACTAAGTAGTCCTCCTTAATATTTGCCCCTTTGAGCCGATACAAAATAGCCCGTTAATATCGTAAGCCGGGGCCCCTAAACATCCTTGAAGGCTCGCCCGGTCATCCACATGGCAGGACATAACGTCCCAAGATGCGCCGTCTGGTGCGTACACACAGGACCAAAGAATCTCGCTCCAGATGAAAAGAACCAAAACACCAAAAAGTAAGCACGAGTTCCGCCAGATAGAACCGTAGCACGACACGAACGCCTCGCCAGATACACCCCATCATTCCCTCTAATGCTTGTATGAGATCCACGTATGCAACATATCTTGTCCTCATCATAAAACCGAACCTTGGAGTCCTCATCCCACTGCAACCTTAATCGAGAGGGTGTGCTATAAATATATAGAAGAATCGAAAGCCTTCGGACTCTGCAAGCCTAAGTATGGCTTTGGGTTTGACCTCTTTTCGTTCAGATCAATCATAATTTCATACGGAAGATGCCGATACAGCCTTGAAGACACGATGTAGCAGGTTGGATTTGCTTCCATTAGCCCGCCGGTATGTCAAGGCGATGGTTTCGGCTTCGTCTTCTGCAGTTCTTCGTTCAAGCTCAGCGTCCCACCCGTATGCGTCCTCTTCCGAGGGGATGGGGCAATAGCATTTTGAATCAATAGTGTCGGAGGAGGTCATGCTCTCGCAACTCTGAGATGGAGTCGGCAGGTAGTTGGAGAAGTCGCTGAAAGACGATCCCACCCACAAGCGACCTAGTTCTTCCGAATCAACCTCCATATCCTGGGCTGATAGCGACGCCATGGGCAGATCAGAGTGGCTTGAAGAAGTGACGATTGGTGGCAGTTCCCTGGGCGAATGCACTGATGAACGGCATTTAGCCAGGATCAGAGCAGCTGCAGGCGACTCCGTCTTGTCCGCGAGCATTCTCGTTCTCACCCTGATACTCTTCTGCACTAAAGACATTGGCTGGCTGTTTCGCTTGCCTGTATTTCTTGCGGCCATGCCATCCCTATGTCGACCATGTTGACTGGGGTCAGAGGCACGGGTCCAACCGTTCTCTTGTCCCACTTGGCCAGGCGACTGATGACCAGGATCGGAGCCTTCGGAATCAGAGGCATCACTGGTCCAGTCGGCTGAGATGTTGGAAGAAATAGGTAACGACAAGGCCTGTGACCTTCATAAGGGGTCATGCAGGTCCACGGTGAGGTCCACGGGCGAAGATGACGATGTCGGGGGGGTTGAGCGGCGGCCCCCGTTCTTGCGAGACAATCCCAGCTTGGCTCCCATCTTTTTCCAGCCCTTGCTGTGAGCGGCGACAGCACGTGAGATGCCTCCTGGCGACGAGTTGTTGAAGGTCCATTCCGAGGTGGGAGGTGTGGTAGGAGGAGTCATGAGCTCCATTGCTGTGGGAGAGTTGCATTCGCTGTCATCCGTTAGGCTGTCCGAATCAACGCCTTGTATGGAAGTCGTGGACCGAACTGGGCCGGCCATCCTGCTGTGGGATGCAAACCTGGGAGAGCGAGCAGATTCATCGGAGTGGCTGTCAAGTTGCACGGGGGTGACTGATTGGAGAAAGGGAACCAAGAGGGAGTCATTCATCAGTTCGTAGATGATACGGCCGGCTTCGTCTAGTTGTGAAGGCTGAGGAGGAGAGGGATAGCAAGGGAGGCTAAGCAGGTGATCTCGGACGTGGGCGGGGAGGTTGACTTCTCTGGGAGCACAAGGGATGATGTAAACTTGCATGAGCTTCTCCCAGAGAGAGCACACGCGGTCATCGTTGTCACGACAACGCGTAGCCTCGACAATGAGTTCGTTGTGGAAGGCGGAGTAACGCTGGGCGTCGAGGGTAAATTCCAGGGTTTCCATGCAGTGGTTCTGGGAAAGATAAGCCATGAAGGCACTGAGGGTCCATGGTGGTAACGAGACATCGAGGAGGATCTCGGTGAGGGTGGGGGGCCTTGAGCCCATGGCGCCGGTCGGAGTAGAGGTTCCAGAGATGAATGCTTCGCTCAATGGTCTTGAAGGAGGAGTATCAACATCGAAGAGGCCCTCGAATGCCGAAGATGGCTGAGGAGAGAGCGGTTGGGCTGCGTGGATCATGCACTGTTGGGATTGCCTCCACAACCGCGACTTGCCCATGTCTCTCTCTCGAGTTGGGCCGCTTTAACACGTCCCACGCCTCGGAGGATGTGTGCTGGAAGTGCACAGGCGACTGAGGCAGATGAGGCGGGAGGGAATTCTAGATGCCTCGGGTGGGAGAAACCCTGATAAAGTAGTGAGGGTGGAAACGTGGAGCAGGAAGTAGTCGGCCGTGGCGTCTCGTAAGGCGTCCGAAGTAAGCAGGTTGGCGCGGAGTCTCATACGAAGTAGGTAGCGGCGCAGAGTCTAAATTAGCGCTGCCCCAGGTAGAGGCGATGACGGGGAACGCAGCCAAGAGGGTTCACCGATCGTGGTGAACTGATTTGAAGCGATCGAGTGTCGAGAGGAGCAGATGCTGTGGCTGGTTGCTGTGGGTGACAAACTTGTGGGGGATAGTGGCTTGCAGGATGGCGACAACGGAGAGCTGGAGCGAAATGGGTCTAATGACGGAGCCAGCGACGAATGGCGGAGGATCGGTGGGAGGAGCGAAGCGGAAACAATCCGTTGCACGGAAGACAGAGGTGGTCGTGGGCAGTTGGCGAGTCGTTCACTGGGGTCGCCGAGGTGCGACTGGTGAAGTTGGTGACAGTTGGTCCCAAAGCGGCGCTGGCGCGGGCGGGTCAAGGCTATCAAATAGGTTGCCGTCCCGTCCCAGATGACTGGAATGCGAGGTCAAAAGACGAGCGAATGGGATCGGCTTGTCGTTAAGAAATGGCGGGTTGGCTGAATTGCAGAGGGATCGTGGGCGGATCGTGGTCGTGAAGCGGAGAGGAGGAATCGGACGGGGTGACTTCGGTGGCTTGCAGGTAGCCGGGAGTTTGTCGGGAGGAGGGGAGCTGCGAGTCTGCTCTGGAGAGTGAGAAATGGAGATTAAGGGCCCCAAAAGTGTAATCGAGGTCCAGGCCCGGATTAAGTGAAGAGTGGGCGAGGTAAGGTTCAAATGCAAAGGCGACAGGATGGGGCTGCGGGCGTGTTGCTTTTGGGTCTGAATGACGTTGTGGTGATGGGATGATTGATTGGGCTTGAATATGTGTGACTGTGCGAGCGAGTGAGTGTGTGTGAAAGATTGGCAAGGAGGGAGCTAAAAGAGCCAGACGGGAAGGGGATGGGATGGGATTACGAAGAGGAGGGGGGCTTTTGTTGGTTTATTAAAGAGATGCAGAAGCAGCCGCATGGATGTCCCTGGAGATCTGGGTCAGAGGACAGAGGACAGAGGACGGGAGAGAGGGCAAGAGGAATGGATGCGCCTAGGGATGGGGTTAGCGTGTGGACTGTGGAAGAAGGAAAAAAGAATTGAGGCGTGAACGTAGTGGAAGTGACGAAGCAGGGACGACTTGGCTATGGAAGCGGAGTGCAGAGTGCGCGAAAGGGGACTTGTGGGCAAGAACCAAGCTGTTGGTGATGGTGCTAATTAGGTAGGTAGTGCTAGTGCTGGGCTGACACGCTGACCAGGCCAACCGCCATCATTCTTTCTTCCTTTCTTTCATTATCTCATCCATTCATTAGAGAATAAGGAACGAACTTGTTCTAGACGCGGACGGAGGCGGCGGCGGCGGCGGCGGCGGCGACAAACAATGACAAACCAACGAACCACGAGGTGGTGCGCCTGAATCCCCGGCAAGGGATATGGAGAAAAGGGGAGGGACCAGGGGTCGGGTCGGTTCCATTTGCTTGCAAGTACTACGTAAGGTCTCATTGAGAGTTCGAAGTATGTACCAAGATTTTACTAGCATGGATTCATCGAAAGAACATTTATGTACAGCAAACCCTCTTCCACAGCGTAGAAACTTTCTTGAGCCTATTGCTTTCCAGGGGCAAGCAAGTCTCACCAGAAAGGAATAAATGATTGCCCAAGATGGACTATCGGGATGATGAATGTGGCACGCTGAGTCAATTCCCAAAGCAACGCCTGATACTTAGGCCTATACAGTTACCTAAGGTAGATGTCAATCCCTTTCAGTTCAATTCCACGCAAGGAACCGGCCAGCGCCGAAAGAGAAATTCAGCAGGTCAGGCGTGGATGGGCGTGGCGAAACCGCGAAAACACGCACACGGCAAGCAAGACAATGCCCCAGCCCATAGTGACGCAGGAATTCCCGGGTACCGCACTGCCTAACCCGCCCGGGCAGTGTGGACTGTGTGGTCGGGTGCAGTTACAGAGCGTGCAAGGGAGGTACATAGGTACATACTAATACTACTATACTGTCCTACATACTTAGGTATGTACTCCGTAGTAGGTCGGGTGGTTACTGCACTTCGTACCTTGCCTGCTCCCGCTCCCCTTGGATCCTGACGAATACCGGCGACGGCTAGGGAGAGCCCGAACAGCGAATAGGGCCTCTCGATGGATCGAGGCCTACTAGAAGGGCGCTAGAAGATGCACCAGTGGCCAATGGCGGGGTCTGGACGGGGCTTGGCTGGAGGTGTTCACTTGAGCTCATGGGGGCTCATGGGGGCTGACTAGGGGCCCTGGTTGGCCCCAAGACTCCAGTAGAGTGGGAGGGAGAGGCGACAGCCGAAAGGCGTGCTCCGCTCACACACCTGGCACACACTGTGGACACCATCACGCACTCCAGCACAGCTCGTTTCTCACTGTGCCACAAGTCCCAAGTCTTATGTACCATGTACTCTCGGTCCCAGCGTTGCTCATCTTGCCACAGACAAGCTATTCTGACAGCGACCAACTATTAACAACCCTTCTCGCCCTACACCATCACTTGCACTCCCGTCTGCACCATACTATATACCTACATATCTAGTACTCATATGCACCATGCACCTTGCCTTGGCTGGCCTTTCCAGCCATCCCGGGCTGCCGGTGAAGCATCTAGACAAAGTATCGTTGGCGGTACTCTGTACGTACGACTAGGTAGCTACTTCGTAGTCAACGATTTAAGCATAGGCGCCACACATACGAAAGGAATTACTGCTACCTGATTTCTTCCTCAAATGTCGTCAACGACAACCTATCTACGCTTCTTGCGAAAGGCTACCCATAGGCGGCTGTTAAAGCGCTCTAGGTAGAGCAGCCCTGTAACAGTCACACCATCCCGACGCAGCAGTTCCCCGCAATCGAGACAAGAGGCGAGGAGACAACAAAGGCGAGACAAAAGCCAAGCCGAAATAGCATGACCATGAGAACACAACTCAACCCGGGGAAGCTCACCTGCGGGTGATGCGAAGATGTAACTATTCGCACACTACTTCGTACTATGTACACTTTTCATCACCATCGTCAACTACGATGTACTATCAACCCCATCTGTCGAGCGCCAAGCCGCCTTCACCCCAGGCTTGTGACTGTTGCGACGATGCTGGAGCAGCTAGGAAATTTTCCCTTACTTGCGGCACTCATCCATGTCGTCATCACGGCCGCTGCTGGTGCCACAGCGTCCCATCCTGGCATGGTTGCGAGCTCTCTGCCGCGTCCCTTTTCCCTATCGCGATGGGATGGATGCAAGCTGGCAGCCTACAGCACACGGTCTGCCGTCTGCCGTCTGCCGTCTGCCGTCTGCCGTCTGCCGTCTGCCGTCTGCACCTCCAAGCTCCCATTGCTCTCCAAGCAATGCTTGCTCAGTCTGAGCTTCTGGGTGGACACTGTCAGGCTCTGCGCCGCGCTACTGGCCGCCAACACATCTTGGCTTCGCCGCTACAGGACGATAGCCCGGCCGATCGATGAGCACTAACTGGAGGTGCCCTGTCGCCCACCCACCCTAGCCTTTTGTCGTGTCACTTGGCACTTGGGCGTGCCCTCTGAGCGGAGAGGATGGCGCCCTCTATGTACATACGTCTAAGGCCCTCGGCCCTCTCCAGGACTTCTCTGTTAAGGTACATATACCATGTTCAAAGCTCTGCAAAGCGGAGCGTTCCACTTTTGCAGAAAATGTAACATTCTCCAACAAGCCGCAAGTGGGCGTCACGCAACCCCAGTTCTGTTCAATGCAAACCGGCCCGCCAATTATTTCCGGTGTTTGTGTGGTGCTAGGGGGTTGGCATCGTCGCCATCCCAATCCAAATGTGTAGTTGATGGTAGCCATGTTTAAACGCATTTGCGGGCAGAGTACTCCGTGCTACTTGATCTATTGGCCGCAGTGCTCTAAGCAATTAGATACAAGGTGGTAGTGGTGTCTGGCAAATGTATCGTACGCTCCTTGCCTGAAAGTTCCTTCCAAGTCATCGCCGATCCCTTTGGTTCGTGCGACGGAACGAAGCAATACTATGTAGAGGTAGGTAGGTAGGTAGGTACCTTATACTCTCCATCCTGTTTGTACATAGTAGTAATCGAAATCAACCGCAAGGGGAAAGCCAGACAAGGCAAAATAATCCAGACTAACAACCTTGAATAGCCGTCTCCGTACTTCGTACATACGTAGTACTGTAGTACTCCGTTCATCGGAGAAAGACGGGGCTTCCGTCTCTCCTCAATGCCCCCCATCGAACAATTATTACCAAACCGAATCCCCTTCACCATCGATCCTTGCGATGCGCAATTTTCCCCCTTGGCCTAGGTGTGTCATAGCGGCGCGAACGGGACCACTCTTGGATGCCATCGTTCCCTCACCACCATGCAACAAAATGGCAGAAGCCCTTCAATTAGAGCAGGGAAAAAGTCCACAGTCGCCATCACGATCCCCTTGGCCGATGCTTCATTCGATGAACTATGTAGCCTCTCGTGTCTCTTCGGGCCCACGAGTCTGCTGCTTCGCAGCACCACTTAGTTTTCAGACCCATCTTGGCATATTGTGCCTCGCCTCGCTAGGCTCAGCGCGGAGGTATCTACATAGTAGGGAAGACACACATGGACTGACTAAGTTGCCCAATATCTAGCTTACAAGGCTTTATTTTCGCCCTGGTCGGCACTTGTCGGTGAGTGTCCCGATCTCACCACTCGGGACCAGCCTACCAGGTACCTAGGTATCTACCTACCTAGTTCATCCCTCACTCCAGGGAACGGCTGCAGTACGAATATGTATAAGTACTAACTTGATTTCACCTGCCCTACCTACCTATGTACTTAGGTAGCTTTTCGGAATTGACGTAAGACAATTGCGAGGGTACTTTCGTAGGGCGGGTCCTTTACCCAACGACTATTCACGATTCATATTTCGTTGCTTGACAACGGCGGCCGTAGCCGTGAACAAGACAGGGCATCTGGTGATGGCATATGCAACAGCTGCCATGGATAAACAGCGATGGCCCGGACGGAGGATTTCAGCGTGATGCAACGGCGTGGCTCCGTGGCTCGATCGCGTTGTTCATCGTTGTAGCGCTCGGCTTAT
The DNA here is from genome assembly GCA_019137255.1 of Corinectria fuckeliana. NCBI lineage: Eukaryota > Fungi > Ascomycota > Sordariomycetes > Hypocreales > Nectriaceae > Corinectria > Corinectria fuckeliana. The sequence goes on along the minus strand of WPDH01000100.1, from coordinate 516,138 downwards.
CATCCCCCCAGCCAGGCAAGCCAGGTCGACAATGTGCAGCAACGGCTAATTAATCGACAACATCTAATCATTATGCCTGATCCCTTGACTCCACCGTCCCCGCCAACGCTGTCGATCCTCAATAGATGGGGTTTTCAGGTCTTTACGCCGAACTGCTCATCTACGAAGTACATAATACCGCATGCTACCAGGGAGCGAGACAAGCCACCGCTCCGATGTATGAATGAGTGAATGGATGCTAGGAGACAAGATCCGAAGCAATGGGGTCAAACCTCTTCCGCGCTTGCGTGCCTTCAACCTTGCTTCGATGGCATTTATGTACGCAGTATGTATGTAGTAGGACAGGGCTTGCTGCTTGTTCAACACTGTGGCAAATCGACGGACAAGGGGTACATGTGCTATGCATGGACGATCAATACTATGGTGGAGAGGCCACTCACGACAATGAACGCTGTGCCGGACGGTTTAGTTGTACATATTTGACATGTCAAGTCGTTATCGAAGTGAATGACATGACGAGCTCGTCGGTGGTTGTACGCCGCGAAGTGCATGTACGTGCCGCAGGCAGGCCAGTCCGAATGGCTGTCGATGGCTGACTAGTAGCCGCCCTTTCATCCATCCATCCCCTGCCACAGGATGGTAACGTACTTGCTGGTTGGGGCGAGGGCGTGGTAGCGCCTAGTCACAATGCCCCTTTTGTTTAGAAGGGGTGATGATTGTCTCAAGCCAATCCTTTCCATGCCGGGCAGATCTGGAAAGTCCGACATCCAGGCTACATAGATATGTAAACCCCCGGTCTGTGGTTGACGCACAGATGCTCTATGGGTCAAGGGCCGGAGAGGGAGGGGGAGGGGGTGTTGTGTTGAATCAAGAATGTTCTCCCGCTGCTTCTGGGGTGCGTTCTCCGATACTCATTCCTTTCCGTTACGAGGTCTCCCTTCCGGCCCCATCATTCATTCATCCATGTCGTTCTGGAAGAGCCAAGAAAACTAACCTAGTGGCGCCCCGGTTCCAGAAGCCTTCCTAATTAGGCATGCGATGCCACCCAACCATCCACCCGGTCCCTTTCAGCTGTCCGACTCACTCCACACTCCACCACCAAAACGTCTTCCCAAATCGGCATCGCCGTGTCTCCATCGCCTCATCAGGGGGAGGGAGAAGGAAGAGAAAAAACGGTCACCGTCATCCTAACACGTTACTCTTAGGCGCCAGCTGAGACCACGGAATTAGACGCACCTCTATTTGAATAACCTACACCTCCTAGCTGAATTAGGGAAAGTGCGGTCCCACCCAGATTATATAATAACGCCCTCCTTCGGATTTAGACCCCCAGAGTCTCGTAACCTAGTAATAGACCCTCTGAAGCTTGTTGCCTGAGCAACAGCTTTAGCTGAGGCTCTGCCGGGTAATTCTGTTAACATAAGTAATAGTAAAAAACACGCTTTTCGCTGTGTTAGAAAACGTATATAAAGGCAGGTTAAATAGCTAACTTTCTAGAAAGTGATTATATTATAGGTGTAGCTAGGGTTCTACTAGGTAATTTAGTTAAACTAAGCTTTTACTAGGTAATTCTGTTAGCTAAAGTAATAATAAAAAATATGCTTTTTGCTATATTAAAAAACATATATATAGGCAGGTTAAATAGCTGCTTTTCCTAAAGGTCTTTATATTATAAGTATAACTAAGATTTTGCTAGGTAATTTAATTAAGCTGAGCTTTTACTAGGTAATAGTAATATTAAAAAAAACAGCAAAAATCATATAAATAAGCTACCTAGTAAAATAACCTGTTAGGTGACTATAGCAGCTATAATAGTAGCTGTGACTATAGCTGTGACAGCTTAGGCAGACAGCTGCTTAGAACAGCTAGGTTTATAAGAGATAAGAAGGGAATTAGACTACTAAAATTATATATGTTAACACTTTATAATCCTTCTTTATAGTAAGAAACGCCTAACTACTAGTCTCTTAGCACCTAGGCTGATAGTAGGCTGACTAAGAGTATTAATAGTAGTATTAAGGCTACTACTAGAGCGATTAAGAGTAGAAATAGTAGCACTAAGGCTGCTACTAAAGCTGCTGCTAAAGCTGCTGCTATAGCTATAATAGCTGTATCTTATAATACTATTATTATTACTCTTAGCTCTTTTAATTTTATTATTAAGGTATTTAGCAGCTAACTCTTATAAGGTCGCTTCTGGCTGCCCACGCCTGTTTTTACCTGTGTTTTTCTACTCTTTCTCTTTAAGGCTGTTAGGGCCTATTTTAGGTTAGCTACTTTTTAAGCGCTAAGAATTTAGCTAGATAGTATAGTTAGGGGGCTTAGGTTAGTTAGGACAGTTAAGAAGGCAAGGTTTTTAGAGTCTAGGATTATAATTAGCAAATTATAAATTTTACTATGTTTTTTAATAATAAGAGGGTTAGGTTCTAATTATATAGAGAGTATTACCTCTTGTCTTAGCTACTAGCTTATATTAGCTGCTAAGATTATTAAAAGGCTAGAGATTAATATATAGTATTAGAATATAGCTACTAGTATTAATTAATAAGTTTAAGTAGTAAAAATAGCTCTCTCTCTATATAAGAAAGCAGCTTATAACTATAAGATAATTCTTACTAGGCTTAAAAGGATTTCTTATATACTAGTAAGATAGTCTTCTTAGTAAGTAACCCCTATATAAGATAAGCCTGCTTATATATTAACTCTAAGGTATACTAACTAACCTGAAAAATCAGGCTGCTAAGTATAAGAATCTTCTCCTAATATATATATTAGAATAATATTTACTTCTAAAACTTAATATTATACTAATATTCTTAAATATATAATAATTTCTAAACCTATTACTTAAGCTTATATAAATTATAAAACCTATTTAATAATAGGACCTTAAGTTAACTATAAGAGCTTTTAGTGTGAGATGTTAAGTATTAGCTAAAATTCTAGCTCTATTAGGTGTGAAAATAAGCAAATTAGAGCCACTCTAAGATGTAAGTCGCTTAGAGGTAGTAAATAATATCTAAATACTAACTTGTTAGCTAAAATAATATATAGAAAGGGTAAGAAAGTAATAGACTTTCCTGTGAGGTAAACTCTAAGCAGAGAAGCTGCTAATTTAACTAGAAAAGCACCTTAGTACTAGTATATACTATTATAGCTTAGGCTTTAATAATACTATTAGTAGTCTTAAGATACTTATAAGATTATAGTATAACACTTAGCATAGTAATTTACGGATCTAAGTGTTATTAGGTAATCTAGTATATATTACTTATTATTAAAGCTACTACCTTCTTAATAGTAGTATTATTAGTTATATTAGGAAGAGACTATTATAGTTATAAGGCTATTATAGCTGCTATATAAGTAATATCTTTCTTTATATGCCCTATTAGCTTACATCTCTTAAGGCTACTTAGCTACTTCTTCTTAATATTAAGCATAATATTCTTTATAATATACTATAGGCAAATTTGCTATTAAGCCGTATTAAAAATATTATTAGCTATATTCTTAAGAGCTATATTAAAATTAGTAATAATAATATTAGGAAAGAGGATCTTAGCTTTTAGAGTAATAGAGTGTAGCTATATTAATAGCTACTTATAGCTTAGGATATCCTCTTAAGAGGTAAGCCTAAAGGCTATATTAAAGCTTATATATAAGGTAGTTAAAGCTATCACCTAAAAGAGAGAGAGGTTAAAGTGGTTAACCTAATATATATTATCTATAAAGAGAAGCTCTAAGTTATACTTCTACTTTTATAAGATAGTATTATAGATCTAAAAAACCTAGGTTAATCTACCTTTATAGTTATAATTAACTATAAAGTAATAGATATTATTACTACTTAAGAGGACCTTAAGAAAAGCTTATATAGATATATAAGAACTATACCTCTTATAGTAGAGCTTCCTTCTAATAACCTTCACATCTTGCTTAATAATCTTAAGCGTAGAGTATTTAAAGAAAATCTAGCAGGTGATTTCCTAAGTGGTAATCTAATAAGAGCTTAATTAGTTAGTAATAAGCTTCTTAAGCTTTTTAAGGCTAAATATAATATATATCTACTAGTATAAACTGTATATAGTAAGATACTTATTATAAGGCTTATAGTTATACTTAAGGTGCTTAAGGCTTATAAAATAAGATAATATAACTAGATCCTAAGTAATCTTAGCAGACTAAAAGCATCTTATTTTCTTTATAGTTAAACTGTATTTTTAGATACTAGCTATTAACTATTTATACTTACCACCTTAATTATATCTTACCTATATATAAAGCACTTAATTCTTTCTTAAAAAGCTATTACTTTTTCTTATATATAATTTAATAGTTCTAAAGCTAGCTTTAGCCTAAGCTAGCTAAAAAGCTAAATATATTTTATTATATATTAAAAAAAACATAAAAAATAAGCTATCTATAATAATAATATAAAGACTATTAGAAGGCTTATAATAGTAATAATTTAGTAGGAAGGTAAGCAGAATTAAGTATAAGAAGGTAGTATTATATATATAAAGATAAAAGAATTCTTATATACCTATAGGTATAAGTAATATATTATTATTATTAATAATAGGCATATATAGGAAAAGTAAGGCTTATATAAGTATTAATTTATTAAAAATTTGTAAAAGTAAGACACTAAGTTTTAATTTGCTTACTTATATGTAAAAGCAGGGTCTGTTATTATTAATATGTGTAACATAACGAAAAAAGTGGGTCTTTATTAATAGAAACTAGTGCTCCAGCTGAAGCTGTTGTTAGGGGTGTTAGCAGAAGACTGAGGAGTAGGTGTGCACCTAATTTAGGTGGGACCGCACTTTCCCTGATTCAGCTAGGAGGTGTAGGTTATTCAAATAGAGGTGCGTCTAATTCCGTGGTCGCCAGCTGACCGCGACCCGAAACACGAAGCTCATTGGGATCCATCCTCCGGCCGAGAAATTTTTCACAACTACCGGTGCTCGTATTATACCAGCCTACGCCGCGACGGGCTGCATTCAGTTAGGGCCCTCAAAGCTGCCGGCGGCCGGCGAACGGTTAGAGGGACAGAAATTTGTGCAGCATCGCACCGCACCAGCGTCGCCATGGCCCGGCTGGACACGGATGGCGCCGGGTAAACAGGTGTTTTTCTCTCTCTCGCCAGCCTCCACTCCATGGCGTGCGTCGGCGTCCATGGACCACGATGGATCACGATGGACGGGGTTGGATCAAATCTCCCGCTGGGTCTGCGGCTACTACGTACAGCTGCTGGTAACGGTCGACGAGGCTCTTTGGCGCCTTGTCGCACAAGGGGTATTGCAGATGTGCGTGATGAGGGCGCGTCTACAAAGGAACACAAGGGCGAAGGGACGGATTCGCCGATTCCACCACGACCAACGGCAAACATGGCGCAGTCATACACGCCACACAGGCGCGTCGCGCACACCCCACGGAACCCACCGCGTCCGAGTCTGTCGTTCACGAGTCTGTCTTAGGTCCGTCCCCGTCAAAGTTTCGTGTGCCAAGCAAGATGTTGACAGGCTCCTCTTCCCGTTTATGTTTTCTTGTGGCGAAGTTTACTGGTCCGGCTTGGAAGCTTGGTGCCGTGAAACCTTCCTCCAGGCCTGGGATTCTCGAAAGCTTCCCGAACTTTCGAGAATATCCCCGTCCCGTCCCGTCTCTCCGCCGGACCTCAACTCTGTTTGCTGTAGGCAACCTTGTTTGTTTGTGGGCAACCATACTGGAGGCATTATTCTTCATCATAGACTTATTTCCAAGCCCTTCTCTCGCTGACATGAAGTTAGCAGGTCGTAGATGGCCCTTCGCCTGTCCTTTCATGGCTAATTTCCACTTCCGGGAGACGCCATTGTCTCTCCCTCCCTCGTATAGTTGTCGACGAAAAGTCAACAACACCGAAGCGGAAAAGCAAGCTGTGACAAAAATTATTCTTCGCCCGTCACATGTCGTTCCCTAGGCCCACGTGTTGCCGCTGCTATCCACTTGTGGGGACTCTTGTACTATATAGGAAGATGGCCTAGCCTTTCTGTTACATACTACGTTCGCAAATCACCTAAGAGACGCAGCGGTGATGGGCCTGCGACGACGCCATCAGGCCCCGGATTGTGATGCTACCTTGGCGAGGGCCCGCTGCTTGCCTCCGGCAGACTTGTTTGTCATGATTATCATGGATCTGTTGGCCGTGCCTCAACACCCCCTGTTAGATAGTCCTCGCTCGTGGTTACAGACAATGAGACTAACCCGACAGCCCTGGCGGACTAACAAGTGGAACGGACGACGGACTCATATAGTCGGAGAAGGCCATGTTGAAACAAAGGAATTGGGTCACAAGCGCAGCGCCATGTTGGCATGAAGTCAAGGCGTTTGTTCATGAATGTGCATCCAACACGCAAAGGTACCGACTCCTGAAGGGTACGGTCAGTGTGTCAATTCAAGTCCAGTTCCAAGAGTAGGCTGCACTGTCTCTAACAATATTCGTCCTTCATTCGAGTGCTCCTCTCCTTTCTCTCTTCCGTCCTCTGTCCTCTCTTCTCTCTCCTCTCTCCTCCGTGACCATAATATCCATACATGCTCAAGCCGCTGCGGCGAGCTGCTGTTCCTCCTCTGTCATCCAAAAAACGCCGGTCCATGCAACTGCTTGCTTGCTTTGATTTCTTGGTATCTTGCCTGAACACCCCATGCCAACCAACAGAGTATTTTTCTCGTCCACCCCTTGACCTCCTAAACGCCGGAGTACATATAACAAGAAACAAACAACAATCGGATTAATATACTCGCAAGTCAAACTCTCCTTTGAAGCCGCCGTTCAACAACATGCACGCGAGCCGGATTCGCTGCTTCGGCATGTCTCTCGCTGTGTACGAATCGATGGGGCTGAGTCCCAAAGCTAAGCACATGGCGTTGGTGATGGTGTGGACTCCACAGTCGTACCCATTTGTTTGCAAGGGCGCTTCATGACACATCACCTTCCACTCCGCGTCATCGAACTTTTCCTCCAACACATCCTTCATCCAGGCGAGCGCCAGGTTGGTGTTTGTAGTATTGCCCCGAGGGTTCAACGAGTCCATGTGGGCCACTGTCCGCTTGGAGGGGCGGATAACGAGGAGCGTCCAGTGCGAACGCTCACAGATCGGCATCAAGATAGTGTCGACGTCGAGCAGGTTCTTCTTGTCGACTCCGTACCGTCGTAGAGTCCGCTGTGTGCGGGCTACGCCCTGGTCCTGGAGTCGCTTCCAGAAGAACGACGACATGGCCAAGCACCTCCTCGTGCTTTTCTTGACATCCTTAATGCCAGCAGCCGAGTTGACGGCTTCATCAAGCCAGTTAAGTGATCCATTGACAATCTCATCGTTCAGCCACTCTGTAGCTGGAACCACCTTGGCAAAGTCGTGCCGCCGTAGGTCGACTCCCTCGCCAGTCGTCGCTAATGTCGTAGTCCCGGCAGCGCGGAGGGTGTCATGTGCCCGTGTCTGCCATTGGGCGGGGACCACGGTGACAAGAGTTTGAGTAGGCACTCTTAGTCCACCAGAACTAGCCAGCCGCTCCTCAAGCTCGCGTCGAGCCTTCTCCTCAGCGACACGTCTTGCTGCCTCAGCAGCCTGGCGAGCTTCTTCAGCAGCCTTGAGTGCTTCTTGTTCTTTCCGGAGTGTTATTCCAGCCTTAGAATCGTCGCTAAGCTCAAGAGGCCTGATCGAGGGTATAGCAAGGAGCTGTTCAATGCGGGCAGAGGGATCGATGCGGTCCTCCTTTTCATTAATTCGGAACTTTGGTGGTGTGCGACGAGAGTGAGCCTTCGACCACTCCAGGACTTCCCTCTCATCCAGGAGTCGGGTGTGAAAATCCTTTTCAATTTGAGTCTCAGGGCTGACATCACGGACTATATTCGTCTCAGGAGGGGGCTGAATTTGTGTGTCTTCGAGCTCGAGCCTCTTCGCCTCTGTAACCTCATCCTTCGTCTCTATAGGCTCATCATTTGGCTTGACGATTCGTGGGACGTCGAGTCCAATCTGTGTCCTTGGCCGTGGGCTTATGGTGGAGTCTGTGAACCGCACTACCTTTGGCGGGCGCCTTATGCCCAGCCGTTTAGGAGTGTATCTTGACGGGTGTTTTCGTTTGTTTTTGAGGATCGACTTGATCGCTCCAGCTTCGCTCGCGGTGAGTGGCGACTTGGGGATGAAGTCGGCGATGTAGTTGTCCTCGATGACACGATGCGCTCGACTCGCTTGATAAAATTCTGCACGGTATTCCTCTGGGTTTAGTTGAGCAATCTTCGCTTCCAAAAAGTCGGCTCTGAGAAAATCAGTCTTGGAATATTTTGGCCTCGCAATGGCTGGAGGCAGATGGTTGGGGGATTGGAGCACGACAGGTGCTAGATCTTGGCAAGGTTGCCGAACAGGTATGGGTTCGGATTCGGGCTGAGGTTGAGGCTTGGGTTCTTCAAAGTCAGGGAAAGCGCCAGGAAGGATAAGATGCGTGTCCAAGTCGGTACGCTGAGGGCGAGGAAAAGTCTGTTGGATTTTATCGTGGAACTCGCGCGAGAGGACGTAGCTGGGTGCGGGAATATTGTGTGTGATGGCCTCTAGATCGAGTATGATCACGTCTAGAAAGGACTCGGAAATTTGAACGTGTTGCTTGTTCGATATTCGGAGAATGTCTTTGCAGATGGTCGGAAGAGCTGGGGCAGATAGGAATGCCTTGATCGAGTTCATGTTTTTCAGTTCCTCGGGGCAGAGTTTGTAGTCCAACGTAGGTGGGACATCTTCGTGATTGTCTCGGACCTTGACTATGACGCCGATTTCATAGACACTGTCCAGGGTTTTGAATGCGCGCCTGAACTGAAGTGCAAAAAGTTCGCAGAGATCAAAGCCATCACTGCTGTTCAAAAGTGCGCGATCATTCTGGTTGTCGGCCAAGGAGAAACGTAATGGTTCCAAGGCCTTATTCATCTCCTGACGAGAGTGATGAGACTCGATGGACTCCCAAACCAGACCAATACCTTTAGCAAAGGCCTTATAGTCGTCAATAAGGTCGGTAAGGGCACTCCGGTCTATCCAGCGAATTTCGAGTTCTTGCTCATCGCAACTAATTTTAATGCGCTTGTTGGCAATCTGGTTACCACTGACGTATGAGCGGAACTCTGCCACCTCATATGACTTAGGGTTGACTGTATGGGCGTCAGTTCATGTACAGGACTTGGGGTTGAGAGACCAATACGCACTCCATCGTCCTATTCGGCCCGTGAGGCCTGAGACGGCCACGTAAACGCTAGATATCATTCTAGTGAAGAATGTGAGAAACGAAGCTGTTTCAAGACGCATATGGCACAGTCGCTGTGTCAATGTTTAGTCAATTAAACTTGGGCAAAAGGCCAGGGTGGACCTACCTGGGAGTCTTGGTCGGAGTTCTCATCAAAGGTTTGTCCCTTGCGATGAACAACAATAGGGGACCTGAGGTCTTCGATGCCGTTGGCAGAAGCGACGAGTTCGATTTCGGTGGTTTGAGCGCGGCGCTTGAGTGTGTAGCTGCCATTGATAATGACGAAATCAGGCTCAGAGATGGGAGGTGTCACGGGTCGAGGCGGGCGAGATTTTCGGGGCGCAGGTTGAGTCCAGCGACGGGGCTGAGGTCGAAGTTGAGGAGCAGAGCCTGGGCTAGGGCCCGGAGTGTCCACGAGGAAGCGCTTGTTAGGCCGCTGAATGCGCCTCGGCGGGGTGGTGATGTGGTCGAGGGGTTCGTGAACGATGGACTGGCGGGGTGCTGCTTGGAAGACAGCGGGTATTCGTGGTCGAGGATAAGCTGGAGCTTCTCTCAGAAACCCAGGTCTATAGAGGCCGCGACTGTCAGCGGATGCATGGACGCCGTAGCGAGCGAGTGGTGATGAAGACATCTTCGCTGCAGACTGGCAGGAGGATGAGATGACGATGGCGGTCTGACAAAGGAGATATGCGTAACGGGAGTAGAAGAAGAGTCGAGACCAGCAGTAAGTCGCAGTTGCTAACGGAGAAGGAAGAAGGTGATAGAGTAATGGAGGTGAGGTCGACAAGAAATAAAGAGGTTCTGGGGCGGCGTAGAGAACAGAGGTGAATAGACAGCGTTGTTAAAAACCAACGAGCAGCGCGAACGAGCAGGAGGGGCGAGAGCTGAAGTGAGTTGAGAATGGGTACAAGGTGAAGTTATCTTACTGTAGGCGAGCCTACGACTGCGCAGCTTGACAGAGCGTTTGTTTGAACGAACACAGGTATAATGGCAATCAGAGTCAAGAGGGGCGAGGCGCGTCTTCGATTCAGAACCTCGCCCGAGTAGCACGCGGGCGCGTCTTCCACCAACTGGGAATGCGCAAACGGCCAGTGCACGTGAACGGAGGCTCGTTGGGTCGCTTAATATAATCGGTTCGATCGAGACATCGCGGGGGGAAGGCGAGTTTGCACGAATAGCTTCACTGTGTGAGCGCGCTGTGGTGTTGAAGAATGGCTGGAGCTCCAGTAGGATTTTGGCGGAGGATTTTAGACAAGCTTGAGTGGGGCCGCGAAAGTACGATGATTGGGCTGATTGGGTAGTGGGCCTGGTGATCTGAGTCGATGGCGGTTCCTAATTCTCATTGGCCAGTCAGGTGCCATGTCCTGATATAGCGCTCTTGATTTGTTTTCCTATGTCGCTTTATACATTTATTCATGTCCAGCTTAAACCAGTGCATAGAGATGCCTGCATTACGCTCTATAAAGACGTTGTAGCTTGGAATAATAACATAGTTGTTCCCATTATAAATTTCACAGCTATCCTACTAATAACCGTTTGGTACTTACCTACCTCTAAATGCAGCTATACTATTATTTGGTTTTAAGTCTCTTACATAACTTAAGAGTAGATAAAGTTATAGTTTATCTTTTAACACTTGACAGTATGATGTTTGTCTGGTTTAATCCTAGAGATTTGAACCCTTTTCAATAGTGAGTATTTGTTTTGTCATATTCTATTGAGTTACAATGCGCCAACGATATACCCGTATCAGTCAATCAACTCCTACTCTATCCATCTTCCATCCGCAATGCAGCCAGGTGCCCGTTTTATCAACCCCTGCCTGCATCACAGTTGCGCCAGCACATCACCCAGCTTCTTGGTACAGAACGTCGAAAAATACTCGTTCAAGGCGTCGACGGTTCCGCTACCCTCCACTAGACTAACCACCACGCCCACATAGCCATCAGGCCGCACAACCACAACTCCGCCCAAGTCCTCGTCCAGGCCCATCTTGGCGTGCGCCGCAGCCTTGGCGTCGGGGTGTCGAGGGTCCCACCGGTCGTCGGCGTACACATGGTCCCTATATCGCGCGAGCACGTCGGGCAGGTCGCGGGAGATCTCAATGTCGGGCCTCTTGGCGGCGAAGATGGTGCAAAGGGTGAAAAAGTGGCTGTGGGGGTTGTGCTTTTCGTGGTGAGAGACCTTGCTTAAGTCTTCCCGCATGTATGCCGAGTAAAACGACCTCTTGTTGTTGAGGTTGTTTCCAAAATCTCGTAAGGCCCTCGATGTCTTGGCTATGTTACCTCCAAAGATGAAAAGGCGGAAGGATCCGTTGAGAGGAATCTCCTGCTCCAGGTGCACCACGTTGGCATCGACGACTCTAGTCACGTTTGAGTTGATGAACAGGCGACCCGTTGACAGCTTGGTGCCCTTGGGGTGAATGAGCGGCGACTTGGCCGGGTGCTCGGGCGACCAGTTCAGAGCGTTAGCCTTGTAGAATACTCCATATCCGCTGGTGAACGCGCATGACTCCTTGAAGGTCTTGATGAACTCGTTGTCTTCTTCCGCCTTGTTCGCACCGTGGCTGTCCGACGCAGCCTTTACCGTGTCTACTGGAGGTGGCCGCTGAGAGAACAGCTTGGCGTATCGGTTATCAAAGCTGAGAAGCGTCTCTGCGACATTCTTACGCTCTGGCTCGTATGTCTTCAAGATCTCGCGGCTAGCGAACCCAGCCTCGACAGCATGTATTTTCCACGCGAGGTTCTGGGCATCCAGGAAAGCGGTGTTCATTCCCTGACCAGCTTTAGGCTGCATGATGTCAATGATGACGCCAACTTCAGACAGAGTAGAGGTCACTTACGCTGTGAGTGTGACAAGCATCACCACCTAGGAATACCCGTTGGTCCAAAGTGTAACGATCCGAAATACCCTGTCCGATAGGATATACTGAGTACCACTCGACACGCTCCCATTCAATGTTGTATGGTTGCAGAATCTTCTTTGCCGATTCTTGGACCTCAGCCTCAGTAGCCGTCTTTCTCGGGTTCCAATCGGCATCGGTCGAGGAGGCGATCTGAATGTAGAGGCGAACCATGTCATTCTCTCTGGGGATGACCATGATGGAGCCATGTTCACTGTGAATAGTGCATTTCATCTACTCCTCCCGTCAGCAACAGAGTCCCACGACTACCTGCCATATGCAACCTACTTTGATGTCGGGGAAGTCAGTAACGACAACACCATCCATTACTCCCCAGACGTGGGCAATGGGGTCCTTGTGCGTAACGCCAATCTCGAGCTGATTTCGAATAAACGACCTTGCGCCCTCGCCACCGAAAAGATACTTGGCACGCAGAGACTCCCGAGCTGTTCCGTCGACATGTTCCAACTCGACTTGAACAGGGTACTGGGGATCAGCCTGCTCGTCCGACGTAAAGCCCGTGATCGTCCACGGTCGTTGGACACGGGCTCCATTCTTCTCAAGATCGGCAATAAACACTCGCTCAATCAGACCTTGGTGGAGCAGGGTTGTGAAGGGATACCGGGCGTCGATAAACTCGGGGCAACTGGCCCATGTGCCTGTTCGCTCGATGCCATGGCTTGACGTGGCAGGGTCCCAGAATGCAACCTCATAGACGCGAGCAGGCTTGTGGGCCATGATGGCAGACTTCAGGCCCATGTTCCGCAGGAGGTCAAGGGAGCGCGGCTGAATGCCATCCGCGCGACCGGTGGGCGTCGGCTCGGGTCGGTTATCGATATGCTTGATTTTGTAACCCCAGCGGGCCAGGCAAGTCGACAGCATCAGACCAACCGGTCCGGCTCCCACGATGACTAGCAAATAATCGTTGTTAGCGACTCATCTCATGGCGTAAAGCCCCAAGCCAGGCGACCTACCAATGTCATAGTAGTTGGAGCGGTCTTGCTCTAGTTGACTCGACGCCATGGTAATAGTGGTGGACAATTAATACAAACAACCCGAGGGTATAACCTAGGCGTCAAGAGCAGAAATGTAGTTTGGTGGTCCCAAGTTGACAGAACAAGAAGGAAGTCGGGGCAATAAATAACCAGCACCAGTTTGCCGGAGTCAAGCGTGGATTCATGGAACCGTCAGGTCAGTGCCAGCCGTGGGAGGGACACACGAAACAAGCCGAGGCGGCTGGGACGGAGAGATCGGGGCTGGCGGCCGCTTGGCTCAATGACAATGGCGCACTAAATCACGGCATGGATTTCGGGAAGATGAATGAAGGTGCCTCACACAAGAGGGCAGGGTCTTGGACAGAGATGCTCTCGGTTGACGGGGTCAGGATGGGAAACGAAGCCTAGGATTCGGTCGGCAACAAGGCTCGGGGTGGGTACAACGGCGCCAACGCCAGCGCCCGTGCCCGTGCCCGTTCAGGCGTCTACTATCTTTGTACATACGTCGAGGTCGCAGAGCACGAAGAGGATGAATGTCAGCGAGATGCAGGGCCAACCAAGTGTCATGGGCTTGCATGTTGGAGCGGCGAATGTGGGGTCGTCTGGGGAAGTGAGGAGGATGGATGCCGTTTTGGGAGTCCGGGAGTTGACTTCGGGAGTCCAGAGTGGGGCGCGCCGGACACGGCTGATGATTCGGGAGTGTGAGTGAGCGTGTCAACGTGTGTGAGGAGAAGCAATACGTGATAGAGGTGGATGGCGCTTGTTAGGAGCCCACAGCCTCCATGCATGGGCCGACATTGCTGATGAGCCTCCTCAACGGAGAGAGGGTCCGGACATGGACGCCAAAGGACAAGCCCCCACTAACCAGCCGACACTCCGAGATCTCGCTCATGAATTGTATCTCAATACCATCTTAGTGCTGGGTCCTGGTAGGCTGGCAGCTTTCAATGAGTGGCCTTTTTTTTGGTTTGTTTTGGTTCTTGTTCGGGGTTCTGTTCTGGTGTGCGTGTAATGGCAATTTGCATCTGTTTTATTGGTTGCCTACCTAACTCGTCCTTGCCCACCAACGCCTCCGCTGGGCCTGATCCTTGTGAGAGGCCATGGATGATATGCGGCTTTCATCGAGCTAGCCACACCGTAGGGTCGCCCCTGCCACGATATCTGGAGTCCCCGAGATGCGGTAGGCTCGGTCTGGGCTTTTGTTGTAGCCCGAGTCTACCGTGCCTAAGTGCCGCATGGCTAGCATGCAACGCGACGTGGGGTGTGGGATTTCCACCACTCATCGCGACATCGTCCAGGCCTTTGTACGGACGTCGCTTAACGCTAGTGCTAGCTAGGTGCTAATAGCAGAAGGTTGGAAAATCACCAGAAACGTATACATAGTAATACTAGGTGAACCATTAACAACGGGCCGTTGCTTACCAGGCAAAGGGCTCCCCGTGAGCCCGGTCACTGTGACGGAGCATAGTGCTCCCCGCAGGACTCGTGACATCCAGGCAAGTGTTCGCCACTGCATGTACTATGTAAGCTACCTAGGTACCGAGATGTTGTTGAATTCAACTGGCTCCTGCCTAGCCATTTTATATTCTCACGAGAAATCAGCGTTGCTGGTCACTTGGATGTTCAATCGGCAAGCGCATTCAGAGTACACCAAGTTTCATGCGGGACTTAGACTTAGACTAGTATGGAAAGAGACCCTGCCTTCTTGCCGGTTCAAGTGCCAGCCCAGGAGAACCGAGATGTTCCCTGTGACCTTCGACTGTCTCATGTGCGAAGAAGAGACAAGTCAATCATCCTCCAACCTCGCCTCAAGACTCGAAACGCCGAGTTTCTTGGGTGCAGAAACCACCATTGCTCTCTAATTTCAACACTTTCCCGGGCTGCATGAGCGTCTCGCTTGCGGCTAGTGTCCTGTTCTTTCCCCAGCGACTAGGCTCTGCTGCTCCCGATTCAACTCCCGGTCCGTGTCTAGGATAGACCCCGACCCTCCCAGCGATTCTCCCAATGCAACCTTCATTCAGGAATGGAAAGGTCTCGAAAGCGTTCATGCGGTCCCCGGCCACCGGGCTGGCTGGTGTTAATGAGCTTGGTAGGAGATTTGACGAAGAGAGTGGGTATACCTTGTCTTGACTTCCATGGGATTGCCTTCGACTAAACTCACTCCAGAATGCCGCAATGTCCTCGTCAGATACTGCGCCCACATTCCCCGCAATTATCAGTACCGAGATGGTATCCGTCTTGTCAGGCAGGCAGTTTCTCGGCAAATGAGCTTCATCTAACCAGATTCAGGTGTTCTTGGTGCTACGAGATCATCTTGGTGACGAGTGCCTTGGCCATGCCGGCGGCGTGCTCTATGAGATGATCGAGGTTGATTGTCAACACTCCGACGACCCAGGGGCTGCCTTTCAGCGTTGGAGACATGATCATATGAACAGACATGTGGGCTTTCACGAATGGAACCCATTATCTCGACCAGGTCTAATCAACTGTACAGGCGGATCTCGAACTCCCACACGTTCCCCATCTCACAACGGTTACGTCTGCCATTACCCCGACAGCTACTCTTACCCTATGGAGGAGAAACCACCCTCAACGGTATGGAACTAGGCTCTCTGACCATTCGCCTATGAGCGAGCAACCGTTACCTCAGACAAGCGGCATCTGGACGAGAAAGGAATGGATGATTGAGTACACCATGTACGTTTCATCGCGGATTGGAGGCACCCGCCCGTTTCGCCGCATCAATGCCAAAGCCTTCCATGAGCTGCAATGGAGTTCAACTATGACAC
The DNA here is from genome assembly GCA_019137255.1 of Corinectria fuckeliana. NCBI lineage: Eukaryota > Fungi > Ascomycota > Sordariomycetes > Hypocreales > Nectriaceae > Corinectria > Corinectria fuckeliana. The sequence continues at coordinate 500,191 of WPDH01000100.1, read as the reverse complement.
GCACCGGTAGGCTTGTTGGAGAAAGGTCAATTGACTTAAATGACCTCTCCTGGAACAGCGAGTCTGAGAAGGTTGCAGAAGAGACGCGGCTCTTTTCAGAAGACAACCAGCTTGAGCCAAAAGTCTCCGGGCGTCGCAACGAGATTTGTGAGTTTCTTCGCAACATCTGCAAACTTAAGAAACCTGGCGTAGACCAAACTAGAATGAGATGGCTCGCAGGTCGGCCTGGCTTCAGCACCACAACTTCCTTGCGCGATATCCTTGAGTCAAGGCCGAGCCCGTGTGTCAACGAGTGGGAGATCCCAAATGCTAATTTTGCCCGCAAATTCGGCCTTTATACTGACAGCGGACCGTTGCCGCCATCTATCAAGGAACTTCCTGTGGCCGAAGACAAAGCAACTGATGTGGTTGGCGGCCCGGGATTGCGGGAGCTTATGTATTCTTGGAGATTTCAGGGTCCCTTTACACCTCAGCTCTGGTTCGACAGCGGCGTTGATAATCGACGAACGCGGATTTGAGTTCATTAATCCTGAGATTTTTCAGCTTGTTGGCGCCACGGATTGGACTGTGATCTGGCTCTCGGAACATGTTCCTACTACGTGTAATCATCCCGGGAGGCATCGAGTGAGGGCTTCATTTTCAAACAATTGTAAAAGTTGATGTACAAACCGTCTCACCTGCTTTGATACCACTCATAATCTTCAAATTGTCTTGTCCATCGGCGTTTTCCTTCTATATCCTCGGCGCTTTAGCTCTCGACCGAGCTCCCTGGCCACCTGGTCAAGTGGCACCCACCAGTCGCCCAGATGGAACAGCTAACAGATGTTGCCAGCTGCCAGCTGCCAACTGCCGGCTGGTTTCGACAACGCGTCTTTGAAAGATAATATTTCCAGCTGTTTACCTAGCTGCTTTGATCGACTACTGTTGGACGCGTACTTTTGTTTACTTTACCAACCTACACCGTCAACACCCACGCTCGCGCGTTGCAAAAGTTCATTTTCGCGTGGCCTTCTTCAAATCAATCCTGTTCCCTCAACTAACCACTTAACCATGGATTAGAGTCTCGCTTGCATCATATCTATCTAGGCTTTGCGGAAAGCCTAATGCCGCCTGACGGTCCAAACAAGGAGAAGAGCCACCACTCTGATCCATCAAACTCTTCAGTAAACCCGCTCCAAGGTGAATTGTTACCCTCGACTTCCTATTCGAGAGCCCGATCACTATCTCCACGGAAGCGTTTGGTTCGGCAGCCACTTCACATTCGGATGAACCTGACAGAGGGCCAAATGGACAAAATAACAGATGCGTATGGCGCCCCCAGTGAAGTGATAGGGTCGTACTAACAGAGCTATAGGTTCAGCCAAAAGGTCCACAGTAGCCCAGCACGAACTCGAGCGCGAGCTGCCATGGTCACGCCAAAATCAAGCCCTCGCAGATACAGACGGCCGCAACAAGAGATCCCGTACAGTTGGGGCACCAGCCCACAGGCCAGCTCCGGTGTGGGCTCTCCGACATTCTCGGAGTTGATGCCAGGTCGAGAACAGGAATTCAAGAAGGATCTATCAGCAGGAAGCTTGGCTGAGCGTCGCAACAGGGTACCGCCGCCTCCCCTCCAACTCGGAGGCGGGCGGCGACATGGGAATACCCCCCAGCGAGCTACGATGGAAAGCATCCCTCATTCAGTTTCTCCCCTGAGCGAAAGCCGATCCGAAGGATCACACGTGGCGTACGAAGATCCGGAATCCATGTATTCACAGGATGCACGCTGGACACTGCATCCCGGACCTCTGGATGTTCGCGGAGCTACTCATCGACGATCCGGATCAAAGCTCAACGACGCCGTCGTCAATGCGTACAAAGATTGGGCTCAAGTTCAGACACCACCTCTCCTCTCAGAATCGCCAGTCCGTCCCGAAAGCCTGACACAGAGACCCAGACGATCCAAGAGTACTGGTGAAGGACTTCGGCAGCCCCGCCCCATCGAATCCCCGTTGCCACCCATCACCCCTCGAGAGGTGCTCCGATCCCCTGAGACACCGTTATTCTCCCCTCTTCAGTTTTACTTCAGGGGCGACGACTTTCCATCAGCCAAGAGGGGCGAGAAGACAATGATTGGAGACAACGGTTGGCTCGAGCGTACCGAGAAGGTGCCTGACAAGACTAAGAAGACGCCGCAGAAGAAGGGCGGCCTTCTTGAGGGCATCAAGAAGATCGCCAAGGACATGGTACGCATTGATTCGAGCTTCGAATAGGAGACAAGTTGCTGACAGCGAATAGGCGGATCTGCATCATAGCGCGCGTCGTCCTCAACACCCAGCCAAGGAGCGGCAGAGTTTCCAGGTGGCCATATCTCTAGACTCCCGGGAGCAAAGCCTCCTTTACTGCGAGCTCGAGTACCAACTGAGCAGCGCGCTCAACGACTACATCACAGTGCAGCTAGACAAGGGCCGCTTGGTCCCTGACAAGCTCAAGCGAGTAGCCGACGCGTGGCAGCAGAAAGGCCGGCCTAAGGTTGTTGGGTTTCGATACGACCTGGAGACGCAGCTGGACTTGGTCAATCTGCACGTTGACGACTTCCGGTTCTACGGCCGGCGCCAGGGTGACCCCGTTGAGATTTCTGGACTCCTTCACGCCATGAAGGTCAACGCCAGGGCCATGAGCATCCGAACCTTCTGCCAGCCTGACTCGGTAATTGCGAAGCAGCTTGTGGATGCACAGTCTCTATTCAAGCTTCTCGGCGTCCCAGACGGGCAGCAGATTTCGCTGGCTGAAATTGCGCAATTCTTCAAGGTGATTGTGGAGAGAGAGCTCGACTACCGTACGCAACGCGAGCACGAGGGGCGCCGGACCAAGATGGAGTCATATGGTCAGCAGCAAGAGTCGCATTGGCAAACGCGGACTAATCTGCGAGAGTGAGGGATTCATATGGAAGGATGAAGTTGCTGTCAGGAAGTTCTTAGGTCAGTGACGCAGAAGCATGATTGTTGACGTGGAAACATATTTGCTTTAACTAGCAACACGGGTGTCAAGTTCCAACTAGGGCTTCAAGGCCTAACACAGTTGGAAAGGGTACTAGTTTGGCTTGGGGATGTTTGAAGGGGGTTTGACCTTGTCGGCGGACAGTTATAGTGATGTGCATGGTAGAAGGATAGTTGTACGTACTTGTAAGAGTAATACTTGAGGATTCTAGTAAAGCCAGTATTCTCTACAATGCCTTGTTTATGAAACTCGGGAAGGGCGTCGCTTGTATCTAGACAGTTCAGAGTAAGAGAAATAAAGTGAGTGCTTTTTGAACGACGAAACGGTAAATTGCAGTATACATACACCCAGAAACTCCTCACTTCTCAACGTTTAAGTGCAAAATATGAACTTTAAGCTCGTCACGGTATACCAAGGGTTCAAATAGCACCTAGGTAGGCATTATCACAATGAATGAAACCCGTTCCTAGCTTTCTCTACTATTTATTCGCTGTATCACCAAAGGCAACCCGAAAGAAGATAGCGTTATCGATCGGAGTACAAATTTCTCCCAGCTACTAGATCAGAACATCGCTCTTCCACGTTGATGAATTGCCAGGTCTCCGTAATCATTAGGGCGTCCTAGGTCATAGTCGTGGAAGCACACGCGCAGTCCTCTAGATACAGCTCATCCAATCCGTAGACAATGACACCATCGCAAGTTCAAAAAGCCATATGCAACTCATCATCCTCATGGCAAAGCCACACCGGGCAAGATACAACAGGCGAGAAGGTGGGCGACATTTCAGAAGCGCCTAACACCAAGCATCTATTTAATTGCCGTCATGTCGAAAACAGTGTAACTTGGCTTGCGAGGATTTAATCTGGACTACCAAGCGATGATTCTTGAGTCAATCCGGTGCAGTTTTCCCCGAATGCGTAATGGCCAATTAGACCAGATCTCCAAGATTACCCATTAGTAGAGGCGGAAAGATACAATCAAAATGAAATAGGCACAGTCGTGATATGGTCGTTCAGTTTCATTATAGTCGGGCGGAAGGACGTAAGAGACTAGGGTCGGTAGTGATAGCTCTCCTCGCTCCTGCGGCGCACCGGTCTTTGATCATCGTATCGCGGATCATCGTAGACAAGGTCATCATCGTCATCATCGGGAGGAGGTAGAGCCCTATCCCTCCTGTCCCTGGAGCGCCCAGAATCGATGCGCCCGGCGTCGTAGCGGGGACGGTCCTCTTCGCGGCCGTACCGACTCTCCCATTCGTCCTGGCGCGCGCGATCGCGGTCGCGGGAGTCCTCAACGCGGTTGGCGATGGCGTTAGAGGCGAGGCCGCCGGCCACGGCGCCGAGAATGGTCGAGACCATCCGGTTACGACCCTCGTCGTCGGTCTCGTGGTAGCCCTTGGACTTGTGCTTCTTGCGGCTGGCGGCGTCGTTGGCCTCGCGGGCGACAAGCCCACCGACGACGGCGCCGAGAAGCCCGGCACCGATGCCCGTGGCCGAGTTGGAGAAGTTGTCCTCGACGACGTTGCGGGCGCGGGAGATGGGGCTCTGCGAGCGGTCGCCGTCACGGCCCTTACCCCGGCGCGAGCGGCTCCGGCTGTCGCGGTGACGGCGGTCCGACGAGCTAGACGAGGTGGAGGAGGAGCGAGAGCGGGCGCGGCGGACCATCATGGAGGTGTTAGGCGGCACGGAGCGGGGCCGCATGTTGGCGGCGGGCGGCTCGAGGGTCATCGTCTCGCGGGGCGACGGCGGACCGGGCGGGTAGACATTGTTGACGCGCGAGGCGGAAGCGTACGGAGGAGCGCCTGGAGGAGGGCCGCCTCCGCCGCCGGAGTAATGACCCGGCGAAGGGTCACGGCGGCGGCGAGAGTATTCTTCGACCTCGTAGTAATTGTTGGGGTTTGACATTTGGGGGGAAGATGCTTTGGAGCGTGTCGTGTTGTGTTGTGTTGTGTTCTGCTCTGTATGTGCATGTGCAGAGTGTAAGAAAGAAAGGAAGACGGATTGCGGTCGGGTGTGTATATGAGCCGAGGGTGGGTGCGCGGAGTCACCGTAAGCTCGCCCAGGCCAGTCAGCCCTACATATAACGAGGTAATAAAAGAAATGGGGCTCTGCGGGTTGAAATGAACGCCAGGCAACCGGGTTATCCGATGGTTTGATGGAAGCAGCTGGTAGCAGCAAGGCTGTGCGACAAAGCCTAGAAGAACATGTGCGGGAGGTTGGGAGTTAAAGGGAAGACAGAGGCGAAAGGGAGTCGGGAACGCGCGGCGATCTCACACGGAACCGTGACGATGGGTTTCAGCAACCATGTCTCAATCTATCAAGTAACTCTCTAGGTATGTAGGTAGGTATCTAGGTACTCTCGCTCTCGCTGTTCACGCCCGAAGGCGCATGCATGCAAATAGTGAGATGGTTGGTTGGGTGGAGGGGTCGAGTTGAGGGGAAAGGCCGGTGGCGTCACACGCGTAAACGTCACAGACATGCCACTAAATCCATCTATTACTAACCTAAGATAAGATTCGTACATGGTATGTACTACAGTATTAGTAGGTAACTTTCTTTCCCCGCCAAGCGGGGGCAAAAAAACATGGCACACCAAGCTAGGGCAACATAATGTTTTAGGCACTCACTTAGTGAGTCTAGGGTATTGAGTGACTATATTATTTTGTCAGTCTTTTTACCCCCGCTTGCCCGCATGGCACTGTGGCGAAGTTAGAACCACCCTCAGCCTTCGTTCTTCTTTTATACTATGTAGATACCTTGGTCTACCGATGAATGCCTAGGTATACGAATAGATTGCCGTGACATGAATCTTTTACATATCTCAAGGAATCGATCCCAAGCAATGCATACAGGTTTGACCTTGGCATCAACCCGTGACATAGACACAATTCTAGAAGAACTGAACCCAAAAATTGAGGAAGCGAAGCCAGCCGAAGAAGCAGTAGAGAAACAAGGGCGTGGGGTTTACATAAAACGTATACATCCATCGCACGGGATCAATTCCTTCCGGTTCTTAGAATAGGCCTACCCGAGCCTTAGCTTAGTCTGCAGTAGTCAATTTGCACCTGGGACAGAAATAAACTTATCTATGATAGAAATAACATAGTAAAACGCTTAGTCCAGGTATTGAACATTCTGTGAATATTCGCACATACGTTACAATGTCACGACAGACATCTTGACATCTTGACATCCAACCTCTCTCTGTGCCTCCGCATCTCCACCTAATTACCTCTACAGATGCATACCCGCGTCGGATCACCGTCCCGAAAATGCCACAACCTCGGTTATCCCCAAGTAACTTGCAAGACCCTTACTTAGAATCATGTACCGCTAAGTTTCGCCGACATAACCTATCCGTAACCCACAACCATTCCCCTCTCAATGTAAGCCCTGCGAATCAAAATGGGTCCCTCTCCCATACCTTTGCTCCATGCTTAGACGGCAGCTGATGATAACGGTGCAATGCCTTTCCCGGTGACCTACGATGCAAGCAAGGATGCACGCAAGGCGGAGAAGTGATGGTGCCTTGGTATAAATACTCCGGCCACTCATAATCCCAGTGCCATCTTCCTCCTCCTCCTCCTCCTCCTCCTCCTCTTTCTCTTTAATCTCGTATGTCTAGAAACAAGGATTCCAGGACGATCGGGGTTCCATCGGCTACCTTTTGATGCCACATCCGCCTCTCTCCGTCACCTAACATCATGCTCCAGGAAAAGACGGCCGTCGCCGACACTTGTGATCGGCGTCTGGACGACAAGGAGACCCAACCCCAACAAGATATCATCCCGCAAGCTACTACCTCCGAAGACGATGTTGACTCTACCGGGGGCCATGAGAGGTGGAACAGCTCCAAGGTCAACTCGTACCGTTTCTTCGCTGCAAACTTTTCCCTCCTCATCATGGGCATGAACGACGCTTGCATCGGCGTGAGTATGCCATGTTTTGTTCGGCTACGAGATGTAATCATTGACTAACTAGAAGGCACAATCAGGCCCTCATACCCTATGTAAGTTATCTCAAAAGCGGTTCTTACAGTCGGAGTTGAAATAAACTGACAAGTCTTGGTTCCCGTCTCTTAGATAGAAACCTATTACGACCTCAACTACACCACCGTCTCAACCCTCTTCGTCGTTCCCTTTGTCGGCTACCTCCTGGCCGGCCTGACTAATAACTGGATTCACTACACCCTCGGCCAGCGCGGCGTCGCCTTCCTCGGCCCCGTCTGCCGCCTCGTCGGCTACATCCCCATGGCTTTGCACCCGCCCTTCCCCGTATTGCCATGTGTCATGCTCTTCGCCGGCTTCGGCAATGGCCTCGAGGACAGCGCGTACAACGCCTGGGTCGGCAACATGCACCGCACCAACGAACTGCTCGGGTTCCTCCACGGCTCCTACGGGCTTGGTGCCACCATCAGCCCGCTCATAGCCTCCGCCATGGTCACCAAGGGGAACCTCGAATGGTATGCCTTCTTTTACGTCATGATTGGCGTCGCTGTTGTTGAGTTTTGTTTCGGCATGGCGGCCTTTTGGGGGGCCACGGGTGCTGTGTACCGCCAGCAGCTCCAGTACGATCAGGGCAAGGCCAGAACAACGACACGCATGGCGCTGCGGAAGCCCATCACTTGGCTTCTCGCCTTCTTCCTCTTGGGCTACGTCGGGGCGGAGGTCAGCTTGGGCGGTTGGATCGTTACCTTTATGCTCCGAGTTCGGCACGCGGAAGCGTTCCTGGCTGGACTGACAGTGACGCTCTTCTGGCTGGGCATCACACTAGGCCGTGTCGTTCTGGGCTTCGTCACAGGCCGGATTGGGGAGAAGCTGGCTATCACGGGATATCTCCTAGCCTGCATTGGTCTGGAGTTGCTTTACTGGCTGGTGCCAAACTTTGTGGCATCCGTCGTCTTCGTCATGCTCCTGGGCTTCTTCCTAGGGCCCATGTTTCCTGCAGCCGTCGTTGTAGCCACCAAGCTGCTGCCGGCAGATTACCACGTCAGTGCCATAGGGTTCGCAGCAGCCTTTGGAGGAGGCGGAGCGGCCATACTCCCGTTTGCAGTGGGAGCCATCGCCCAGCACAAGGGCGTGGAGGTGCTGCAGCCAATTGTCGTGGCCATCCTCGTCTTCATCGTTATTGTCTGGCTGTTGCTCCCGGGAGGGTTTATCAAAGGCGGTCTGGAGCGAGCGCGAGAGCAGAGGGCGAAACCTGGAGGCGACGTGAAGAAGGGATGGGAATGGGCGAAGAGGAAGGCAAAGAAAGCGGTGCGTGCCCGAGAATGACTTCAAGAGGAGAGAGGACGCGGCAAGAACTAAAAGGCGAGGAAATCATTGATGCTTGTCAATTATGCAGGGAAACATGAGCATCCAGTTAGATAGCTAGTATGTTGCATTAGCAGTAAGTAGTTGGATAATGGATGTGCCATTACATCACCGAGGGGTCGCTGGAGTTTGCATTTGCGCTATCTTATCAATCGTCTTTGGCGGCGGAAAAATTACCCACCACATGACTACATATTACTAACTACACCTCCCTCCGTCACCGCGACCCTCTCATGTCAGAGGACGTCTCGTCTCGTCTCCATCGCTCGTCCGCATGGAATAAATCTTCATTCGCATTGCTTCTGATCGCATCATCCCCACCTCCGCCCTTCCCCGGGCCTTAGGCCATCCCCGTCCCGTCCCGTCCCGCACCAACCATGTCGCTGGCCTCGGCCTCGACTCCGGCCGCCGACATGCCCTCCTCCTCCTCCTCCTCCTCCTTCCGCATCTCCGCCCTGCCGCCCTTCAAGCCCGACCTCAACGAACGCGCCTGGGCTTCCGTCCCCCACCCAACCCTCCCCCTCATCGCCACCGCCCACGCCAAGAGCGTCACCGTCTTCTCCCTCACCACCGCCTCCGCCCACAGCGCCCTCTCCGGCGGCCACACTCGCTCCGTACGCTCCGTCGCCTGGAAGCCCGGTCTGCCCCCGCACAAGCTGTGCCTCGTCTCCGGCAGCTTCGACTCCACCGCCGGCATCTGGCGCTGGGATGGCGATGTTGCCGCCGCCGGCAATGCCCAGGACAGCCTCGAGGTCGAGGTGACGGCTAGCAATGTAGCCAGGGCGAATCTCGGCGACAGCGATGACGACGACGGCTCCAAGCCCGGTGAGAGGGAGTGGGAGTTCACCCTCGTCCTCGAAGGTCACGATTCGGAGATCAAGTCGTGCACCTTCTCCCCTTCAGGAGCATACCTCGCCACCTGCTCGCGCGACAAGTCCGTCTGGATCTGGGAAGACATCGGCGCGTCCGAGGCCGACGACGAGTGGGAGACAATTGCCGTCCTCAACGAGCACGAGGGCGATGTCAAAGCCGTCGCCTGGTGCCCCGACGTCCCCGGCCGCAACGCCCGCCGCCGCTACGGCGCAGACGTCCTCGCCAGCGCCAGCTACGACAACACCGTCCGCATCTGGCGCGAAGACGGCGACTCAGAGTGGGTCTGCGTCGCCGTCCTGGAAGGCCACGAGGGCACTGTCTGGGGGCTACAGTGGGAGGGTCAACCCCGCGCCGGCGAGCGCTTCCCGCGCCTCTTGACCTTCTCCGCCGACGGCACCATCCGCGTGTGGACGCTCACCGAGGACGATGCGGATGCCGAGGATGAAGCTAGCTCCGGCACCGGGTCTAAGAGCGCCCTGGGCGGCATCCCCAATACCATGCGGAGATCTTTACGGGAGGACTGGACCTGCACGGCCGTCTTGCCCAAGGCGCACAACCGCGATATTTACTCGGTGGCCTGGAGCGGCGAGTCCGGCCTGGTAGCTAGCACTGGTAGCGACGGCATCGTGGCCCTCTACAGGGAAGACGACAGGGAGAAGGAGACAGAAGGCCAAGACCAGCCCATGGCCAACACCGACGAGGCGACTACCACCGGGCCATCAAAATGGAGCCTGCTGACCACACACGCCAACGCCCACGGACCGTACGAGGTCAATCATATCACTTGGTGTCGACGCTACGACGCCGCCTCGGAGCGCCGCGGCATGGAGGAGATGATAGTCACCACCGGCGACGACGGGCTGGTTCGGCCATGGCAGGTTGAAGTACCTAGGTAGCAACGTGGTGACAACCAACCGAAAGACAAAATAATAGTAACCTCCGAAGACCTGAAATAAACCCGTGACTATGCATCGCCAGAGGGATGAAACAATCAAACCAAAAAAAAGCATGCTTTCTCATACGTACGCCCATGCTTATGGAACAGGCGCAAGTTATCCTTTCGTCTAGGAGGGTATGATACAAACTGGTTATACATGAGGAGTCCAAACCCCCTCAACCATCTAAGCTCCTTGCCCCCCGTAACGAGCGTTGTTTATGCCCATGCGTTATGAGCCCATTCCATCCAAATCCATCTCTAAATATTTGCTTTCTTAATCTTTGTTTACTCGCCCTTGAGCTTGTCCTGCTTCACCGTGAAGGCCATTTCCAGGAACGCCTGCTCCTCCCGAGTGTGTACGGACTTGGTACCGGTGGCCACGGACGCGCTGGGGTTGCGACCAGCGTACATGACGTGCTTGCGGTGGTGGTGCTCAGTGTTGTTCAGCAGCGTCTCAATGCGAGGCTGCGTGAAGCTCCAGGCACCGGCGTTGAGGGGCTCCTCCTGAGCCCAGACGACCGTCTTGGCGTTGGGGTACTTGTCGAGGTTCTCCTTGAGCTGCGCCCAGGGGAAGGGGTTCAGCTGCTCAATTCGAGTGATGGCGACGTTGTCGATGTTGTTCTCGGCACGGTACTTGTGCAGGGCAGCCCACACCTGACCAGTGCAGAGAATGACTCGATCAATCTGCTCAGGAGCCTGGATTGCACCGGTCTCGTGCTCGGGGTCGGCGATGATCCACTGGAAACCAGCGTCCTCGCCAGTGAACTCCTCAATATTGGAGCGGGCCAGGGGGTGGCGGAGAAGAGCCTTGGAGAAGAAGATGATGAGAGCTGAGAGGCAGTGTTAGCTAGCAGTCCTTACATGGCAATTAGCTAAGGGGTTTGACTTACGCTTTCGGAACTGGCGGTGCATCTGTCGGCGCAAAGCATGGAACAGGTTGGCAGGAGTGGTCATGTAGGCAATCTGCATATTGCAGTCCTGGTGCTGGCGCAGGAGCTTCTCGCCATCGGGGAATTCCCGAGGGTCCTCGTTGCTGAGCTGAAGATATCGCTCCAGACGGCCAGAGGAGTGCTCGGGGCCTTGGCCATCGTAACCGTGGGGCAAAGACATGACGAGACCAGTTCGCTGCATCCACTTGACTTCACCAGAGGCGATGAACTGGTCAATAATACATTGTGCGTTGTTGGCGAAGTCACCGAACTGGGCCTCCCACATGACAAGGGCATTGGGGGATGACAAAGAGTAGCCGTACTCGAAACCAAGGGCACCAAACTCGCTCAAAGACGAGTTAGAAATGACGAACTTGCCCTGGTCCTTGGCTAGGTTCTGGAGGGGAGTGTAGGTGCCCTCGGTCTCCTGCTCGTGGAAGACGGCGTGACGCTGAGAGAAGGTACCACGCTCAACATCCTGACCGGAAACACGGACGTGGTAGCCCTCGGTGACGAGAGTTCCAAAGGCCAACGCCTCCGCAGTAGGGAAGTCGATGTTCTTGCCCTCGATAACGGACTTGCTGCGGTTGTTGAGGATACGCTTCAGGTTGCGGTGAACCTGGAAGCCTTCGGGAGCGGATCCAATGACCTCACCGATGTGCTCCAAAGTCTTGCCATCAACGCGTGTCTCGTTCTGGTCCAGGACCTCAGTGGCCAGTTCCTTGGGGGACTTGAAGCCGTTCCAGGCCGAGGTGGTCCACTCCTTGGAGGTGGGTGTGTAGTCCTTAGACTTAGTGAAGCTCTCCTCGAGCATTCCCCAGACCCATCGCTTGTGCTCTTCAACGTCCTCCTTAGTGAAGGTGCCCTCTTGGAGTAGTTTGTTGACGTAGACGTCGATTTGGGGCTCCTTGGACTGGATACGCTTGTACATCAGGGGTTGGGTAAACGAAGGCTGGTCAGTCTCGTTGTGGCCGTACTTTCGGTAGCAGACGAGGTCGATGACGACGTCGTGCTGGAACTCGGCACGCCAGTCGGCAGCCAGCTGGCAAGCGAAGTTGACAGCCTCAACATCGTCAGCGTTGACGTGGAAGACGGGGGCATCGATAGCCTTGGCGATGTCCGTGCAGTAGGCAGTGGAACGAGCGAAACGGGGGTCGGTGGTGAAACCGATCTGGTTGTTGACAACGAGGTGGATGGTGCCGCCGGTGGAGAAGGCAGGAAGCGAGTGGAAGCCAAGACACTCGTAAACGATACCCTGAGCAGCGAAGGCAGCATCACCGTGGAGCAGGACGCCCATGGCAGTTCGGTGGGTCTTCTCGTCGTTGTTGTAGTGCTGGATGGCGCGGGTCTTGCCCAGGACAACGGGGTCCTCGGCCTCGAGATGGGAGGGGTTGGCGACCAAGGAGAGCTGGACACGCTTGCCGGAGGGGGTGGGACGCTCGAAATTCATACCCAGATGGTACTTCACGTCGCCAGAACCCTCGTCCTCAGCACCGGTGGTACCAGCGAACTCGCTGAAGATGGACTCATTGGGCTTTCGGACGACGTTGCTAAGAACGTTGAGACGGCCACGATGGGGCATACCAATGACAATGTCCTTGACACCGTAATCGACACTGCGGTCGATGAGAGCCTTCATACCAGGAACGAGGGTCTCACAACCCTCGAGGCCGAATCGCTTGTCATTAGGATACTTGGTGGAAAGGAAGGCCTCGAAGCTAGAACTCCAGATGAGACGATCGAGAACGCGGCGCTTCTCATCAATGGAGTACTTGAAAGGCTGAGGTACCTCCAGGCGCTCGCGGAGCCAGTCACACTTCTCGCGGTCGGGAATGTGGATGAATTCGACACCAAACGAGCCGCAGTAGACCTTTTCGCAAGCAGCAATAATATCGCGAAGAGTCATCTTCTCGCGGCCATCACGTTTGAAACGGGGAAGGATACCGGGACCGAGGGTGTACTCGGTATCGAGGTCCTTCTCGGTGAATTGGTAGTGCTCGAGGGTGAGTTCCTTGGGCCGGTTGCCGCCGAATCCCTTGGAGTCGCTGGTGTTGCGGATGCCGAGAGGGTCGATGTCGGCAGTGTGGTGACCACGGGCCTGGTAGGCGCGGACGAGCAGCTGGACCTTGAGATGGTTGGTGACGTCGGAACCATCTTCCATGACGAGGCTGCCCGAGAGACGAGGGACGCCGCCGGTCATGTTGGGCATCAGGTTGGGGGGCGGCTGGAAGGCCTGGGAGACTGGCATGTCGCCGCTCTCCATGTTCCGGAAGTAGACCTGCCACGAGACGTGGACGCTCTCAGGATCCTGCTTCCACGACATGTACATCTCGTCGATGTAGTTGGCGGTGCTTCCAGAGAGAAAGTTATCGCTAGGGTCGGGGGGCGACTGGGTAGCATCGGTCGCATAGGTACGACGGCCAGCGAGGGCCAGAGAGCGACGAGCGGATTCAAGCTTCCATGATGAAGTCTTGGCGGAGGAAGTCGAGAGGAAGGCGGAGGAGGCAGCGGAGCTTCGAGTGCCGCGGAGCAGCTGCGAGCTGGCTCGGCAGAAGGAATTCCTCAACATGATGGCGGTGATGGACGCAGAATTGGAGACAGAAGGCGAATAGACAAGGAGGGCTGAAGGTTTAAGCAAGGCGGTGGAAGGGAAGCATCCCCTGGCAGCTCGAGTCGCGACACAAAAGAACGGCGGAGTAAGTCGTTCGTTGGATTGAGTCGAGTCACTGAGTCAAGAGTGAACAGGACGAAGTTGTTTTGGGGGAGGAGGAGTCGGAGAAGAAGTAGAAACACGGAGGACACGGAGGATACGGAGGGAGAAAGAAAATGCTTGGACGGGCAGGTACGAATTCTGTACCAAACGATGGTAGCTTTGATGTCCGTCGGGTCCTGCTGCTGGGGAAAAATAGATGACGGTGCGTTAGGTGCGCCGGCAAGCCCGGTTCTGGCCGCCAGGGAGCCCAGTGCCCCCAGCGTGCCTGCTGCTACTGGAAAAGGGTGGGCAATTAGTGGTCATGAGCTTGTGCAGAGCTGTGCGAAGCAGGGCAAAAGCAGTGCGGAGCAGGCTGTCACACGGCGCAGCCCAGCCGCTCACCGCGCTGTGTTGCACTGCGATGCGCTCCCATTGGCTGCGCACAGCCGTCTCAGCGCCAGGTCCTGCCGTCATTGGGGGCATTTTCGGTGGCCGGGGCAGAACGGGGGCGTGGAGTTGCCGAGGATCGTTGCCGTGTCGATCTTTATACACACTGTACCGCCCGACGTCCCGCCTAGTACTAGTACCTACTGTACGAAGTACGTAGTAGCGTGAGCTTCTTGCAGCGGCGCGGGCCTGGGTCGTTTAGTTAGTAGCTTGGCCGGGAGTACGAGTCCGTTTAGACATTTTCGTAAGAGCCGTCGGAGAGCTTCGCCAGTGTCTTCAGAAAGACTCCAACGGCATCTTGCAGTACCGTCGTAGATTGCAAGCGAGCCGGATCTTGGCTGGGCATCTCAGGTCTCGGCGGAGAGGAAGCCAATCTCGCACGGTCTGGGCAGAGACAGGGGCGACACGGCAAAGCGAGCCAGAGATTGCGGAGTAGATGTCACGATGATGCTGCACTTCTGACCTATTTGCGCAGGGTGCATAGCCGGCGCCACATTGGCAAGGCAATACGTAAGAAGGACAGGGGAGTTTGTGGGGAGTCAAGAGCACATTCAAGGGTTCTACGGCTTCCGAGAGGCTTCTGAGCCGCTTCACGCCACACCTTTTTCGGGCATATACTTCCGCCGAGCCACACGCACAAAGGAGTTCCCGACGAAGCCCAGCTCTCCACTCTAGACGTCCCACTCCACCTCACTGCAGCGAGGTGCAAGGCTACCCGCTTTTGAGTGCATGACATCGCAACTCCAGAGGAAAAAGCAAACAAATCGAAACCGCCAAGTCATCTACTCGGCAGCCCAATTTGGCCAAACAGTCGGCAGCCATCGTCGTCATCATTTCGTCCAAGTGGAAAGAGGTGGAAAACTGCTAGCCGTCGCTCAAATCACGACATCGCCGTTATTGTTATCGTCACGCGTGTGTGAATCCAAAGCCTTGCCTCCCTCCTCGCTGTCCTCAGCCGTAGCATCGGCGAAACCCACCGCCTGGGCATGAAAGCTCTACGCCACTGCGGGTAGAGGCATCCTCTAGAGGCATCCACGACTCTCACCAAACTTGAGGCAGCTTATCGCTTGAGCTCCGCCCATCATGGCCACCCCGGTCGGCCGCACCCTCTTCAAGAAGAAGGATGGCATCTTGACCCTCACCAGTGACTACCAGTCCGTCACCTGGACCCCCAACTCTGGCGGCCCTCCCACCGTTTCCCTAATCGTAGCCAACATCACCAGTGAGTTGCGCCTGCCGCCAAGGCACCAGCTGCGCTGACCAACATGCCTTACCCCAGACCTTCAGCAGACCCCTGACAGCTCTCCCAAGGTGATGCTGAAAGTCTTTGAAAAGGCTTCCGAAGCAGCCGAGCCTGTCACCTACCTCTTCCACTTCAACACCGCCGAAGCCAAGGCCGAAGCCAAGGCCGTCAAGGACCTCTTGTCCCGCCTGCTCGCCGAAGCCCGCGGGAATGATGCCAGCGTGCCTAAGCCGGCCGCACCGAGCACTGGAGCCCCATCAAATCCGGTTGCCAACGGTGGTTCCGGGAGTGGCTCCGCATCCATGGCTTTGGCCAGCGTCGTCAACCCCAACCCGTCCTCTCTGCGATGGTTTGACGATGCCCAGCTCAAGATCGACATTGAGTTGCAGCAGTCCCTCATGAGAAACGACACCAGTCTGCATCAGACCTACGTCGAGGCCATGCAGACCAAGCCCGATTCCATCTCAGGGGCTGCCTTTAATTCGCAGTTCTGGTCTACCCGAACCAACCTTCTTCGGGCCCACGCTATCGAGACCAACCAGAAGAAGGGCGCTTACAACGTTCTCTCGACCGTCAAGCCCCGGACCGTAGATGGCGAGCTGAAGCTCAACATCAGTGTCGAGCAGGTTCAGATGATCTTCTCCCAGCACCCGCTGGTGAAGCGCATCTACAATGAGAACGTGCCCAAGCTCTCCGAGGCCCAGTTCTGGTCCCGTTTCTTCCTCAGCAGGCTGTCCAAGGCGCTGCGAGGCGAGCGTGTCAACGAAAACGACACGACAGATCCGCTGTTCGACAAGTACGACGCCAGCGAGAATACCCAGCCATTTCAGAGCAAGATCATGGCACAGCATGTCCCTCACATCATCGATGTCGAGGCCAACGAGGAGAACCAAGGTGGCTTCCGGAGTGGAAACGCTAAAGACATTGAGATGCGGCCTCGGGCTAACGTCCGCATCATCAAGACGCTCAATAGCCTCAGCGAGAAGATCATGGCCAACGTCGCGCCATCCGACTCCAACACCGAGGACGCCAACGGCGCGTATGACACGTACAACGAGCTCACCCTCCGGGATCTCAAAGGCGATGCGAAGGAGCATCGCATCATGCTCAACGTGAAAGAGCAGAGCAAGTTCTTCTCCAAAAGGGACTCTGCTCCCTCGGCGAACGCCCGCACCTTCGCCAAGCAGAAGCCAGCCGACGTCCTATTCGAGATCCACGGCGACCTGGAGACGCTTGAGACGGATGGCGCCGGCGGCATCGACATCCACGTGGGCATCGGCATCGACGACGAGAGCGACAGCGACGACGAGCGGCCAAAGCGACCCCACGTCGGCTCGCGCTCCGCCCTCTACGCCGCCGACCAGGACGTCATGAAGGGCGTCCGCCTACAGCGCGCCCAGAAGTTCGGCCATGAGTCCGATATCACCACGCCCATGGGCCTCCCCGCCGAGCTAACCCGCAAGTGCAGCCTCACGCACGCCACCACCATCGAGTTCCTGCACCAGTTCTGGAACGCGTTCCTCTCAGGCGACCCAGACCGTGCTGCCGAGGTGCAGTATCTCGCCGAGTCCCTCAGCCGCTCCATCGCGCGCATCAGCGCCGTCGCAGACGAGGCCGACAAGGAGCGCGACGCCATCATCCTCGCCCGCAAGAAGGAGATACGCGATCACTTCGAGCGCACCGGCAAGAAGATACGCTGGAAGTCGGACAACGTTGGCGGTGGCCGTCCTGCCGTCATGCGGCTCATGGAGCCGACCCTCAACGCCTTGGAGAAGGCCCAGGGCGACTATCAACGAGCTCTAGCTGCGGAGGGCATCCAGGTGTCTACCGAAGCATAAGTGGGAACGATAAGTGGTTGAGATTCAAAAGTTACGAGAGAACAAGGATTCATGAGAACGAAAACAGATGGCTTGGATAGAGCCGCTATAGTATCATCTCAAATTCAGGGTCCGGCGTCTAAACACCACCCTTTTGGCGGGTCGATCTACCTCTTTGTTCATTTTGTTTTCTTCAACCCATATTCCGTACAGGATATATATCTCTGGTATAGTACAATTGTAGAGTACACTTTTGTTCTCGTGCCATGTCTCGTAGACATTTCCAAGCCATGCCCCGACCAACAAACAAATCTTGGAAGATATGAACACTCATGATTCCCCTCTGGCCATCGCAAATGCTCCAGACTAACCAGCGTCTATAATTAATAAGAAAAGAATAATCCCATCCCATCAAGAGGTACAAAGAAACGAATCCCGGGCTTCAGGTTTAGGGTCCGCTGGGGCGGATGCGAACCTCGTTACCATCGGCAAACTTCTTCTCTATCCCAATGCCAAAACCCATGATCTTCTTGGCGTTCTTCTTCTTAGCACCATACTCCTCGTCGAACTTGCGGATCTGCTTGAGGGACTCCATATCCTCGCTGATGGAGGCGGGGATCTGCTTGAGGGCCTTGTCGAAGTGATAGCTGCTGAGGGTGCGCTTCTTGGGGTACTCGTAGGGTTCTGGGCCGGTGTGCTTCGCCGCAGCCTCATTCTCCTCCTCGACGGCAGCCATAGCGGCGGCAACGCAGGCGTTTTTGAGGTCGGAACCGGAGTAATAGGGCGTCCTTTGAGCGAGATCGTCGAGAGAGACGGAGTCGTCGAGGTCTTCGCCCTTGAGGAGGATCTTGAAAATGGCGGCGCGGTCGGTCTGCAAGGGGAGGTCGATAAGGAGGCGACGAGGCAGACGTCGTAGTACGGCGTCGTCCAAATCGAAGGGGCGGTTGGTAGCCACCATGATAAAAGCTTCCGTTTCCTCGAGGCCATCCCACTCCTTGAGGAACTGATTGATGTGGGATCGATGAGATGCCCGAGCACCAAGCATGCTGCGGTTGGCCAGCAAAGAATCTGCCTCGTCAATGAAGACGACGCATGGCGAGATCTTCTTGGCCAGAGTGAAGACGGCGTGAATGAGCTTCTCGCTCTCGCCAACCCACTTGTCGTTGATGGTGGCGCCGCTGATCTCAAGCATGTTTGCGCCGCTTTCCTTGGCCACAGCCTTGGCGAGCAGCGTCTTTCCAGTACCCGGAGGGCCATAAAGGAGACATCCGGGAATCTTGTCTTGCGCCAAAACACCGTACGAGAATGCATCCGGGCGCACCAGGGCTAAAGAGGTCAGGAGCTTGAGCGCCGTGATGGTGTCTTTAGGCACGTGAACGTCGTCAAACGTAGTCCGCAAGTTCTGGCGGTTGATATGGCCCGAGGATATTCGCTTTTCATACTCATTCAACTTGAGGGACGAACGACTAGTAGCTTGCGAGTCTTCCGTCTTCTTCTGTGTCTCCACCGAGTCAGACTTGCCCTCTGGCTCCAGATCATCAAGGAAGCGTTGTCCAGGTCTTTGCCGAAGAGGGCCCATCAGTAATCGCTCTATCACAGCAACTGGTGCGGCCCCGTCGGCCTCTTTCTCTTGCTGCTTAGCAGCACAGGCAATGTTGTACACTTCGGGGAGTGGAAGGATAGACTTCTTGAGCATCTGTGCCCGAGAGTCGGTTACGCGCAGCAAGCCCTTCATATGCTCATCGGATAGATCGAGTAGTTGAGTGCCGCCCAGTGTCCGCAGCATCCTGTTAACATTGCGTACGTTCTCCACAAACAGATCCATATCTTGCAACGGGAATGAGTTGTCAGAGACCTGGGCACCGCCCCCGGTCGGACGGGGCTGCACCAGAGAGCGATTCGGTTCAATGTGGCGAGAGACGACGAAGTCTCCCATGGCCAGATCTCGTAGCATGCTCTGGTACTCCTCTGAGGGTTGTTCACTTGCCGAGGTGCCGAGAATGGCAACCTTGGCGCCATTTTGCCAGGCTGCATCAACAAGACTCCTTAACCTCGCAATGAGCATAGACCCTTCAAGAGTCATGCTGAGTTCCACATAATCGTGGATTTGAATAATCAGTGGCTTCTCGCGAGCTGAGCCTTGTTTCAAATCGGCGGCCTGGATGAGCTGGTCGAGGACCTTGTCGATCTTAAGGTTCTCCCACTTGCCAAATGGATCGTAGCCTCCCTGCTTAATCTTCTGGAGTTCCTCCTCCAACGATCCAGAGGCTCCACGAATGTTGATAACTCCGGTATCCGGGTCGTTGTCCTCCTCCTCCATCCGTGAGGCGTCGTCGGGGTCTCGGTATAGCTTTCCATTCATCTCGGCAGCACGGAAGCCCATTGTTGAGAGAGAGCCACGCGAGTATGCCCAGTCTTGACCGAGATATTCTCCCACCAGGACCGAGAGGTCCTGTGCGTCCAACCGGATCAGATCAGCATCGTTGAAAAACGCTACATGCTCTGCGACAGCCTCCGAAATGGCCTGCCCACTATATCCAGACATTGACAAGACAGTGATCTGTCGCTTGAGGGTCTTAGACTCGGAATTCTCTGGTGCGGGCGTGTTGAGCTCGCGCCGTAGGGTAGACCGTATCGAAGAGAAGGTCAGGACGGGAAGGTCGGCAATGGCCTGTGAGAGAGAGTGGTCAAGTCTCCAATCGTAGTCGAGTGTACTGTCGATGGCGGTCTCAACTGAGAGAAATTGATCGTGAAATTGTTGGCTGTGACGATCGAAGTCCTTGTAGTAATGCCACCACCAGAAGGGCCGCGAGTTGTACGAGTATTGAGCATGTCGGGCGGGATACAGCACGTCGGTCAAGTGCCAGGCAGAGTCGAGAAGCATGTCATAAACCCGAGTAGTACCTGCGAGCTTGTGGGTGTGTTCCTCAAGATCGCATACGCCAGGTTCTAGATCAATAAGCTCGCTAACACGCTGGTTGGCCTTTTCAAGAAGAGATTCAACGGCCTTGTCGAAGTAGGACTCGAGGGCCTTGTTGTACTTTGCAAGCAGGGTAGGGTTCCCGCCGGGCTGGGGATCGATAGAGATTGAGGAGGTCTTGGGGCGCTCCGTGTCTTCGGCGAGGGCAATGGGGAGTCGGGGCCGGCGCCAAGCATGGTGGAGGGAGACGTTATCGTCGAGGAAGGACTGTGGCAGTTTGACGGGGGGTAGGGCGGGGGCCGCGTGTTTGCGAGCAATGCGACTCTTGAGAGCACTGGAAGCGCGGGCCCTAGAGCGGCCAGACAGGGATTCGGAGCTGGTCTGAGGCTGCGCTTCCTCATCTTCGTCCACGGCGGGGGACTCATCAGCCGGTTTGTCCCCATTGCTGGCGCCAGCGCTGCTGCTCAAGCGGGCGGACGAGACGGACGAGGCTCGCCATGAGGGACGAGCGAGGGTTCGGGAAGTAAAACTCGGTCGCGCGGCTCTGGCGGCTAATAGAGCAGGGTGAAGGAGGGCGCGAAGCCCTAGCGAGTGCATCCGGGCGGGTAGGGGCGAAGGCGGACGTGGTGTGGGAGAATCGCAAGGCAATGGACGAGCCCTGGCTAAGAATTTATTGGATAGTAACAGTCGCGGCTGATAGTCGGAAGGTGCTGGGTCGGGCTTCGGGGGATTACGTGATCCTTGAAATCCAGCCTAGTAGTACTAAGTAGTAGTAAGTAGGCAGGTACGTACTAACTAGTACCTTGGCGTTAGTAGGTACTTAGGTAGTAGTACTACTCAAGTAGTAGTACATACTACTAGTACTTAAGTGTACTCGGACCCTGTTGTCGCGTCTATCACCCCAGACTTCATCGCGTCGGTCTTCCTCGAGCCTTCAACAGACAGATCTAGTCTACACAACAAGATATACGTAGACAGCACTACAATATAGTGGTATATATATGGCTACAGGGTATACCTTCCTTACTACGAGGTCGCTAAAGTGTAGAGCAAGCTCCCGCCAGTAGGTATCAGGGTTGGAAACGTGGAATGGAACTTGCCTGGATCCGAAAATGTCGCAAAGCGTCTATCCACGTTGCGTATACTCACGCAACTGTGACGTACGTATGCAATCCATCATAGCTGGACAACTAATGTCTCTAGAAGCATCCGCGTCAGAATACGAAGTACGGCGATGCAAGATGAAGCTGCCGGGGGGAAGGCTTGCACAGGTAGTGCTGATGGACATCGCAACAACTCCCATGTTGTCCGAGTGCGATTTCGTTGCGACTGCTGCTAAATAATATCCCCGTCTGCAAGCTTCCAAGTATGTATTGTGTATCATATCCCAGTACCTACCAGTCTCGTTCGTTTCCCTGACAAGCGCGAGTGCTCGCCCCAAAGCACCTGGTGAGGGCCTGGGTACTTGGCACGCGGGTGAAAGAAAACACGAGACATACTAACTTATACTCTATCATACCGCAAGCAGCCCCTTGTCTATTATTATTGATAATAGCATCAAAACAATATTAGAAATAATTATAAAAATAATGAAAATAAAGCCTAAAGCCTAAACTACTCGGTAGTCCTTTTATTGTTTAAATCTATGTAGTTTTATAAGGGGATGAGTTCGTATAGGTGGGCGTAGCGATAAGGTGCTAATGTGTCGTGTTTTCTTTCACCCGCGTGCTTGGGTACATATTTGAATCTTTGACAAGGGAGGGCGACGAAAACAGGCTCCACAAACTGGGCTGAGCGATGCGTTGCGTGCGCCAGTCTAATGGTGTCGTCGCAAGCAGCGCAGCGAAACCAAGGCCACTTCGTGCTGCTGTACTGAGAAGGATGCTAGTGTTTGCTAGATTTTCTTACCATTCACACGTCGTTGTCATTAGGTCGCTACGAAGCATCTCCCTTGGTGAACTAAGTCATCCTATCCTGAGTACGACCTGTACGTGATCGTGCTGACGCTTCTCTCCGCCTCGCGCTTCCATTTCTTCAGTTTTAAGCTTAATTGACCGCCACATTGCTCATAGCTTGTATGGCTCATGTCTCGGCCTTCTTCCATGCCTGAGTACCGAAGCTGCCACTGCAAGAGCCGCTGAGCCACCAACTGGAAAGTCGGCTTGTTTCGCTCCGCCCCGGTTTTCTCATTGCCGGCGCCCCAGTTTAACGCGGTCGGTACCGATCCCGACGCGGCATTCCATTCCATCCTCTCTCATCATCATAGATAGACTCCAGTCCATCTCAGCCGTCTCACAGTTGCGTCGTCTCGGCTCGGGATTTTTGGGCCTTCGATGATTCCTTGACTCGCCCATCTATTCACCCACCCGCTCAGCCCAGTTTAACCTAAACCAGTCCGTATCAACCCCACCAAGGCTAAACTAAAGGTCCAACATCCCCTCATCGGCTGTTGGTTCTGTCCCCCACCACCACCACTTAACGACGCCTCCTCTCTCTCTACAGTACACGCCCACCACTCGTATCCCCCCCCTTGGAAAACTTCTTTCTTCTGTCTTCTTTTTCTTTATTCAATTCTACCTACGTCGCCCGTCTTCTTGCCTCGAACTTCCCCTCACATCCATCTCTCATCGTCGACTGACCATGTTATAACCCCAACCACAACAATGGATACGGATGACCTCTTCACCAATCTAGTCTCTCAATCTGACCAGCAACTTCCACCTAGCTTTCTGACTGAGCAGTCTCCTGCCCCTCCTGCTTCTTTGTCTTCCCATCATGTCGATGACGGTGCAGCTCTTGAAACCGCCCCCAATGTCCCTTCCGATGCCTCTCTTATAGAGAAGCCATATCACTCCAAACGCCCTCATAAAAAGTCACGCGCTGGCTGTCGCAACTGCAAGGCCCGCAAAGTTAAGTGCGACGGTAAGATTGCTGTCGAGTTTCTTAGGCCCTAAGTACCTAGCTTACAAGTCCAATAGAAGCTCGTCCCACCTGTCGCTCCTGCAAACTGCGCAAGGTGGAATGTGTCTATCCCACTCCCGCGGCCTCGCCACCAGTCTCATCAAGCGCCATCGGTACCGCGCCGTCATCGCCAGCAGCATCCAACGGTTCAAGCGCCCTGGTGCGCAGCTACTCATCAGATGGCCACTCAACCCCATCTTCCTTCGCTGCGTCTCGGCATCTGACTCCGACTGCCGTTGTCGCCCAGCCTGTCTGGTGTCCCAGCCCTGTCGACGCTGCCGACATGAAACTGCTCTGGTTCTATACTACCTCCACCTCTGACTCCTTCTCCATTGGCTCTCACACTTCCGTCGACGAGATCCTCAAGATCCGCATGGTCCAGGTCGCCTTCGAGACCCCTTTCCTCATGGACTCTCTATTCGCCCTCTCCAGCCTGCACATGCAGAGCCTTAAGCAGGACTTCGACCCTAGCCGCGCACTCGCCTATCGAGCCCGCTCCTTCGAGGGTTACCGCCGTGCCGTGGAGAACGCCGCGCCTGAGTCGTACGCGGCCCTCATTGCCAACTCTCTGTTCCTCACTGCCCTATCGTCTCAGGCATTCAGGGACGAGGACAGTACCGACCTTTACATTATCGACTGGATGGTCGTCTGGCGGGGTATTGGTCTTGTTATCGAGCTCATGGGTGCCGAGAGGCTTTTTGACACGGGGATGCACGCCCTCTTTACGAGACCCTCCATCGACCTCGAGGCGGCTACGGCCGCCATCCCAAACCACCTTCTCTTCATGGTATCCTCCATCAAGCCCGACGAGCCGGATTATGATGACGTCGCTATATACCACGAGGCACTCAAATACTTAGGATCCTTATACGTCAGTTTGCAAGAAGGCTTCAACTCTGTCAATTACCTCCGCATCATCACTTGGTTCACCTTCCTCCCCCGTCGCTTCATAGAACTCGCTCGTCAGCGCCGGCCCCGCGCCCTCATCGTTATTGCATATTACGCCGCCTTCCTCAAGACCGTCAAGGATGTCTGGTGGCTCGAGAATATCGGTCAGCGCTCCCTGCGCGATATCTGCAAGCACCTCGGCCCGGCGTGGGAACACTTGCTCCTAGTGCCTCGAGCGGCGATGGAGGTTGATGATGAGCTAAGCATAGCCAGGGTAATTCTTCAAGACCCCAACTGGGTCCCTCCCCAGCTAGGCAAACTCCGTCTAGATCCCGCTGCCTCCATTGCCTTGGTTGACGATGCAGGCAGGCGTGTAGCATGGACTCCAAGCGAAAGGAGGATGGTCGTTCTCGACTCCAAGCCTGCCGAAGATATCACATGGAACAGATAGTTCCCATCTTCCCACAAGACTTCCTATGCTTGATGTACGAATGTCACTGTCGTTTAGGCGCTATGGTAAAAAGTTAATAAGGTTAGGGCTGAATAGCAAATGGAAGACGGAAGAGATATTATCTTGGATCTTCCAAGAGGTACATTTGGCTGGGGGGTTATAGGGGGCGTCATTTTGGATACCCATGAGGCTCGTATATATGGCTTTTTCGAGGCCTACCTTAAGGAGATAGACCAGCGAGATCCTAATGGAGAGCTTTAAATAGCCAAATTTGGAGGAATTAGCAAAATGTCTGTAACAACTACGTACTTGGGCTACCGGGGCTGTCGAAATGCTTCAAACAAAGAGTTATTGTACTATGAGGATTACAGGATAGTCCGGCTCTAGAAACGAGTGGTATACTCTTTATAATTAACCTAAAACCTCGACGCTTTATTAGTCTACATGTCTACTTGCCAAGCAAATGGAATTTCGCTAAGGTGTTGGTAAAACAAGCGCTTTGCTTTAATGTTTACTAGTAGCTCAATCGCGGCCTGCGGCTTTGGTATACTTCTATTGGACGAGCCATCAACTTGACAGGGCTTGCATCGACAGGTACGACCACCATCTAAATACCAGCCAACCGACATGAAATGAACTACTTTAGATCTTTACAAAAGCATTGCATGTCATCATCACGAGTAAGCAGGTTGCGTGGCATATTGTCAAAATTGTGTTCAGGGTAGTCCTGCTAAGTCGGTATTAGCGAAGGACAAATCAGCCACGAACGAAATGCCATCACGGCGTAAGCAAAAGTTAGATATGGCTACAAGAGGAATTTTGTTGATTTCTTGGTACACAGCTCACAAACGAGACTTATGGAGCTTATGAGAAACCTCCCCGGCCCCTGTTCCTCTTCTCTATACACAGGCCCATTTCTCCCTGTCTCCCGATATTACTCAACTCGAACCATTTAGTTCTTCTCCAGCTCAGCAAGAATCTTCTCACCCTTTGCCTTAGCAGAGGCGAAGTCACCAACCATGTAGAAGGCACCCTCGGGAAGGTTGTCACCCTCACCGCTGAGGATGGCCTTGAAAGAGGCGATGGTGGTCTTGAGATCGACGAGAACACCCTCGATACCAGTGAAGACCTGGGCGACGGTGAAAGGCTGGCTCAGGAAACGCTGGATCTTACGGGCTCGCTCGACGGTAAGCTTGTCACCCTCAGACAGCTCGTCCATACCAAGAATGGCAATGATATCCTGGAGGGACTTGTACTCCTGGAGGATCTGCTGGACGCGAGTGGCGGTGTCGTAGTGGTCCTGGCCGACGACACGGGGGTCAAGCATACGCGACTTGGAGTCGAGAGGGTCGACAGCGGGGTAGATACCCAACTCGGAGATACCACGGGACAACACAGTGGTGGCATCCAAATGGGCGAAGGTGGTAGCGGGAGCGGGATCAGTCAAATCATCAGCAGGGACGTAGACGGCCTGGACGGAAGTAATGGAGCCCTTGGTGGTGGTGGTGATACGCTCCTGCATCATGCCCATGTCGACGGCAAGAGTGGGCTGGTAACCGACGGCAGAGGGGATACGGCCCAGCAGAGCGGACACCTCGGAACCGGCCTGCGTGAATCGGAAAATGTTGTCAATGAAGAGCAGCACTGAGGAATGTGTTAGTTATCGACCAGTCATTTTGTTGCTCAGGGAATGAAAAACACTCACCATCCTGACCCTCTTGACGAAAGTTCTCGGCTACCGTTAAGCTGGGTGGCGGTTAGAAATGCGTCCAAAAAGCGTCTCGAGATTGTCATGATGGTGTCTGGGGGGCTGCACGCTTCTTATGAAGAGGCGAGATGGACACGCCATCGATACTGTCGAGGCAGGCGCCATCCATGTCTGATGGTGTTGAAGGTGTTACTTACCCAGTAAGAGCGACACGGGCACGGGCACCTGGGGGCTCGTTCATCTGACCGAAGACCAAAGCGACCTTGGACTCGCCATCAAGCTGAATGACGGAGGTCTCCTGCATCTCATGGTACAGATCGTTACCCTCACGGGTACGCTCACCGACACCAGTGAAGACGGAGTAACCACCGTGAGCCTTGGCGATGTTGTTGATGAGCTCCTGAATGAACACAGTCTTGCCGACACCGGCACCACCGAAGAGACCAATCTTTCCACCACGAGCGTAGGGGGCAAGGAGATCAACGACCTTGATACCAGTGGCGAGAACCTCGGCAGAGGTAGACTGCTCAACGAATGCGGGAGCCTCAGCGTGGATAGGCAGGTGCTTCTTGGAGACGATAGGACCACGCTCGTCAATGGGGTCACCAGTGACGTTCATGATGCGACCTAGAGTCTCAGGACCAACGGGGATGGTGATGGGAGCGCCAGTGTCGACAGCCTTGGCACCACGAACAAGACCCTCGGTACCTATTATGCAGGTTAGGATATTGGCGCGTGTTTTTCTGTTGGAAGTGATGACATACCATCCATGGCAATGCAGCGGACGACATTCTCACCCAGATGTTGCTGGCGGATGTTAGTCGATGGCTTGCGACAGATGGGTGATTGCTACATACGGCAACCTCGAGCACGAGCTTCTGGCCATTGTTCTCAAGTTCCAGAGAGTTCAGAATGGCAGGGAGCTTGGCGGTGTCGAACTTGACTACAAGGTGGTCAGTACTGGAATTATCCGAGCTGTCGCAGGCTCGTTTGGGGTCTATCGTTAAGGTTGACTAACCATCGACGACGGCACCGATGACCTGTGAAGGAGATGTATTAGCATTTGATCCTGGGATTGTTTGGGGCCGGGCGACCGGAGAAGCGCTCGGGACGCGGTTCAGGGTGGGAGCGAGCTCACCTGGTGAATTCGGCCGGCACCGACGCTGGCAGTTGACGCCCATCGGCTGCTGATGGGAAGTCGGAGAGAGGCAGGTCGGATGGCACGGGGGGCGGCCGCGAACGACGGGCGAGCCGCGCGGGCGAAGGAGGAAATGCCGCTACCGAGGGAAAACGAGGCGTGTCAGCTCAATTGGGCCGCAATTGGGGCGAGAGGATGGCGAAAACATCGGGGGAGAGCACTCAGGGTGTGAAACTCACCTCTTGAACATCTTGACAGATGACAAAGAGCGATCAGAGATGGGAGTGGAGAGAGGTTGGTGAAGCTGAGAGAGAACTTTTACGGAGTGAGCAGTTTTGCTCGGGAGGACGACTTCGTCGGTTAGAGCTTTCGCAGCGGGTCACGTGGGACGCTAGCCTGAAATTACAGGTAGTTCCACCGTGCGTACTGCGATGCCGGCAATTTACCGGGTCGTTGCGGCGGGATTATTCGCGACGCTGTGGCAGTCTAGGCCCCAAGGACCCAGCCAGCGGTTGCCTTGCCAGAGGAGCGTAGGGCCAGCCAGCACAGCGCGCCCATCACAGAGCCCAGCACAAATGAGCGACAGCGGAGCAGTGGTATGTACTTCCAGGGGGAAGCAATCCATGCCGGCCGGTACGGAGTATGCTGAGTGTCAATGGGGAGTAAAAAGCGATCACGGTAGTATGGAAAAGTCAATTGAGCGATGATGACATGAAACGGCACGCTATGATAGAGACGTCCACGATGCCTCCTGAGAAACGTCATGGGCAATGGGCAATGGGCAATGGCATGGGAATCAACAAGAGCAACAAGCAGGCGATTCCCCGTGAGAAAGCGGGGAAAGTAACACAAGAACACGGCGGGGACACAGTGTCCCCAAGTACAGTGTGTACACTTTCCTCCTCAACTACTATGTAAGTTGTCTCCAACTCATCATCATTGACCATCTCACAAGCCTCAGATTCCCTCCTCCCACTGGCCCACCAGCACAGTCTGTATCCACCTCCGGGTTTCCTACAGCCAACGATCGAGGGCAATCGCGGAACGTCTGTCTCCACTCTAAGCTGGAGCTTGCGAAGGGGACAACTTTCTAATGGGGCCAATCCGTCTTTATTTCCCTCGCTCTGACGTTGTTGCCTCCCTTTTTTTCCCTCTGGCTTGCTTCCCCATGCCCGGCTGCCCCGGCTCAGCTCTTGCCCCATCCGCTGTCTATTCGTCGGCTGCACTCGTCTTAGTCAGGCTGCGGCTCTGAGAACGTGACGGCTGATTGCATGAACAGCATTGGACAAATAGATACACAGCCAATCGCTTCCTCGTCGAGGCTATTCTTGCGACCGACCTATTTAACTGCGAGGCTAGGACTTCTTAAATTAAGGCCAATTGCTTTATATTCCTGCGCCACACTGTGTTCAGCATTTCTGTCATTATCCCGAAACCCCGAGCCGAAAAATCCGAGGCAGCACCCTAAACCTACGCACAGATCTAGGAGAGCTCCATCAGGCTGGCGGATGAACAAAACCGGACTTCACAGCAATGAGTAGCCTTTGACATCAATTTCCCTTGATCAGCCCTTAGAAGACGCGGAGATGCTAATCATTGTCAAGCATTTCAGTGGAGCCTATCTGGTTTTATTTGACGCACAAAATTGAACTATACATCTTGAACCCCACGCTCATCCGCAGCCTTTTTGCCTACGCAATCCTCATTCTTCACCGGCTCTGGCTCTACCAATCTAGCCGTATTCTGCGTCTTTTCTAATGGCTCTGCTACTTTCAAAAGAGTGTCGACTCAAGCGCCAGAATCTGTTAAATGCAATTGGTTAGCCAAGTGGCAACAAACATCCAGGGGAAATGACCAGGTGTTGTGGCCTACTTACAAGTGCTGTTCGGCTCGGAATGTAAAGATGAGTCCAGTTCTTCCGTCCATTCCACTCCATTGGGGTCGTGAAGAACCGTGTGCTCTCATCGATACGGTTGAAACCGCCTACGTCTTTCGAATCGCTGTTTAGCACCACCCGGTACGTTCCGGGCACGTCGATGCCGATACGGTAGTCGCTGAAGCTCTCCGTTGCGTTGAAGTTGAAAACAAAGACGACCCCGGCTCGCTCAAATACGATTACCTTGTCGCTTTCGTTTTTCAGAGAGATGTAAGCCTGGGGCGCCGCCAACCAGCCGTATTTGGCCTCGGTTTGGTTCATCAATCCGTCAAAGTTGTTAAGGAACTGGTACCGGAGGAGGGGGTCGTCCGTCAAGTTGAATTGACGTCGAGCATACCAGAACGAGTTGTTGTTCCCTTCTCGGGGAAAGTCAAGCCACTCAGGATGCCCAAACTCGTTGCCCTCGAAGGTGAGGTAGCCCTCGCCACCCAAACCGTGCGTCAGGAGCCGAATCATCTTGTGAAGTGCCATACCCCGATCAATGACAGGGGTTAACGGTGAAAGAGTCGACATGTGCGTGTACATCTCGGCATCGCAGAGATGCATCATCAACGTCTTGTCGCCAACCAACCTGCAGCAGTGTTAGTCAGTCAATACTCTAATAAGGGGTGGCTAGAATTCTCACGCTTGGTCGTGGCTTTCACAATAGGCAATCGTCTTCTCACCATGACGTCGATTAGTGAGCGTGTGGCAGATGTTGGCAAGATCCCAGTCCTCGTCCTTGACCTCTTTCAGGATCTTGATCCACATATCGGGGATTGCCATAGCGAGGCGGTAGTCAAATCCTATACCTCCGAGCGACAAAGGCAAGCAGAGCGCGGGCATACCCGAAACATCTTCGGCAATGGTGATTACGTCTGGGTATAGCGAGTGCAGCAGCTCATTAGCTAGCATCATGTACACCACCGCCTCCTCGTCCACGTCGCCGCCGAAGTACTCATGATAGCCACCAGAAAAGCCCCTTCTTAAGTTAGCAAGGACCGCTCTGGACCTGTGGCTAACGGAAATAACTTACGTTCCCATGCCGTGATGGAGGTAGAGCATGCTGGTGACACCGTCAAATCGGAAGCCGTCAAATTGGTACTCATCCATCCAGAAGCGCAGGTTACTGAGAAGGAATCGCATGACCTCATGGTGACCGTAGTTGAAAAGTCTGCTGTCCCACTGGTCGTGTTTACCCCTGCCACCGCTGTGGAAGTATTGGTGATCAGTGCCATCAAACTCGTTGAGGCCATCGAGTACGTTCTTGGAGGCGTGGCTGTGGACCACATCGAGAAGAACAACAATGCCTAGGCTATGCGCCGTGTCGATGAGCTCCTTGAGGTCTTCCGGAGGACCATATCTGCTGCTGGCCGCGAAAAAGTTGTTGATTTGATAGCCAAAGCTGGCATAGTATGCGTGTTCCATGACGGCCATCAGCTGGATCACGTTGTAGCCGAGCTTGTGGATCCTGGGTAGCATGTTCTTGGTGAACTCCTTGTACGTCGCAACACGCTGTTCCGGTGAGGAGATACCGACGTGAGCCTCATAAACGCGAGCGCTTGCGGGCTTCTGAGGGCGGGAGTGTTTGAATGTGTACCTCTCAGAGACAGGAGGGTTCCAGAAACGAGCGTCGTACGCCGGCGAAACAGATAGGTCCTGGGTTACGTATTTGATCCAGGCTGGCAAGCGGTCGACATGCTCGCCATTAGGCAAGTTGAGGGAGATCTTGAGGCCAGAGGTTAGAAATAGACGAGGCTAACAGTAAAACAATGACAGGAACGAACCTTGAGCTTGGAGTTATGGGGGATTGCAGCCTGTCCATTCTTGGCAGGGATCGTGATTTCAAAGACCCCGAAGTCGTTCTTCGTCATGGGGTGAGCACCGCGATCCCACCCATCTGGGTCGTGTGTAAGCTTGCTTCTAGTGTGACGGTGTCCTACACTTACTGAAATCTCCAATGAGGTAGGCCGCGACGGCATTGGGTGCCCATTCGCGGTAAATGATGTTGTTCTGTTTGTCGACGTTGAAGCCGAACTTCTCGATACCCTGCACATGATGTCTCGGTAAGTTGCCACTCGGAGGTGCACGGCTGGGGTTGTTACCCTGCTAAACTGTTCGAGACTACCCTCAGTATCGGTAATGGTCTTGGCCCATTCTTGAGCCTTCGAGTACCGCCTCCTCAGCGTGTCGCTGAACGGGGACAGCCAGGGGTCGAGCTGGACGACACCTGTTGTGGTTGTCAACGCGATTCTGTCCGGTCCATCCACACTTATGGATCAGATCATCACATGTCAGGGGTGTACTAACCAGTGCCATCGTGAGGACCGGCAGCGGTCTCCTTGGAGTGAGATTGGCCAAGCGTATTGCTCGAGGCCTCAGCGAATGCAGCCATGATGAAAAAATTGAGAATAGCTAGATGCGATGGTGGCGAGGAAACGAAGAAGAACGTAGAGGAGGTCGAGAAGGGCGGGGTAGGGGTCGAGGTGATGTTTTGAGCTTCGCTGCTTCAGTTGAAATGTTGAGACTAACTGAGACAGTGGCAAGCGTGAGAATCTAGACCGCGGATGTTGGTTGCTGGATGCTGAAAAGGGAGAAAAAGGAGGGCCTCTGGTACGAGGAGATTGGATGATGGAACGTCCAAGATTGAGGAGAGGAGGAAGCGACGGGTGATACCTGAGACCTTGTGCAATGCGCAGCCTAGCAAGTTATCCTGCTTTGCCTGCGTAAGTACATCCCTGACCACCTTACCACCGTTGATTGACACATAGCTTTATCGATAAAGCGCCCGCCCAAGCTAGAATGACGTCGGAGATGGCGTTTTTCTCAACGCCTGCGGTAGGTACCCACCTTCACTACTGTGGCCAGCTCGTAGCGTATCAAGTACTTCTCAGTCGCAAATGTGCAGAACTCTCTTGCCACCTTGCGGCGATCTTTCTGCAGCACGATGGAGATTTACTTCAAGCTTGTCGGGCTGTGAGGATAGTGGCGAACATGAATGAACCGAGTGCTACCTCGTCAACTCATCAACTCATTTATCTCAAGAGAGCGTATCCACCTACGAAGGCGATTAATACTAACTTGCTGCTCTCTCTACAAGCTAATCTACCTGCTAGTAGTCAAGAAGTCTAGTGCTCCATGAGGGGGGCACTGCACTCTAGACCGATAGCGGCGCGCTTCTGCCGACCGCATTGGCTGCAGCTCGGGAAAACGACATCTCCAACAGCCTCACATCTCATTGCAAATACTATGTAGATACACACCAAAACCTATCTTCTATGTACATATGCCCACGGCTTGGTGCATCCTTCTTACTGGCCTAAAATCCAGGCCTCGTTGGTGTGCATTTCTGTGTGTGATGCCATAAGCGCTCCCGCCGCCCATCGGCTCACTACCTTTTGGCCGCCACAAGCCATAGCCGTCCCCGCATTCGGCATCTGATCATCGTATCGTTCCGTCGCATCAGCCTCATCAAAGTCGGTCGACCATCTCCTGACGCCGTGCCCTGGGACTCCTATTATGTGACTCGATTAAACACGATCATGTCGCCCTCCGTTAGGGTGCTTCCTCGCGCCCCTCGCGCCCTCCGCTATATTTCGAACCCTCTCCTTCGACCGCTGCTCCGACCTGCTCCCCATCCTTTTCGCCAGCTCTCCATCTCCCGCTGTCTGGCCGCCTCTCGACGGACTACCGACTTCAACTCTGGCTTCACCGGCACGTATGATCCTTCAATCGATTCCGGGCGGGGGCCCATGTTCAGCAAGGCCAACTTCGGCGTCCCGCATTTCTATCCCCGCGACTTGAAGAAGCGCGTGGACGACTACGTTGTTGGCCAGGACCGCGCCAAGAAGACCATTTGCTCTACTATCTTCAACCATTACCAGAGCCTCCGCCGGAGGCACCAGAATGAGCACGAAGACCGGAATAGGCGCGACAAGGCGATGCGCCAGAAATTTGCTAGGGACCGGGAGCTGCATCAGAAGCGTCGTGAGATGCACCCTGTCGAAGGTCAGTGTGTGCTTGGTTATGTTCCTGCGAGATACACCGCTGATAATTCTCAAGATGAGTTTCCAGGCCACAACGAGTCTGTCCGTCAACTTCATGATAGCAATGAGGTCGGAGAAGATACTCCCGACCTTCTATACCACCCAGACGACCCTTCGATCGCTGAACACGTCAAGATCGACAAGAGCAATCTCTTGTTGATAGGACCAACTGGTGTTGGCAAGACTTATATCCTAGAGTGTGCTTCCCTTTGCTCTATTCAGTCCGTTGATTGATGACTGGCTGATGACTTGTAGAACCTTGAGCAAGAAGATAAACGTTCCTTTTTCAATCTGCGATTGCAACTCCTTCACTCAAGCTGGGTACATAGGACAAGACGTCGAGACGTGCATCGAGCGACTCCTAATCGAAGCGAACTACGATATAAAAGCTACCGAACACGGAATTGTTGTTTTGGACGAGTTTGACAAAATTGCTAGGAGGGAGTCCACCACTGGTCGAGATGTTGGTGGTGAAGGTGTACAACAAGCCCTCTTGAAGCTCGTCGAAGGAACTAGAGTCACCATCAATGTCAAAGACAACCGCTCGTCTAGGTCAACACCGCCTATTACAACCAACTATAACTCTACGGGGTCATCTTCCTCTTCGCCCCAAGCTGCCCCGCCAAGCGGTAAGGTCGACCAGTATACAATCGATACCAGCAACATCTTATTTGTCTTTTGCGGTGCGTTCGTCGGGCTGGACAAGGCCATCCTGAGACGGGTGGCCAGACCATCTATGGGCTTTGGAGGTGAGCTCCGCGGTCGCTCGACGATGTCTGGTAGCAAGCAGGTTCTCCCCCCAGAGTCATATACCCATCTCCCACACCATACCGCCCTCTCTGCTTCGTCTTTCACACCACTAGACCTCGCCACTCCTACAGATCTCCAGGCCTTTGGCTTCATCCCGGAACTAATCGGCCGACTGCACAACATCTGCGCACTCAGCCCCCTCTCCACCAATGACCTGTTCCGTATCTTGACTGAGCCTCGAAATAGTCTCGTGGCCCAGTACACCGCCCTATTTGAGACATACCCCTCTCGTCTCTACTTTACGGAGAAGGCATTGCACGCCATTGCAGAGCGAGCTGCTACGTCGGAGACTGGTGCTCGGGGATTGAAAATGGAGATGGAACGGGTCCTAGCTGAACCAATGTTTGATGCCCCAATGCCGTACGTGCTCGTCACTGAGGCGTGCGTTAGGGGCACAGAAAAAGCAGCATACTGGGGCAAGGATGGCCGCTTTGAACTGGACAGGCGAATGCAGGAGGAGGAGCTGAATCCGGCTAAGGCTGAGCAGACTGATACTTTTGAAAGATATAGGGAAGCTGAGCAGAGTGGTGGTTGAAAAACAGCATGCTACATATAGGCGCATGGAGCGGAGTGATTCGTGTGTTAGATGGAATCTTTGGGCAACTGGACTATGCACGTATCGAGGGAGTTTGGAAATATAGGCGACAAATTTCAAACAATGACTCGACTCGGGTTCCGTTGTGGTAGTACAGTATTTACACCAAGAAGGCTTGATTTCTCTAGAGTCACCTCGAAACCCTCCTCCATCATACCCACGCTCCAAGGTCATTTTACACACGAATATGTCTCTAAGAGTCACCCTAGCTTCTAGCACACAAAAAAGGACGTAGTATGTTGACTTTAGTCAGTGTTGCCCTTGGGAGGGGACTGGACCATGCCCTTGCCGGCGTAGCCTGGAGAGGTGATACCGGTGAAGGGGTCGGATTTTTGGTTCTGTAGACGCATACGTTAGTCGAGCGCTTCTCAGTAGAGGCCCAATGTGGGCGAGGCTTACGATGAGGAACTCGTTGGTCTGCTCCTGGTACTCCTGGGACATGGTGTAAGGAACGGGCTTGGCGAAGAAGCGGATGATACCGAAGATGCCGATACTGGCACCGAGACCGAGAGCAACGCCCCAAAGGACGCGGGCACCGCTGCCGGGAGGGTCGGCGGCACGGGGGCCGTGAGGACCGAATGCAATCCAGTACGCTGTTGAGACAGTTTGAGTTAGTTTTCGGAACATGACGTACGATGGGGAAACGCAAGGGGTGTTCGCCAACTGTGAGCCATTGCACCAAGCTCCGGGTACCCAATCAGGAAACGGAATTGACTACATGATGCAATTGAGGCTCTGGCAAGACCCCGACACAAGGGTGAGCTGTGGAGTAAATTGATGCTCCGAGGTGGGATGAATTGGTGGTGGTGAAGTGACTTCTGGTGACAAGGCTGCTTGCTCTCTCGGCTACACGGGCGGTATTTTTTGGTGGACAAGTTCAGCAACGCACCAGCTTTCTTCTCCTGGAGGGTCAGCTCGTTCCAGTTGACGCCCATGCGGTCACGGAGAGCCATCCAGAGGTCGGCCTGCTCCTGAAGGGGCATGCCCTCCCATCGCTTCTCGATGTTGGCGAGGGTCGGGTTGGAGATGGCGTGAGTGGAGGCGGCTCGGGTCGCGAGGGCGGGCGAGCTGCGCACCAGACTCGTGCGCAGCAGGTTTGATGCTGAAGTGCGCAGCATTGTGACGGTGGACGGGCGAGGGCGAAGGGGAAGCTCGGAGAGGTCAATTGGGAGGGTTCTCGAGAGCAAGTTCGCGAGGCGGCGGGTCGAGATGGTTGCGGAGGAGGTTCGTCAGTCGGGACGAGGTTTATTGCTGGGCGAGTCAAGCCGGAGCAAATTCGAGCAATCGTATGATGGGCCCCGTGCCAGCAGCCCGGAAGATACTCGGCTACACGGGTGACTTTCCTTTATCGGTGCATATCACGTGCTATTACTCAGCCGCCATGCCGTTTTAGGCCCAAGTGGTGACCATTGGGAATTTGATCTTCCCTAATTGGCTGCGAGCATGACGGCGGCATCCTTCATTCACTCAGCCCACTCCATCCAAAGATAATGAAATTGTGAAAGAGTTCGAGTCTGGAATCACCACCAGACGAGACGCTACGCACTTAATGGCTAGCCAATTGCATATACGATGTCTCAATTATTACTTCTATTCTACTGTACCGTACTAAACCAAAAGCACCCAAGATTGGGGATTGTTCCATCTACGAAGTACGAAGTCATCTGTACATAATTAGTAGTAGATTCGGGTTTATTAACATCCGACGTTTCCGTCCACCCATGGATGCGCAACCCGCCGACAAACCAGGGTCCAGCCATTAAAACCAGCCTATCTCAGCATACCGTTCGTCCGCCCCCTTCCCCTCAATTAAAACTCCACACCAAACAGGTTTCGCTGTCGGATCCTCTCGCCGTACTTGATGAACACTATCGGCACTGGAATCATAGCCGCTGCGATAAATGCGAGCAGGGATGTGCCCCATCCGTATCCTAGCTCGACGTACATCTTTCGTCCCGCCAAGGGAAGAAGTGCTCCCAGCAGAGAGCGGAGGACAGTGCTGGCAGCCATAGTGGATGCTGCGTATTCAGCATATGCATCGACCAAGTAAACCGAGGTTCCCATCTGCGACATGTCAGATGTCGTTCACAATCATTCGTTGACCCCAGCAGAAAGGAAGAACCGACCATGGCACACAGCATCCCGAGACCCAGGAACGATGTTCCTATGATGGGCAGGATCCAATGTTCATTCTTCTCAGCTGTCCAGCTAAACATGAAGAGACCCAGCGGAACGGTAAAAGAGGCGATTACCATAACTGGCAGGCGATACTCCGGCTTGGACTCGCCTCCATTCTTCTTGGTAAGTCGCCTCGAAAGGGAGTCCGATGTGGCGCCTGCAATGATGAGGCCCATGATTGAGCCGATGCCAATGCCTAGGTAAGAAAGCCCCACGGATCCGGTTGAAAACCCGTACTGACCCTCGAAGAGAATAGGCATGGCGGTGAAGATGAGGTACAAGTATCCGTAGACGATGGCCATGTAGAGCGAAAGGAGGAAGACGATAGGGGAGAAGACCAACATTTTGGTTGGCCGCACGATAGCAAACGTGAACAGCTCTTGGGCTGTACGACCAGTGTCGGCGGCTGAGCGAAGCTTAGTGTTTCCGGTCTCCT
Source organism: Corinectria fuckeliana (assembly GCA_019137255.1). Classification (NCBI taxonomy): domain Eukaryota; kingdom Fungi; phylum Ascomycota; class Sordariomycetes; order Hypocreales; family Nectriaceae; genus Corinectria; species Corinectria fuckeliana. Next base: position 462,916 of record WPDH01000100.1, on the reverse strand, counting down.
TCCGAAGCCTCTTTGTCTTGTGCTTGAGAATGGTATAGGCATACGTCTCGCGCATGAAGATAAAGTTCACCACGGTGATAACTCCAGCCTATGTAACGATATATCATTAGAAAAAAAAACGCCGAGAATCAGGGACCTTGCAGCAAAGCAACTCACCACTATTGCCACTACCCAGAACGACCAACGCCAGCTCTTCGCCTCAGTCAAGTATCCGCCCGCTATGATATGTTGTTAGAATTCTATCAGTCCACGTTACTTATCTTTAGAGCTTACCTATAGGGCCAATGATGGGGCCTAGAATAGGCCCCATAATCCATGAAGCCATGGCGGCTCCACGCTTTTCCTTGGAGATCATATCGGCTAGTGTTCCTGCGCCGAGAGCCAGCGGACAGCATCCCGCGAGTCCAGCCAACAGTCGAAGTACAATTAGTCCACCCAAGCTAGGGGCTTTGGCACACGCAATGTTGAACACCACGAACGATACATTGCAGATGTTGTAAATATGCAGTCGGCCGTACATCTCGGACAAGGGTGCGAGAACCATGGGGCCGAAGGAGTATCCTAGTAGATACACGGAGACGATGAAGGAGGCAAGCTGTTGGTTCGTTGACTTGAAATCGGCCATGACTTACTTGTTCGATGCCCGGCGCAAAAATGGACGATGCGAGTGGTCTGTAAATGTTAGAGGGGTTCTCCTAGCAGTACCACTGCCTGGACTTGTGACTGACGTAACAAATGTGATCGAGGAAACAAGGCAAACTGTCATGATCTTCGTTCCCTTCGACCAATTCTGCGGGTTTGCTGGGTCATCTAGCCCGTCCCAGTCGACGAGGTTGGGGTCTCGAGGAGCAGGCTCATCTAGATCAACCGATGTCGAACCAGCCTGGAGATCCTTCCCGGTGTCGAGGTTGATTTGTTGATCGGCGGGAATTGCTGAGGTGCTGGTTGTCCCCAGGTGTTCGTCGGTATTCAGGACGGTCATGGTGGGTAGGAATTGGATTATACAACAACTGCACGGCCAACACTGCAATAAACCTGTTCAAGAAACCAGGAGCTTTCGCAGAGCTTGTGGATAATAGTCGCACATATAAGAAAGTAACAGTATAAGGTCCACAACTAAGCAAGAGAGAAACGGTGGAAGGGTGGGAGTAAGGCTTGTTATAAAGACATGTCGTAGACTCAGGTGAGAGCCAACAGGACATGGAGTCTGGCGCAGATGCATACTGGAAGATTGAGGGTTGCTTACATCAAACCAATTCTCCGCCCCTTGACTTTACGGCCGAGGATCATGAGGTCGAGTTGTGCGTCTCCGTCCGGATTCCATGGAACCCAGAGATGTCCTCAGAAGTGCAGCTAAACCCAGCAAATAACAACCAAGGAACATCGAAAATCCCACTCTACGGGGTGTAACTCTTTTACATCTCTCTCTTTTAGTCATAATTGCGAACCATACATTTTCCCGAGACCAGAATATCCTCGTAGTTGATTAGTTGAGTTGTGTGGCCATGCTGTGCGATGTGCAGGTTGTTTGTTAGTCGTCCGGTGCGCGGGGCCACGGACATTTTGTCCATGGAAACTCCGCGGATCATGGAATGCTGCACCGGATCTTAACATTGTTTCCCCCCCAAGCACGCCCTCACTCAACTCAATCTCCTTCGTACTTCTGCTGTCTGGCCGAGCGATAATGGGACGACAGTCGCGTCCGCGCCCGATTTCCTGTCACTTTTGCCGGCTGCGAAAGCTGCGGTGCAGTCGCGTCTTCCCGTGCTCCAACTGCACATCCCGCGGACAGCCATGCCCCGATCTGCAGGACCCACAGGCCCCGGCCAAGCCCACGGCCGCCAAGAGAGCTTCTAGTAGTGTTATTTCGTCTGCGGAGTCCGATGTCTTAATTCGATTAGAGAGGCTGGAGGCTCTTCTCGTGGTTCAGAAAAAGCAGCCCGAGTCCGCAGTTCAGTCGGCGGTTCTACCCGGTCTGAGTGACATTCTATCCACGCCCCAACAACCCCTGCCTCAACCCCTTCCCTCAAAGGTTCAGAACTTGACAGCAGATGCCCTGTTTCTGGAACGAACATGTCTTGGTCCAAAGCTGAATGTGAGTTCCCTGCTTTACTGCCGACTGTCTGTTCATGTTGCTCATCAGCCGTGTTATAGGACTCAGTGCTTGCAGAGAACATTGTCTTCCGTGTTTGCCCCATCCGCTTAATCACACAGTCATCCTCATCTTATGTCTTTCAAAACTCCACCGTTCCCTCATCTTCTTTATCCTTTGAGCCAACAAGATGCATCTGGCTGCCTCAGCGTGATGAGGTCAAAGTTCTCGTCGACAAATACCTAACCTACACCACGTATATCCACCACATTGTCCACAGCCCGTCTTTGCGCACGCTCGTGGACCAGGTCTATGACACCTTGCAGGACGATACCTTGCAGAATGGTACGCAAGTGCCCTTGGGACCGGTCATCTTCTTACTTGCCCTTTGCGCCGATGTCACATACGCGTGGACACCTCGGGACGAGGTGACTGAGTTGTTCATGAACTTTCAAGAGGCAAATTCGCAAGCTATATTCTGGCTCAAAACTGCTCTAGATCTCCTGGACAACGCACAGCGCAATGCACACGCCTCAATAGAGTGCATTCAAGGACTCCTGCTCATGAGCTTCGTGCTTTTCAACCTTGAGGCATCTCGGCCCGGGCTCGATCCATCGTCTCCAAGGCGATAGTAATGTCTCGTGAGCTGGGACTACATCGAATTGACCATCCCAATAATACTACGGTAAGTCAAATACCTCGCTGGAATGGCCTGAAGGCCGAAGTCGGGAGGAGAGTATGGTGGTATCTTGCGGCGACAGATTGGTAAGTTCTATTTGTGGCTCCCGCTGCCTCAGGTGCGAGAGCGAGAACCTAACAAGCTTGGCTAAAGGATGATGGCTCGATTTCCTGGCCCACACGAAGGCACCTACTACATAAATCCTCAACAAATGGCCGTGAGGCGGCCTCTTAACATTGACGATGAGAACCTCACCGAGGGAGGAAGCTTCGTGGGTTTGCCGATCGAGGAGCCTACCTGCATGTCCTACTTCCTTCAACGTCTCCGTCTGGCAGAACTTTCTCGAACCTTCATTGACCGAATGGGTATCTACGCATCAAGCCCTGAGACAGTGCGGTACAGCCTCGTACTGGAAGTGGACGACGCGATCGAAGCTTTCATTCAGGAGATCCCGCCGTTCTTCACCATGGAACCAAGCGAGCTGGAGAAGCTCCCGTCTACGGACCCGCGACGATCTCCAGGACTCATTGTGCAACGGCATGTGATCAACTTATTTGTTCAGGGCCAACGCTGCAAGATTCACATACCCTTCTTCGCCCGCGGTACTGTCGAGCCTGCATACGCACGCTCGCGGGAGGTTTGTCTGAAGACAGCACAAGTCATTCTCGAGACAGAAGCGCAACTAGAGAGGGAGAACGTGACCTTTGTCTCAACCAGACTCCGGTTGACAGTCGTGCTTCACAGTGTCTTTCTAGCTAGCATAGCATTACTGCTAGAGCTGTGTCTGGGAACCGACGCAGAACAAAAGGCCAAGAGCCGAGAACAGATGGCGCATGTGTGGAGGATTTTAGAGGGCGCGCATGGACATTCTATTCCAGCAACAAGGCTCCAAGAACTACTGAGGCAGGTGATGAAGAAGAACAAGGTGCCTTTTCCTGTGATGGGAGAGAGTTATCCGGGCGAAGGCTTGATAGATGGCCGAGGTGATATACTCCCTCTCACCCCCAGGTCGGCAACTAACCCGGGGCCCTCACCTGCCACGACTTCAACTGAGCCATGGAACTTTGGCACGGACTTGGAGAAGTTTGATTCCGGAATGGATCTCGATGATATTGACTGGGATAGCATTATCTTGGGTCTGGAAGCCCCTCTTGTATAGGAAGTATTGGCAGTAGTGCCTATGGCATATGTTCTAGCGAGGCACTTGCGGTTGGATGTACGAGCAAGGGTCTTGTACAAGGTAGCCTGATGCGTATAAAGATGCCACTCTTCCATTAGAGTCTGCGTGGCCGAGAATCACCAAACCTGGCTCGCTGTTCGTTAGTCTGCTGTTGTGGCGAGTTTTCTTGCAACTGGAATCAGGAAGTAATTGCTCCTCCCGGCTAAGTGAGCAAGTAACACAAGTGATGGACTCCGAGATACAACAGCGAGAATGAAGACTATGCAATTCTGTTTTGTTCTCTACTATCAGTTCTGAAGTCCATTTTACTTGACATGCCTGTCTGGTCCTACATAATACACACACCGAGGTTGGTGGCCGTGGCTCAAGACTCCCCTTCCTCAGAGTCGTACTAGTCAATTCCCACCTTGATACGTACTAGCTTTGTGACTGCTGAACGACACTTGTGCGGTTTCTCGTAGATTTTGGGGGCGATGGTCTTTGGCTTTACTTTGACGCTGAGGACAGATTTTTCGGTGGCTCGGGTTTCGTCTCAACGCTTCATAAATGTATACACTCTTAGCACGCTGGCTTCAATAGCATTTCAAGATTAATCAGAATAATTACCCTGGTGTCGCAGCTTCTTTCTGGAGCCCATCAACTGCGAAGGCTGGCTGGAAGGTGTAGTATCCTGCTTAGGCCGATGAGTCTCAAAGCATAGAGTGAGAAAATATATTCATAGAGTAGACTGACCTCCGATAACACCACAGAAGACAGTCAGAGCAAGAGGCAAGGCCCTCTCAAAGGCAGACATGGTGGTTGAATATGGATCAGATGGAACGAGGAAGGAGATTGATAAATAAGTTGCACTGATGGGAAGCAATCACTCTTCCGTCTTAACTTCTCAACTACGAAGCACGGGTGGGTTCGTATGGAATGGACACCGTAGTGGATCGTGGCCTGGAAAATAGTGGATTGTTCCGCCGGCTCCAGGCGCGTTAAGCCCCGACTCCGAGCCCCACAGCCCACGGTTCACCGGGTGTTATAGTGGCGTACCTTCCCTACCGGAAACGCGTCTCCTAATTCCTCGACCGCGTTCCCCGCCACACCTGAATATAGTGGTCTATCCATTAATTGTCGAGGTGACGTTTCCACCTAGGCATACTATTTTACCATCGACGCGCCCTCCATATTATAGCAAACATCTCACCGTCGACGGCTTTCTTTCCAATTCGATCTGGAACCCGAGGCCCATGGCTCGATGAGATAATGACCTCTGTGGACCATGGTCAACTGGCAGGAGCTGGGAGAAGTCCCGGATTCGGAGGACGAAGATGGTTTCGATAGCCAGGAAATGGCCACTATGCCCAACTTTTCTCCAACGACGACGACGACGACGATTAGCCAGGCCGGCTACAGTAAGAGTAATCTACAACAAAGGCAGGAGGAGAAGGTGGAGGATATATGGGACGTCCCCGACTCCCAGGAATACGAAGCACCCATCCTCCCGACAGAGGTGACCCCCCGTCAGCCGACGATGGCATCACGACGACCACTTGTACTCGAATCCTCACCACTATCCTCACCGCTGCCCTCGCCACTTTTATCGCCATTGTCCTCCGCCTCACACGATCCTGAATTTACCCCGGTCGATTTTCTCTCAACCCCTCGAAACGCCACAGCAGACTTCGACTCTCAGCCGCCGAACGAGGATCATCAACAACCCGGGGGCCAGGACGAGATATCTAGGAGCTATGCTGAGCCTTCTTCCCCACCACTACAAGCTCCCCGTGTCGATCCGAGTATTGCGCCGTCGATTTCCTTGCCCGATGAAGCCCACTCGCTTCTCGTGCAAAGCCAGGAGCTTGGCCTTACCGCAGATAGGCAAGCAGCCGTTCGCTTCGAGCGGTCACTTCGACCTCGGAAACCGATTCAAGAACACCCCTACCTACTTGAGAATGCTCAGTATAGCAGCTTGCTCAGGGAGAATGGAGTCCGGCCCTTGAGAATGGCTCTGGAGGCTGAGAGACGGAGACGGCAACAGGCTTCGCAGACTTCGCAAGATAAAGACTTCGAAGACGACAGCCAAGAGGCGATATTGCCGGAGGTTTCCGACGAAAGCCAACTGAACGACCTGGAAGACTTCTTGGATGGTATGGATAACCTTGCCGTTCCCTCACCCTCGCCCTCACCACCCAAGACGTCACCTATGAATGATCGCGCTGGGCCAAGCAGCCAAGTCAGCTCAACAGACGATACTGACAGTACGAGCCTGGCCGGCGAAGATCTTCCTGCTTTGTCAGATCTACTCAAGCAGCAACCACGGTCACTTCCCAAGAGGGCTACTAAGCGAAAGAGTTCCACTCCTCATTCGGCGATTCGGAAACGAAAGAGACACGACATTGTCGACAGCGACCCGCTGGAGCCCGCATTCAATTTTAGACTGGTGCCAGGGCCTTCCGACTCTCCCGCGGCGCAACGCAACTCGAGACGAAGCCCAGAACGACCTGAGCCTGAGATTGTCGAGCCTCAGTCGCCACGATTGCGATCTTCCACGCTACCATCAGGCTATCGACCCGCTCACCAATCGACGACGCCTTCTGCACCGCGGCATCTGGTTATCGATACTGACTCAGAAGATGAACTTGCCCGGCAAGAGCCTGTTGCAGTGTCAGATGATGAATGTTCCGCGTCTCAGTCAGAGTCTGGCAGTGGTTCTGAGATTGTGCACACAGTTAGTCGCCGCATCAGGGGTGTGCTCCCAGCATCGTGGCTTCGGCTGGATCAGCAAGCTGGCCGAGCGAAAACCCAGAAGGATGCTCACAAGCGACTGGCAGATCGTTCTCCAGAACGAGAGCAGAGGCGTGGCGTCGCTCAGATACGACATGCTACACCCCGAGCTTCCACAGCAACCCAGGTCTTCTTTGAGGACTCGGATGACGATATACCTGCCCCACGACAGAGGACCACTGATGATGTCTTTCATAACCAAACCAGACTTGTGCTCCAGGAAGACCCGGACTCGATGACGATCACCGAAGCACTATCGTCAGACGATGGGGCTTCAGTGGTTGAAGATGATCGGATTGACTTCATGCTACCAGGAAGAAAACGTCAATTGAAGTTATCCGAATCGTTCAGTGGCACCCTAAACCGACCAAAAAATATAGCTAAACAACGGAAACCTATGTCTTCGAAGCTGCCGCGTCAACCTAGAATTACGAGCATGCTCAGTGGGTCTCAGGCTATGCCATCATCGGCAAGAGAACTGGTGAAGAAGCAATATCGAAAGTCCACATTAGGGCGAAAAACAAAGAGCGGAAATGAACGTCGCTCGCAAAATCCCAACAGACTGGTGGCGCCTCCGCCTCTTAGCATTCTGGACGTTATCAAACCAGATGCTCCTCGTTTCCTTAAGATTGCTGCTCGAGCTGCCAATCGACGTCAAGACATGGGAAGATCTAGCCCTGGCAAGAAGTCGATCAGTCTTGGTACTCGGGAAGACCATGTTGACGCTGCATCCGTTCTTAGCAACTGGAGGGCGGGGTTCATTCCACAGAGGCAGTCTGTTTCTGCTGTGAGAAAGCAAAGAAAAACGAAGCAAATACCACAAAAGAAACCCTTGAGCGAAGCATCTCTGAACATCTCGAGACTCCAACAACGTCGGCCGCCACCCTCCTCGGCAGCACCCCGCCGATTGGTCAGACATACCACAAATGGAGGAACTCTCAGCTTCCAGCCCGACAAAACCTCGCAGGCATCCATGGCGAGGCAGCGTCCGCGGACGAGTGGGCACCTTAACCGATCTAGCTCAGGTGCTGCACGGCCGGCTCAGTTGGAAATGAATGAGACAGACCAGACGGGCAACTACCGCTTTAATGCAACAAAAAGACGCCTCGATCGCCTCTACCGCAATCAACGTGAGGATTTATCAAACTCGAGCATTCTGGCTTTCAGTGAGAATGCAACCGAGGCTGAATCTCCGGCCAGTCCTCCGCCAGAGGACAATCCCGTGCCTCTGCGTATCGTGAAACCACAGGAGTTTGATCAGCGCAAATCTCGATATCGGAAAAGGACCAAACCGCAGCAGGTCGACATCGAAGCGCCGCAATATAGTCGAGCAAATGACCCCATCCCCATTGCAGCTACCCCGGTACCAGAACCGGCTCAAGTGGACACAGAGCGAGGAAGGCTTCGAGGACTCGGACAATATGGAACTCAGTACACCCATCACTTTGAGGCTTTCCCACTTGACTCCCATGTCTACTTCCACGAGTCCACGTTGATTGGCAGTGGTGCCCTTGAAACGGTGTTCAGCAATACCTATTACCAGAAGATTATTTTGGACCTGCGGCCTCGTTCAGCATTCAATCTCGGTGACAAAACTCTCAGATGGGGCCCATGGGATGCTCAGGTTTCTTCTGAAATGGGAGTCCTTCTCGATTTCATTGCAGAGCAGCTCGAATGTACCTCGGCAAATGAATTTTCCTCAAGCTCCCTATCGGCCCTCGATGGTGCGGCTTTTATCACCAAGTATGCGTTGGATTCTCTTAGCCTCATCGAACCAACCAGTGCGAAGTCGTTTGTGTGTAGAGCGACCGAAGTGCTCCGAGGCTTCAACGGACGCATCAAAACACTCTTGAGCCAGAGCGCCCCCAGCACAAAACCCCGCTGCGGCCTGATCGCCCGCGTATACGATCACTTACTCATTATTGCCTTTTTGAATTTGAGGATCTGCCGAAACAACACCACCTTGGTAGGCGAGCAATTCCATATTGAGGATCTGATTAAAGACCTAGCAAAGACAGCAATTTCCTCTCTCCTAATGACCGGACTGGATCAAGTGACGGAGACATATAAGCGCCTACTTCACGATACACGATGCCGAGAGAGGGGACTGCGGGATGATGCGCCTATTCTTCATTCATGGGTGGCTGTGATGAAGGTGTTGGGGCACGCCCGCATTCCACGGACGTCCTTCTGGGATGTTGCGTATTCTGTCATGGCTACTCCAGAAGCTGTGACAAGTTCGGATGCACAAGAGCACGAGCGACTTTGGTGGAGTATGTTCACTCTACTTCCTCTCACCGAGTTCAACGAGAAGGGAATGATCGTTGCAGGTAGTAGGCACGATGCCTCTGTCGATGGCTGGGCACTGCCCCAAAAGCTGCTGAAGAAGGTTTTCCAGCTTTACAAGGAGAATGGACGTCAGTCTCCCAGCTTCAACAGCTACTGTCGCGCGTTGGTCGGACGATGCCATTATCTCGTTCAGCAATGGGGATGGCGCAAATGTGTGGCAGTGGTTGGCGTCATCTTTGACTTCTTTGGGTCTCAAAACCTTGCCCATCTCCGCAATGAAGAGGTGTTCAGGTCTCCAAGGTTCCTCGACGAGCTTGGCGGCAGCCCATCTCTGGTTGTTGAAAAAGAGGACAGATGTTTTCACATATTTCTCAAGCTCATAGCCTTGAGCATCAAAAAGCTCAACGACGTTGGGTCGCTAAACGACATTCGCAACCTGGTTGCTCGCACTATGCCAAATCACAACCGACAACATCTCAAGGAACAGATCGTTCATGAGCGAGATCTAGCGGCGTTGAGGAACCACCACGATCTTCTTTGCACCTTGTTCTGGGCATCACCGCCTGATTTGCGGCCTGGAGCTCATCTCATCGAGCGGCTTGTCGCCCCAGCGAGCTCACACAAGGAGGCGTGCTTGATTAACCTGCGTGCGTGGAAGCAATTGGCCAATTTCATCATTACTTCCGGAGAAGCAACAACCTCATTCAAGCCATTCGCGCAGTGGAGGAACACTTTCTTCAAGTCAATCATGCATCAGTTTGATTCGGTGGCCTCGGATATGCACCAGCAGTTCTTGTTGCTGTCTAAAGACGCTAGCAACACGATCAGTACAGAGACAGTTGACGCTATGGTGGCCTTGAACAGGGCTGCTGTGATGGATGTCGTTCAATTCTCTGTCACCGCCTCTCTGGATGTCATGAAGCATGCAGCGGACTTGGAAGCTGCCACGTTCGCATTGAACACCCTCCAATTACAACAGGTATTCAGACACTTCTCTGTGTGCCCTCCGCAGCTCAGCTGGTCTGTCCTTCAAGCATCCTTGGCTACTCTGGAGATCTTCCTGTCTCGAGTAGACAAGTTTAAGGATGACGAGGAAAGCCAACAAAGCGAGAGCCAAATTCTGAACTCCGCACAGGCCGACGATGCCCTTCTGGTGGTCGATCATGACCTATCCAGTAGTTTCTTCTCAATGGCAAGGTGTGCCATCTCCGGAGGTAGAGGTAAAGAACTTGGTGCGCTGGCGGCGATTGCAAAGCTGCAGTGCACAGAACTGGCGGTTACTCTCTCGGCGAGACTTGGCGTGAGGCTGATAAATGGCGGTGCCCTGCGACTCTCCGACATGTTCAAGGCTGGCAAGTATGGACTCTTTGAAGACGCTCCCGCCAAGATCAGTCTTGAACAGCGCAAGTACCTGGTCTTGTTCATTGCAACTCTCTTCAAACACGACTTTGATGACTTCAACGACGCCGGGTTCACCATCTCCGAAGTGTGGGCTTTAGCCATGGTCAAACCACGCAAATACCTAGCATACGAGAATCAGCTTGCACAGGAGCTGCAACGGCATGGAAAGGATTTCATCCCTGAAGCAGCCATCGGGCTCGCAATCAACCCAGACTACAACGCAAACCGGGACATGTTCGAATTTGCCATATCTTGGATGCGAAGATGTCACGCAGATGCTGGGCCGGCCCTGAAGAAGGTTCTCGCGTCAGAGCATTCGAAGTCGCTGAAGGCGGCGATGGAGCAGATCAAAAGGGACCTACAAACGGTCGCCCAAGATGCATCAGATCACCCTAGCTATGTTGCTTTCATCCGAGATATCATCGCCCTCATCAAGGCTCATGGTTCGGAGATCTGCAAGGTTGACGATTTCTTCTACCAAATCAACAAGGAATATTCGCCCTCGATCCAGGACCCGCAGCTTCAGGTGGCCGGCATGCTCTCGTACGGACTGCGGCTGAGCGAGGGCGATCCCAGGGTTGCCCACCAGCTCTTCTTCTTCCTGGTGGCCAATTTCAAAATTTCGCTCACAAATGACAAGCTGAGGGACGAGGTTAAGCTGCTGCACAGAGGCATGAAGAACCCGGGAATCTCGGCGTTCGTCCTTGGCAAGATGCTCCCCGCTATCATCCGTGCATCGTTTCTTGAAAGCTCAGCGTTCCCGCTGCTTGACGTGTACGTGGAAGTTCTGCGGGTGTTGTTGAACCGCCATGTCGTCCCACACGAATTGACGGAAAAAGACCTGCCGTATCTGCTCGTCACTGTCAAGGCTGTCGTCGGTGGGATGGAACACCTTCGCCAGAACAATGAGCCCTTGGCAGAGGAGCAAGTGCATGTGCTTAGGCAGGTGCTGTCGATGGTCAATGAGCTATGGCCGCCCTTCCATGCCCTGTCTATGTCACAAACGCCGTCCGTGGCATGGAATGAAATCTCCCAGATACTCAAATACGTAAGCGGTGGCATCGAAACTGCTGAGGCTTACATCGAAAACGTCCTCGACGTTGCAGATTACTCTCTAGACGCAAGCCTTCTCTTGTCAGGCATGCGCCGACCCACAGTCGATACAACAGAATTCGATACCCACGTCAAAAGTTTTACAGATAACATCGTCAGAGATGTACGCAAGAATTGGATCGTCACGGGGAACAAGTTGACGATCCAGGCGCCTGGGAAAGGCCCAGGGTCGACCCAATCGGGTCAGGGGTCGGATGAACCCGTGTGGGATCTGCAGGAGCTGGTGGAGGATTTGCATCAAGAGACGGGGCGGTGGAACGACTGGTCTAAGAAGGTGTTTGGAGGGCCATCACACCCTGCGAGACATTGCATGAGCGTTCTATTTTGATTAGCATTGGAAAGGCGTCACGGTGAATGCATGGTTCTGGGTCGGGAAAACAGGCTGCATTTCGAGTACAGGCATCACAAGGAGCTGTGTATATATAGAGTAATACCCTCAGTATTACGAATTGTTGAAACGAGTAAATATTACAACCCACAATTCAGTTTATTCCTTATACCTGTAATTAGTGACCTTCGGTCTGTGCGTTACATCCAGGCCGGTATTTTCCCGAGTGACGTAAGTATGTCCAGACGCGCCAAACGCGTCTCCCAGCGACTCTACCACAGCCTCCAAGACGCCCAATTCGACCACAAACGAGGAGGCGGACGGAAAAGGCACACGGCCATGACATCCCTCTTCAGCCTCCCGGACGAGATAATTCTTACGCCGTTGCTGCAGACATTCCCGTGCCGCGAGCGCCAGATCCGGTCTCTCGCAACGCTCCTCCACGTACGTCGCAGCGCACCGAAACTTTGAATCATTCGTCTAGTTCATCTGTTGACCTACTTACTACCTCCCAGCCCGAAGCCGCACCATGTCGCAACCTCGTCGTCCACGGCACGTCCGCAACAGGCAAGTCGGTCATAGTCGAACAGCTCCTCTCGCAGCTGGTGAAGCACACGTCGCTGGCCGCGGCCGTGGTCAACTCGGTGCAGTGTGTCACGGGGCGGCATCTGTTTGAGCGCATCGTCGGCGCCGTTGCGGATGCGCTGCAGTGGGAGGACGTGCCGCGGCGGTGCGAGTCGTTGGCGCAGTTGACGGTCGAGCTTGTCAAGATGTTGAAGTATCCGACGAGGGACCCGCGTTGGCGCTTCGTACTCGTGCTGGATGCCGTGGATCGTCAGAAGGATGCGCCGCCGACGCTGCTCGCAGCCCTGGCGAGGCTGTCTGAGATGGTGAGCTAGCTCTCTTTTCTCTGGGACACCTTCGACCCAAGGCCATTCCGATGCTCCGGGGAAACTAACGCTGATGCCCAACCTAGATCCCATGCCTCACCTGCGTCTTCGTCGTCACCTCGCCTCCCGCCGGCTTCCTCCGCTCTCCGTCTTCGGCCGCGCTTCAGTTCCCCCCCTACGCCAAAGCCGACTTCGTGCGAATCCTCTCCCTCACACCCCCGGACGCCATCACGGGCGCCTCTCAGCAAGAAACCGCCGACCTCTGGACCCGCTACTGCGCGGCCGTCCACGACTCCCTCACAAAATCCGCCTCGCGCACGCTGCCCTCGTTCCGCCACAGCTGCCACGCTCTCTGGCCGCGGTTCACAGCGCCCGTCGTCGCCGGAACGCATGCCCCCAAAGAGTTCTCCAAGCTGCTCATCGCCGCCAGGGTCCACTTCCAGGATGAGTCGATACTGAACCCCAGCATCGTGTCGGTCCGCCCGGGCGAAGCCACCACCGGCGCCGCCAAGCCCGTCCCAGTCCCGACGACAGACCTCACCAACCTCCTCCCGACGACCGCGCGCCTCCTCCTTCTTGCCGCCTACTTGGCTTCACACAACGCCACGCGCCACGACCTCACGCTCTTCTCGACGTACCACCACGGGCGCAAACGGCGCCGCGGGGGCTTTGCGTCAAAGGGGGCCACGCGCACCAAGCACCGCAAGATCGCGCGGAAGCTGCTCGGTGCGCACGCCTTCGTCCTCGAGCGCATGATGGCCATTTTCGCAGCCGTGCGCTCCGAATGGGCTGAGGGTAGCGCCGTAGGCGCCGCCGGCCTTGATTGCGATGTGGGCATGGCCGTCGCGACCCTAGCCAGCTTGCGTCTGCTCACCCGTGTGGGCGGTGCCGGCGACGTCATGGACCGCGGCGGCAAATGGAGGATCAACGTCGGCTGGGAGGTGATACGCGGGATTGGACGGAGTATAGGCGTCGAGGTGGAAGAGTGGTTGATTGAGTGAGCGGCCTTCGACTAGACAGAGACCCTGGTTGACATACGACACAAATCAGCGGGGCTTTCAGACATCACGCAGCACGCAACACGGCGACAAGGAGTCATACATGCCGATCACACAATGCCGATCATGTATTTGATGGTGTGAATAACGCTCATGTCTCATCTATCTCAAGCCAAGTTCAAACCAGTTCGTATCCATGTGATTGATACACGTTATCGAACAATCCCCCACCGACACCCGGGGGGGCAGTCTTTTTCTTTTTCTAACAAACAACGCCTAGTCGTCAATGATATGCCATAAAAACAAGTCCATAGTCTACATGTTTGGATAATTGCCCCTTCCAAACCAGGGTGTAAGATCCCAGCTCCGGTGGTAAAATCAAGGAGATCCGCACGTGGAAGGTGAATAGAAACCGCGCAAAGCCGTCATGCCTCGAGCCGCGGAACATCCCGTTAGGAGCGGCTAGCGACCCGTTCACTGGATCGCCAAGTGTCTTCTTGCCTCGTGCCCGGAGGAAGCCAGACTGCATTGGCACCAGCCGGAGTGCGTCGACCGTTGTCGTCCGTCTTCTTGTCGATGGAGACGCGAGCGCGGTACCCTTCGTTATACGGGTGTGCGCTGAACTCGGAACTCCGCGGTGAGGAGACGAAGTTGGACGAACCGATGCCGTTGGTGGTGAGCGGCAGCAGAGGAACCTTATTGCTCGGCGTCATCATCTGGGCCTTGCGGTCGGCCTTGTTGCTCTCGCTGGTTCGGTCGTAGAGGTAGAGGCCCACGAAGGTGAGAGCAATTCCCACAGCCTGCATGGGCGTCGTCGGGCTCCTGAACCAGAGGATGGCTAGGATGATGACAAAGACACGCTTGATCAAACTGGCTACGGAGTATGTGACGGGCGAGATCATGGAGAGGAGGACAAAGGCGAGGATGTTCTGCGCAAAGTGGGAGATGCCGTTGAACGCAAACTCGACGCACAATCGGCCGTGGTCCATAGAGTTGGGAGCGTTAACCAGGTCGACCGAGCCCTCTTCATAGATATTCCTCAGCAGGCCCAGGCCTTCACTCCAAAACCAAATAGGCATGGTGAGAATGAAAGCCATGCCGGACGAGTAGCAGAGCAGGTTGAGCTTGTCCAGTTTATTAGACGGAACACCTGGGGCCTCAGCCTCAGCCATTGCAGCTTCGTTGAACAGCTTTTTGGAGAAGATGTTCTGAGTGACAAAGATGATGGCGGCGAAAAGGGCTTGAAAAACACCTAGCAGTTCACCACCATAGGTCGTCTTCCCGGAGCAGGCCAGCATAACACCCAGAGTCAAGGGGATGAGGGAGAGGTATGTCGCTGTTGGGTACTTGATATCGTATACGATTCTGTAGGCGACGACGGTGAAGAGCGGCGAGAGGCCCTTGATGGTGTGAACGAGGGAGACGGGAATCTTGGATGTAGCCGCCGAGCTCAACAAGTGGCCACCAATCTGAAAGACGGCGAGAGGGAGAGTGGTCATGATAACGTCCCGGGTTGGCCTTCGGATAGGATACTGGAGGGCCGATATCTTGGTGCGCAGGACAGGGAAGACGCTGGCGAGCTTGGCAACGGATATGCACAGCGAGGAGACGAAAGCGAATTGGACAAGCGTCAGGGTGGCTGGCTTGTCAAAGGCGTTCAGGATGGACTTGGAGGAGGTGTTTGTGAGCGCCGAGGAGGTGTACCACAATATGCACAGAATCTATTCGGTGCAACGTCAGCGCAGGACTTGGATCTTGGACGAGGCCAGACGGTAGAGAGCGAGGCATAGAAGCTCGAGATGCGGGATGGGCGTACGATGAGTTTGGGAGACACCGGCGCCTTGAGGGCTTCGGCAATTTCCTGAGCATTCTGACTGACACTGCCGTTGCGGGCTCTAATGGTGCGGAAGGCATCGCCAAGGCTCTTCTGTCGGGAGTGCCCCCGGCCAGTGGCTGACCATCCCAAGGCTTTGGACGGGTTGGCGCCCACGGGGAGCCAGCGATCCGAGGTTCGGGGCGGGCCGGCGTTGGCGAAGCTCGGGGGCGGCTTGAGGGGGCTCGGAGATCGCGAGAGGTCGCCCATCGGCGGGTCTATGAGGTCGGGGAACTTTTCCATGACGGTCGAGGAGTCGAGCGTGCGTGCGTGCGTGCGACCTCGTAGCGGGTGGAGAAGCGAAAGCAAGTTGGTGACGATCAACGGGCGTGCGACGGGCTGCGTGTGACGGGCTGCGTGCGACGACGACGACGAAGACAACGGGGGCGGCGTCAGCGACGGAGGACGTGGCCTCGGAGGCAAAGGCGCGAGGAGGTTGCAAACGAGCGACAAGAGGGAGATGGAAGGGGTGGGCGAGATGTCGGATTACAGACGACGTATCCACGCGCTCATTGCTTATCGATACCCTGGAAGCGGCTCAAGCCGAGACACGCCAGATGTTGAGATGTCGAAGGTGTGGTTGAAGGAGGGAGATGACGACGCGCTGACAGCCAGGAGATGACGTTTAGGTCGTCTACTGTTGTGAGACGTAGGATCGCAAGTGCAGAGCGACGTTCCTTACAGATGCAGTGCAGGCCGCTAAAGCGACAGCAGCTAGAAACGGAAATTGGCGTTGATATCGAAAGACAATACTGCGTCCGGTGCGGCATCATCCACTAAGTTAGCTGTCCATCGTCGCATTCTCCGGGCTATAATTGTCACAGTATGTAGAGTACCATCGCCGCCCATTACGTGGCGTGGCGCCTGCGCCAGTCGACCCATTTTCCAGCTTCCCGCATTTGGCCTTTCTGCCGCACTTAGCCCGAGTGCCGCGTCATGCTACCCGATAAGCTGATACTATGTAGACAGCGCACCCACTGTTAAGCGCCCCGAAGCGCCCCGAAGCGCAAGCAGCCCTCTTTTTTGTGAGGCTTTGCTCTCGTCGATGCGCGAAAGACTCCACCTCACTAAACCAGCTTGCGCTGCCTCGTCCAACTTTCTTCGACGCCTCGTCCGTCCATCACGCACCCTTCTCTAGGCCGAAGCCCCCGTAAATTCTTCCCCCTTTTGCCTCGCTGTGGGAATGGGAAGAGACCCGAAGCAGTATATCGTTGCGCTCGCGGGTTTCTACGCCTTCTTTCAGCTCCTGACTCAGGTCTCCAATCCGGCCGCGTCTCCCAAGCACTTCCTGGTCGCGACGAGCCCGTCGCCAACTCCAATTTCGCCATGGCGGCCCCAAAAATGACCAAAAACCAGATGCGAAGGGCGAAGAAGAAGGAGCAGAAGAAAACCCAGCCAGAGGTGCGTCCGAATCCCTTCCCTACCCCGTTCTCTCCCTCGCTACACCTAGTCATACTGACGCGCCACAGGTTGTTTCTACAAAGACAGAAGAGCCGACCGTCGATGACAAGCCCGAAGATAGCGAAGCAGCTCAAGAGCCCGTGTCGGATCTCGAAGTAAAGAAGAAGGATGATATAGAGGCTGCCGCGCCCGTCGATGGGCCGGTTCTTGACGACGACGTGGACGAGGACCCGGCTTTCGCCATGTACAAGGACATATTTTCTAAGTTCGGCGTGTCGCTCCAAGAGGACGAAGTCGCCAAGGAAGCAAATGCTGGAAACCAAGGAACCGTCTTCTTCGGCGACGACGACGATATCCCCGACGAGGCCGACGAGAACGGCCCGCCAAAACTGTCCAAGAAGAAGAGAAAGGCGCTCAACAAGCTCTCGATTGCCGAGCTCAAGGCTCTCGTCAAGATTCCTGAGGTGGTAGAATGGCAGGACATTTCTGCGTCGGACCCGCGTTTGCTCGTCCAGATCAAAGCGCAGCGAAACGTGGTGCCTGTGCCAACCCACTGGGCGTTGAAGAGGGAGTACCTCTCCTCCAAAAGGGGTATCGAGAAGCCTCCGTTCCGGCTCCCCAAGTTCATCGCCGAGACTGGAATCACCGAGATGCGAGATGCGGTCCTGGAAAAACAAGCCGAACAATCGTTGAAGCAGAAGCAGCGCGAACGAGTCGCGCCCAAGATGGGTAAGCTCGACATCGACTACCAGAGACTCTACGACGCCTTTTTCCGGTTTCAGACGAAGCCCGAGCTGACCCGGTTCGGCGAGGTTTATTACGAGGGCAAGGAGAGTGAAGTGGACTACCAACATTTCCGACCTGGCGATCTTACCGAAGGAACTAAGGAAGCCCTCGGAATGCCCCCGGGAGCGCCTCCACCATGGCTCATTAACCAGCAACGATTCGGCCCTCCTCCATCTTATCCCACAATGAAGATCCCTGGCCTGAATGCGCCACCGCCTCAAGGCGGCTCTTGGGGCTTCCACCCCGGAGGCTGGGGCAAGCCGCCCGTTGACGAATTCAACCGTCCCCTCTATGGTGGCGATGTGTTTGGTCTTACTGCCCAGAACGGCGCACAGAACCAGACTGCTGCTGTGGCACCGACCTCGACCGGCGAGAATGTCGAGCGGAGCCTCTGGGGTGAGCTGCAACCTAGAGAGGAGGAGGAGGAGGAAGAAGAGGAGGAAGAGGAATCCGAGGAGGAGGAAGCTGATGATGCCCCCGAAGGATTGGAGACACCTAGCGGCCTTGAGACGCCCGGCGGCTACGCAAGCACAGTGCAGCCTGATTACGGCACCGGAGTCGAAACGTCCATCGGCGGCGAGATGGACCTGCGCAAGGAACGTCGCGGCTACGACACGGAAGACTCAAGTGCTCCCCGCTCCGCCTATACCGTCCTCCCCGAGCGCCAAGTCCGTGCCGAGGGCTTCTTCGGCACCGACCGCGTCTACGACCTCAAGCAGGCGCCGCGCTCGGGCGTGCCAGTCCTGGGCGCTGAGGACGACTCGCGCAAGCGCAAGAAGCCCGGCGACATTGACGTGGCGCTCGATGTAGACGCACTGCACTCCAACGACGGCATCAGCAAAGACGACCTGCGGCGCAAGTTCGAGGACGGCAAGAAGGAGGACGGCATTGGGGCCAAGTGGGCGTATGACGACGATCTTAGCGAGATGATTGCCCAGGAGAGTCGCAAGCGGCAGAAGACAGAGGCTGAGCTGAACGACAAGAAGAAGCAGGGCAAGTATAGATTCTAGTGATGGTTGTCTCGACGAATCCTGCAAGGAGCTGGATAAAGTTTTGTTTGCGGTGGAGTATGCTTGGCTGAGATGAGGGAAGTTAGGGAACGGGTACTGTAAGATGTTGTTGGGCCGGAGCGGCTCTTGGCTGGCGTTTTTTTGAGAGGTCGTTCATATAAAGGCAAGAATAGGGCAAATACCATGCTTGTTGAGGTTTGACGGATGGTCTCTGGCCCAGAGTCGTTGGTGAATATCAAATGTCTTCTTTGTGACCGCACCTCACGAGATATAATCAACAGCTTTCATCTTGACCCAAGAGTTCCTAACGTTTGTCTGCTTTGGTGTCACGTTAATATCCTCCGCCCATGCTTGCTCTTCTTCATGCTCCTCGTTTATCAACCAAGACTGTTACTGATGACTGAGGTCGAGTAAGAAGGCCGTGCTAGCAAATTAGCCTGAGGAAGTCAGGAGGCTTATGAAGGCCGTTGTACAGTTGACCTTAGATCTGCCTCAACACAAACCTCCGACTGGAGAAGATATACCGTGGTTGTGTTTGAATATGAAAATTAGCAATAACTAGCCCGAAATGCTCATCTCACCGCCGTCGTATATATCAAAGCCTGCCATCATATCCTCCGAGGTACCTCCAACACTCGTACAAGGCTCTCTGTGTTTTAGTCTTCTCTAGATCATGTCTGCACGCAGCTTTCGTCCAGCTAAGATATGGAGTGGCAAGACAGAGCTGTAGTAGCTGTAGATCGCGCGATCTTGAAGCAGTCGAGAAACAAAACAAAATATACCGACGACGCACCGAGGATGCAACTTACGGGGCATCCGCCCTTCTTTTTCCGAATACAGGCCGTCGCTGAATTCAGAGGATAAAACCTGTAACGAGTGCATGTGAGATTCCACACCGCAGTGGCCTAGATAGGTCGTACTTGGCGTATTAGCAAGCGTTGTTGTCTTGTTCAGACCGGGACAGACATCATTAGAAGCCTTCAAGTGGCAAGAGACAGTATTCGGGACTCCTATTTTCGAGAAAGGCCCCAAAACATGAGAGATGTTCTCTGTGTCCTATCAACAGAAGTCGCCCTTTTCTTTCTTGCCGGTCACGTGGCTTATTCCTTCTATCATCGTCAGGGGGCGAATATGGAAGAGGTTCTAAGGGGGGTTGTTCGGACCACTCCAGGTCTTGGGCTTGGTTAGCTGTCCAATGTGATGCAGTTGTTCACAAAGGGTAGTAGGAGACTGGTTGGGCTTTCTGAGCTCTTTGTATGTGTGGTGTAGCAGAGCTGTATCCTTCTTCTTCACCGACGTACCGTATTACTGGTGCGCTCGACCTTGCTTCGTTGCATCGGTATTCGTAGTCGGTGGCCATGATTCAAATGGGAAAGTATTGAAGCTTCGGACATGTGCCTCTCGTTGTAAGTACATTGAAATGTTAGAGTTGAGGGTTCAACTCCTCCAAGAACTCGTTTACATGGCTCATGGATTCAACGCAATTATCGTAACATTTTCCACAGCCACTTCAGCTTCGAGTCCGACCAATTGTCGTGGTCTACGTCAGTTCCACAATGTTGGTGGCTTTGTCGTCAACGACCAGCCGTGGAAGAAGAACTGCATTCCCGCGGACACGCACTAGAGACCCGTGTCCGCGCTCGAACATCCGGTGAGTTGTTCGTGCATCGCCAGAGCCATGGAGGGAGTCACTGGGTCTTTATCAGAAGAGGGGCCTCGGACTCGAGGGCTAACGAGATTGACGAGATTGACGGCGCCGAGTAGACTAAGAATAGGCTCAACCGTTGCGAGAATGGTGGGGTTTAGAGGGGTCTCAATCTCCAGCGTCTTAACGATGATAAATAAGGCTTAGGAACAGAGACGACTCGAATTATCAACAATAGCTAGATGAAAATAGAAGCAGAATAACTAGCAACCGCTGAGGCGAAATTGACGGAGGAAGTTTCCTACTTGGCTGTGTTTGCTAGGTGCTAAGATGTTCCTGCCGCCCTGCTGCTTACCTACGCAACTTATGCGCAATGTGTAGGGTGCCTCGGGGCCTCAGGTGCATTTCATCATATACTTAACCCAAGTACTTAGTACTAGATTAAATACTACTACGTCAGAGCAGTGCTACTTAGTAGTAGCTAGGTACCTACGGGTAGATATGTGCTGTAGGGAGTCTATGAAGGGCTCCACGCCAGTTTGTATCGTGCCGCAATTAAAGCCTGGATAGATCTCGCGCCTCAAGCCTGCTACAGCTTCACTCTCAGTCAGGTTGTTATTTGTCACTCCGCCAGCGATTGCTCTACTTCTACAGCTTCCGCTTCAACATACGTCATGGGAAGTCTAGATGGCAGCCGAAGCGATCGACTGCTTGTCCACTCCAAATAATTCATCGACTTGGACCATCTCCTTCGTGCACCGCCATTTGATTCTCAAGAAACACTCCCCAAAGATGAGCTTGGTGCTTCTTCACATTCGATATTCAAAGACTGATGCTCAAATGCTAGCGACGACTTGGCTTCTCGCTTGGCTACAGGATAATTGTCTGTAGATGCCGTTTTCCCCATCGAACCGAGGCCCATCTGCGAGTTCTGGGATATTGCAGCTGTGATGCGACGCTGGATGTAACATATCGCTGGTCATTCCTGGCAAGTCTCAGTATTGCGCAGATGCGCCCCAATTACTCCTTCCTCGCCCAAATCTATCATCGCTACCTAGTCTACTGCTGAGTGAACTTGCCTTTCTTGCGAGAAAGTACCATGAGTCACCATAGATCAACATTCTTCATCCCGCAGGTTGGCGCCTCCCAATCGAAGAACGTGGTCTACGCGAATATAAGATATCTGCCTAGGCATGGAAGACGTAGAGCTTCACGACCTGAAAAGAAAGTAGGGTTAGATCGGGAAAACCAGGACGGACTATTGATCAGCTATATCCGAAGATCATCTGAATTCGAAGCAGACTTTATCTCTATGATGGCTAAGTCAGGCACTCTCGTTAGCCCCGTGGAAGCTTCAGCGACACAGGCTTGAATATCAACCATCGAGCAAGGCATTGAGCCACTGGCTCTCCTGCTCAAGGTAGAGCTGATTTATGTTCAAGAGCCCTTCAAAAAAAACTTCTCGTTTTCGATCTGTCTTTCTACAGCTAGGCTTGTAGAGTCCATTCTTGCTGGAATGGTGACATGGTCCTCAAGCAAATGAAAGAACAGAGCGTTTCGCAAGCAAACACCGAATTCATCAAGGCATCTCAATGCCTTTATGGACTTTCAATACTTGTAATAAAATGATGAATTTCAACGGCAGCCAAAAGCAGCACCGTAGCAGATGCGGAGCGGAACAGTGCAGCCGTGACCAAAGACGATGTCTTCGAAGTTCGCTCAGTAGGTAGAGGGCAGCCAGGGTTTGCTGATGAGACCTGTAGTCTGACGGATACACCGAGTGCAAGAGATAACATCACTGTACTCGATAGCAGAATTAAAATAATCTCTTGGAATGAGGCTACATACGGTCAGTGTCAATCAGTCGGATAAGAAAAGATTAATTGACAACGTGAGGTGGGGTGGAAACCAGGCCGCTTCAATAATCCTCCACGAACTTATGGCCTTTGGCACATGCCCCATGCCTAAGTACCAAAGGGGTTAAGGATTGAATCTATCGAGTGTTGAGATTGACTGAGATTGACTGAGATTGACGCAAATATGAGAGCTTCATAGGAACATGAACACGTATCGTACCTAGGTAGGGAATATATGGCACGAATGGTACATACATGCTAGTGCCGGTATCAACCACGAGGAGGCGGGAACTATTTAGAAGGGATATGAGTCGGATTTTCCGCTCTCCGAGGTATGTGATGGTCATGTTGTTCAGCGTAAGCCATGAGGTCCAGGTGAATAACATGCTCAGCTGGACAACGGGCGTTTTGCTTATTTGTTTATACGGTGGAGCTATCTAAGCGTCCAATGCGTTTACTTACTCCTCAACCTGGGTATTCCCTTCACTTACAGACAATATATTACCTTCGGAACGAGGCTTACAACCGGCCATTCGTCTTGCATCCTCATGGCATTGCCTCTGCTACGTAGAGTCTGCCCCTTGGCCCCTCCCAAAACAAGAACGCCATGAGCAAGATCACGTCCTTCGCGACACCGCGCCGACAGGCATCTGAATAAAAATATGATTGTATGATACAGAGCAGATGCAACTCAACTTGGTAAGCGGCGCCCCGCACAACATTGCCTCTAGTATATAGCACGGCAAGGGCAAGCAACCCATCTTCCTTGAAACCGTGATCAATTCCCAGAAGCGCCAAATACCATGTAGCCCATGTCTTCAATTAGGTAGCCCGCCATATTTATCGTGGTTTTCTCCACTGCCCGCTTGCATCCCATTCACCTGCCCCCTGAAGTCGCTTCTATGAGCCTTTCATGTATTTTCGGCCGTCGACCCCTCCGCCGCCGCCCGATTGAGCGCTGCGAGGAAGTTTGGCCTCCCACCTTGGATGGAAATTGGCTTCTAATTTTGAACATCCAGGTGGGGCGCTCTGTCAATCTCGCACCGTCTTCTGCACACCGCGATGCCCACAACACGGTCGCTGAGAGTCCAGGGACGGTTTGGGTGTGGGGAGGCTCTACCCGCGAGGACGATTCTTTCTAAGAGGTCTTTATGGGCTCAGTACACGCGTTACAGAGCCACCCAGTTCGAGTCACGGGGGTAGTAGCATTTTTCGAGATGCAGTCAGAGTGGTAAAGACGATGCGAGCAGGTCTACGAGTGACGAATTAGCAGAATCCGGAAGAGCTTGAGCAATTACCGTACCTTGTTTGAGCACAGAAGCAACCTAGGCCCGAGAACTGGGAGCTGACACACCACACACCCATTTGCACCTCTGCGAATTTGAGACGCCCTGGGGGACTGTTTTGGCGTAACATCCGCCGTTTGCACACCATTGGTGCCATTGGTCTGCTCTCTGGCCTTGAACTTTGCCCTGGCCCGTTCCTCATTGATAGACACAAACGCGTCGTTGACCGTCTTGTCGTCCAAAACGTCACGTGCAAGGAGCACACTCGTGTGCTTCCCAAACTCCATCATGTGATGCTTAGAGCTCGCTAACCAGCAGGCATGATCCCGAACAAAGGAGAGCCAAACTCGGGGGAAATACGCGCTTGTGGTAAGACTCTGCTCAAGCATGAATGAGTCCCACTTCCTGATAAACTCCTTTTCGCCTGGCGTTACGTCTGAAAATTCTGCTATGTTCTCTCGATGCTTCTGGATCATCCACGCATTGTCTTTGACCGGTCCTGGCACCTCATCGCCAGGCTTCAGCCGCGCCTTGCTCACTGGATCGAAGAGAGGTTGGTCTGTTTCGGGAATGAGTCTTTTTGGCTTTTTGGGTTGTTCGACCCGCGGAGGTATGGGAATTGCTGTTTCAGG
Organism: Corinectria fuckeliana; assembly: GCA_019137255.1. NCBI lineage: Eukaryota > Fungi > Ascomycota > Sordariomycetes > Hypocreales > Nectriaceae > Corinectria > Corinectria fuckeliana. Next base: position 438,688 of record WPDH01000100.1, on the reverse strand, counting down.
ACTTGGCTTGTCACTTGGCTTGTCGAAGAGCTGTCTCGCAGCGGCAGGTTTGGTGGGGGATCGGACGGGCTCATTGTTGGTGTCTGGGCCCAGCCGGGAAGTGAGCCATGACTGATCTCCAGAGACAAATGTCTCCAAATTGAAAGGCTTGACTGGCCGCCCGAGCTGATAAGTCTTAGTAGGAGTCGAAATGGCTTCCAGACGACGTGACACTCGAAATTGCGGCCCTTGGCTCGTCGCCTCGAGTACGTAGTCGTAATCCGAATGGCACGTTTGCTGATGGATTTGCAAGTGAGCCACGGATTTATTGTAAGTGCCGCATGCCAAGCAGCGGTAGAAGTCCAGGGAGACTGGTTGGTCGGTTGGAAGGTAGTATGTTACCCGACCTTCAGAGGCCGTGGCCTGCGCAGCTCTTGCTCGCCGTTTTCTCTCTTTCCCTTGCGCCTGATCGCTTAGAACTTTGAGGTTGTAGACCTTGTTCTTCTCTCGGACCCTCAAAGACCTACTAGGTGTCTGGTCTCCGTCTAGGTCATCATCAGGCTCGTGCTCCTGGGGTGACTCTTCGTGGGCATGGCCATTGATGCCATTGATGCCATTAGTACCATTGATGCCATTAGTACCATTGACGCCGTTAGTGCCATTGATGCCATTGATGCCATTGACGCCATTGATGCCATTGACGCCATTGACGCCATTGACGCCATTCGGCAGGTCATCAAGGTTGGGCTCAAATCGGTCGGTAGTGTAAGTTTCCGCGTCCGGATCAATCGCGGTAATGCAGGGCATGGAGCCCTTTTCGAGGCGCTTCAAGGCACGGAAACCTGTCGTCCACCGAAGGTCCACGTCCATGACATAATCGGTCTGATGTGAGGGTCGCTGGGGACCATAGCCAGCTGTGAGGTGTAGGGGGTTCTTAATTCTGCCAAAAACTTGGGGAAACTCGCTGGTCATAACCCAGTGGCGCTTGGGGGTGTCGGAAAGAGGGCCTTCCTCTCCCGCGGGAATGCCGAAGTCGCGAGACTCAAGGGGCGGCCAGGCCCCAGTATGAACAGCCTCCAGTTCGACCACAAGCTTGTACGACTCGGAAAAATCGTGAACGTCGTCGTCAATCCTATTTATAAGGATGCTCTCCTCGGGAACGAAGAAGGGGTGGGGTAGATCAATGCGGGCGACCCGATGAGGGCCGACGGGGTTTTTGTACGTCATGATGTCGCAGACTTGGCTCTGGCAGTGCAAGACGCGATGCCAGCTAGAGCTCACGTCAAAAATGGTAATACGACAGCTGCCCTTGGTGGTGAGAACATCACGAGGCACGACGGAGTTTTGATAAGCCCGAACTTTCTTGGATTCCTTGTGAAAGACCTTGAGCACCTCGATCCGCAGCGTCGAGCGTGTCTCTGAAGCTCTGGGGGAGGCAACCAGTTGGTCTATGTCGAGGGAATGGGGAGATGACAAGCGGCGACGCTTTTGAGCCGGCGCGCCATCATCGCCAGCCGAGTATGAGGCACGGTGCTTGGGGGTGGAGAGTGTGACACCCATGGCTGAGTTTTGCAACGAATTCACTCCGTTGATCCAGGTTTGAGGGAGAAAGGGGGCCGTCCGCTGGCTGCGCCTTTTCAGGTTCATGGCGGAGGGACGGCGATCATAGAAAATGAGACAGGCGGCGAGAGGAGTGAGCAGAGCGCTGGCTACCGCTGCAGGCGGATGTCATTCAGAGCCGGATGATGATGGGGCTCATTATCGAAGTTGATGTGGTTGTGGCGTTGGCAAGGTCGAGTGAGAGAGAAGCGGCAAGCCTGAGATGAGAAGGAGGATAGGCAGAACGGAGGAAAAGAGGAAAGCAAGGGCGCCTTCAAGGCCAAAGTGAGGATGTGAGGATCAAGCCGCAGGACTGAAGAGTTTGAGGAATTAAGTGCCGAAAGCTCAGTGTTGAGCGTGGCAACAGGCGTGGGCGTGAGCGGATGCGGATGTAAATAATGAGGACAGCGCAGTCGCGTGCTGCAGCCGTCAGAGCCGCTGTTGTTGCCGAGGAGTTTTTGGTGCACGGCTTCTTTGACAGGAAAGGCGACGCATCCGCGCAGAGCAGCGATATCGCATAGAAGAGTGCGATGAGATGATGGATTGTCCCTTGTTGTTGCTGTGGTTGCTGGTGTTGCGGTTGTGCAAGCCGACGCTGATGGTTGACGGTGGGCGCGGCAGCGGCGAACAGTGCAGTGAGACGCGTGCCAGTAGCAGGTGAAGGGTACAGGGAGATTCTATCAAGATTCCCAATCAGGACTAGCGTAGTAATGACACATCCTGGAAGCCGCCCCCGAGGAACCATTCACACTCGAGCAAGAGCGGGCCACTTTCCTCCCTGTAGCGCGCCGGCGAAACGAAATCTTTCCTGGCTTATGCTTGCAAACGGGGCCCCCGCTTCCGGTTACCCCTTTGAAGGATGTCTGATGCGGCTATCGAGAAGACTTGTGGATCATGGGTCATGATGGGGGCCGCTGTTGCAACGGCCATCATGAGATGACATCCAGCCCCGAGCATCTTATTCAATGCCTGAGGAGACTTACGGGACCATGAGCAACCAAATTACCTTGTGCGACGCTCCGAGCTACTCGGTTACATGAGCTTGTATCAAATGACTGCAATCTTTGAATTTCAAAAATCACTTGAGTTAGGCGCAGCAAGGGTCGCCCCAATGGATCAAATCTTCTTTACAGTACAAGTATGTGCCCTGTTTGATTGGCCATTCAACCGCCCCACTACTGACGCTATGCGTCACTAGTGCGAGGCTGACCTTCTTCCAGGCACCCGGCTCGATTGTGCCCCTCCGACCCTCCTCCAACTGCAGACAATCGTGCAACCTCGTCAACTTGCCACCCTTTGCCCGAGCTACTTTGCCAACTCATCCTTGTTTCCTCAGCTGGAAAAGCAACAGCAAATGCGCATGGAGGGAGGGCTTCCGTAGTGAGACTGCAACTCACCTGTGCGCTACCAGCCTTTGCTACGCAAATCCGAGCGCAGCGCTTCCGGACAAGGCAACACCTGGCCGTTGCTTCATAGGTGTGTTCACCATCTCCTTGCGCCAGCATCTTTGTTTCCACCCACAGGCATCGCTTTTGATTCTTTCCGAGCCAAGCGGACTCTCTACCTATTGAAAAATGCGCTAACATGACTTTTTGCTATCAGGTGCCACGTTGCGATGGCTAGGACACGAGCTGTTGACCAGCAGCCCCACGATGATCATGCGACCCGTCGCAACCCGACTAGAGCGTCTCGCACGCAGGGCGTTCGCCCACCTCGCACCTCGATACGATCACATTCTCGCCCCCAGTATTGCGATAACTCTTCGAGTGGTGGCGATGATGGCTCTGACTCCTCCCGTCTAGGCGCCGACGATGCCACTGAGTCAGACCTAGACAGCGAGGCGGCCTCTGGCGATAATACTCAATTCGGGTCTCGCCCTCGCCGACTCACGCGTCGAGCTGCAACAAAACCCCATAGCCAGAGGAACGGCAGCCGTAGAAGTGCACGCCAGGCGGCGATCCCCCATCGAGCAACAATAAACCCATCGGAATTACTTCCCCAGAACAAAACACCACGTCGGCAACCCACCAGGAAACGGCCGAGTCGCTCAAAAGAATCCCCAAACGCCGCCAAGAAGCGACGTGTTGTGCCCCAGTCCCCAGAACCTCCCTTGCCGCAAGGCTTCATCCCAGATTGGTCTGGTCCTCAAATGCCCTACGGTGTGTGGATCGATATATTCTACTACGCAGCTACCACTGGCGGGTATGATACCCTTGATGTCAACTGGCTTATCAACGCCGCCACAACATGCAAGGCTTTCTGCGATCCTGCCCTCACAGCCATCTATCGATGCCCGCCAATCACCACTTCGGGTAAGGCGAAACGGCTTGCCGCTCTCTTGGAGCGCCCGCCTTCTGAGACTCGACTGAACTACCGCGTCAGGATCGAGTCTGTCTACATAGATATTCAAGTCGTGCCGCAGACTGTCTTGTTCAAAATTGTGCACCCTTTGTCACGCCTCAAGGAGCTTGTATTCTTCACTCAATATGATCAGCCCCCCTACAGAGAGCTTGATCGAACCGTCAGGTGGCAATATTCGGAGGATATCTTCCGTGCACTAATGCCATGTGCCACCGAACCAGAGACTACTAACAAAAAGCCGTTTCATACTGCGTTGAGAAGTTGGGAGTGGAGTGGACGACTTCTCGGAGGACATGTCGCAACTATCAAGGACATCGCACGCGTGCATCAAGACCCCTCATTCACCCATCTCACCAAGCTAAGCTTTACCAATTTCCAAGTTCCATCGTTGTATAAACCACGGCCCAAGCCCGGAGATGAAGAGCGCGAACTGGAACTGTACAATGAAGACGGCGCCGTCATTGACTCCATTGCCGACGCCATTTCAAAACTCCAATCGCTGACACACCTCGTGTTCGAATCGTCAACTGTCATGAACCACCGCATGCTTCCCCTCCTACCGAAGGGCTTGATTCATTTCGGACTGATCAACTGCTGGGAGGTAAAATCTGACGACTTGGAACCATTCCTGCTTACCCACGGCCGGAATCTGCGCAGTCTCATCCTTTCGCATAACCAGTCGTTGGACATGGCTTTTTTGCCAGGCTTGGCTGATGCATGCCCTGATCTGGAAGAGCTGCGAATGAACCTGTCATATTTCCGCCTCCACGACTCCCTGTCCCTCGTCAACAATGACTCCGATCCAATGTATGAGCACGCGCTGCTGCCGCATCAGATTCCGAAATGGCCGAGGAGCCTCCGCGTGCTCGATTTTGAGCACATTCGGCATTGGAGCCTGGAAACGGCAGAAATGTTCCTCAAGTCACTCATCGACAGTGCCGGCGACCTACCAAACCTCCGGCATCTTGCCGTCAAGACAATGCTCAACATACCGTGGAAAGCACGGGCACATATGCGCCACCAGTGGCGAAAGAGGTTGGATAGAGTCTTCCTCCGGCCATACCAGCCACCACGGACACACGCATCTCTGCGGCAGCCACCAGTTGACGAGGAGCATCCAGCGCCACCGGAGATGTCCAAGAAAAAGCTCAGACTTCCCCATGAGCCATCCCGTCGGAGCTCCCGAATTGCTGTCCAACCATCTGATTCGGAGTCGCGGAACAGCAATAATACCAAAGGTCTGCGCGGTCTACGTAACAGACCGACCTATAGGGACCCGGACACTGACGAGGGCGAATTTGAATCATCCGAAGACCAGGAGGATGATCAACCGGCGCCAGCGTCTGCGTCTCCCGATGCTGAGCTGACAGCGCAACTCGACGAGGCATCTGCACTAGCCATGCCAGCGATCCAAGGACTCTGCACCACCGTTTCCATCGTTTTCGACAACCAGAAGCCCACTGAACTGCAATATGGCATGGAGGACTTTATGGACGAAGACCGTACTGAATCCGATGGTGATTGGGACGGCGACCAGGACGATGACGAAACCGCCTACGCCTGGTAATCGCAGTCGGCGCCAACAGACAAGCAAACCAACGAGCAAACCAGCCCCATTGCAGGAACACACAGGCCTGTAATTATTTCAAACCTGACATTTCCCTTTACTTACGAGCTTATATACGCGCTGTATGATTATGATTTTATGCACTCACGTTATGAGCTGGAATTCGCGCTGATCAACTGGCTTTGGCACAATAAAGGAGATGTAGTTAAGGCTTCGCTTGCTCAAACGGTTTATTAGCATTGTTACTTGCTTGTTGTGTACATATCTTGGGAATCTCGAGCCCGGGATCGACTTGTAGCGTGCCCGCCCTACGTGGGGAGCTGGAAAATTTCAAAAATTCCGTCTGGCGTGTGGTGGTACAAATCAGAGTGCGTCGGCAGAAGTCTGAGCCAAATGAAGCTATTCTGACACCAGAAGAATCGACAAAAGAGCCCTGCATGACATCACAGTAACGTAACATGAGGCAGAACCTGGCGGTCATCAGATTGTTACAATAATGTTTACATTTGGAATCTAGCGGCGCCTTTTGTAGAGGGTATCTCATGTCAAAGCTGATGCTAGAAACGTGTGATACTGCTACAGTTGCTAATGTACATTGTAAAAAACGCCGCTGTCCAGTTCGGAGCCACACGCGCTGGACTGCGACTGGCTAATTAAGGCAAAGCAGTTGTTTTGACCCCCTTTGCGCCGTACTCGAATGTCCCGGATGCAGCCAACGGACAAGACCAACCACCTCAGAAAGCCGCCCCACCCATGCCCTCGCCCGCCATATTCTTCATGCTCTTCTCGCTCAGGTCGCTGCGCAATTCCCAGGCGCGTGAGTCGCGTTCTAGTCGATCCCAGTTGTACAAGCTTTTCCGCAAGCGTTCCTGTTTAGCCTGCAGCTCGTCCCGCAGCTTCTCTTCTTCGTCCTTGAGTTTCCGGTAGTGCGGTTCGATCTCCCGCGTAACGCCAAGGGCGGCAGGAGTCATGGAGGGATCCAGTTTGCCTCCCGGAATGAGAGGCGGCAAGGTCGCTAGCATACTTTGTGCCAGTGTTTGACGGATACTGCCCGGATGCTGCGCTGAAGGGCCAGTGGGAGGATTGAATGGTCTATTTTGTGCGGGAGTGGATAGCTGGGGGCCGTTGGAAGGCGTCGCCCGAGGGCCAGTGGGAATAGACGAAGAGCCGTTGGGCGTCGAGGGAGTTGGTGAAGGCCCAGACATGTGTCTTGCAGGCGGCTGAGGCCATCCGCCTCGCCCACCCCGAGGCGCAAACCCGCCTCGAGCTGGAGGAACATAGCCCCTAGGGCCTGCTGGGGGGTTTGTCGGGCTGGTTGTGCCTGAACGAAGGGGAGGAGCTGTGGGCGTCTGAGTTCGTACCACCGGAGGAACGGGCGACACGGCGGGTACAGTGAAGCTCCTGTTTGCCGCAGGCCCAGTAGGAGGGGCTCTCAAAGCAGCCGGGCCACGAGGTGGTGACCTTGAGGCCGGGGGAGTCGACTCATATCCCAAGGGGTGGGGAGCGTCCCTGGGAGGTGCGGCTGCGGGGGGACCGGGGTGGTGGGGAGAATCTTCGCGAGACTGCGCTGGTGGTGACCGGGCTCTGATTGAGCTCGGGCGAGGCGAAGATCTGCCTGATACTGACTGAGAGGTAATTGCCGAAGAGATACCCGACTCTCTAGGCGGCGGGGATACTCGCCGATACGACTGGTATCGATCAGCACCCCGTCGGCTGGGTGACCGTGAGCGTGGTCGATAAGAGCCACCGCCACCGGGTCCTCGAGGTGGTGATCTTCCTAGAGGAGGAGTTCTTTCGCGTCGATCTCTGTTGAATGGAGACCGGGATCTCCGTCTTTTGCGAGTTAGTTGCTGGATGTTAAAAATAAAGTACGGCTTGATCTATGCTCACCTGTCATCACGACGGTCGAAGTCACGCTCTCGATCGCGAACTCGCTCACAATCCCATTCTCGCTCTCTCGGCCGGTCTCGTTCGCGGTCTCGTTCGCGGTCTCGTTCGCGGTCTCGCTCGCGGTCTCGCTCGCGGTCACGGTCCCAGTCTCTGACTGGAGACCGAGGGCGCTCGTACCTGTCAGCTCGCATAGGCGAAGGTCTCCTCGACAAGCTACGCCGAGGGGGAGACGGCCGTCTCATCGGAGATCTAGTTCGTCTGCGTGGGCTCTCTCGCTCCCTTGACCGCTCTCGTCGATATCGATCACCGCCACTTCGGGAGCGTCGGCGTGGTGGGTATCTTCCAGGGACGTAACTATCGGACCCTGCAGGAGGAGGACTCCGGGGACGTGGACTTCGTGGTCGTGGACTCCTTACTCTTTCCCTGATTGGGCTGCGAGTTCGGCGAGGTGATCGATCCCCCCCTCTAGGTGTAGGTCTCCACGACTCTCCAGCGCCATACCTAACGACTTCCCCATCGTCATACCTTTCGCAAGTTAGCGCTAGTCAAACGAAATTGTCTGCATGATGAAGTGTGTGTTTGTGGGTCGTCTCTAGGGGCAAAGCGAACAAGAATGAAAAGAATGAAAAATATCATCCAATAAAAAAAAGGGACCGCTGTGTTGCCGCATAAGGGTTCAAATAAAGACTGGTCGATTCGCGCTGCCGTTTGTAATCACTGTAAACGTGACCAGGATAGAGCCTCCCCAATGGTCAGAAATGCATGTCCATTGGTCTTTGGCGGTTGTCCAGAGATTGAGTCGACGCCACCTGCCATAGGGGGCTGGGACCAGTGATTTGTAGCCGTGTTTGTCGTCGTCTCGCTGTCGGATCCACACGAGAGAACAGTCTCGCCATATATTCTTCCTCGACGTCCCTCTTGGAGTGGTTACAGGGCCTGAAGAAGCGCCCTCTTAGAAAGACATCACGTGGCTGCACTGAAGGATGGAAGTGGGCGAACAGCACTCGAGCCCATCGCCGGCAATCCCCAGAGATTTGCTAGACCTCCCAAATGATCAGGAACCTTTGTTTCCTGTATCTCACAAAGTCGATGGCGTGCTTTGCCCAGTCGCCGTTGCAGTTGATCCCGTACAGGAGCTGGCCGACCCGAAATCTCTCCGGGGCGCGAGTCGGGATCATCGTATAGAGGTCATGAAAGTTCAACGCGTAGGGTTGGCGTTCCCGCTCGGAGATTTGCGGGGCAGTATCGGGCTCTTCGGCTCTGTATTCGACATGCGTCAAGGACACAGAGGACGCCAGGGAGGGAGCGGGCCCGCCCAGGTCAGTCCATGAGAAGATATAGTCCTCAGCCATCATCTCGGTGAAAGAGACGCCGGAAGTCGTGTACTGGTCATCGAGGGCGACAATTCTTGGTTCTGCTACCGAAGGTGGGTGCGCAGTCGCTTCCTGAACTGGGTCGGCTTCGTTCTGCGATATGTCTTGACTTGCGCCTTGACCTGTGCCTTGCCGTCGTCCCCAATATCGTGTAGTCCGGTACGGATCCATCGTGCGAACGGATCAGGTGGCGGTGCTTCGATCCTCTCAGTGGTTGACGCTCCAAAATGCCATTCAAACACGTTCCAAAGTATGCGCGACCAGTCCAAAAGGTATAAAAGCGAGTGTCCAGCCCAATATAATGTCGGATAATGATGGCGTCCAGGACGGTCCGAGGTGGGTGGGTAAATGGGATGATGATGGGACTGGGCAGGACAACGGGGGCAAAGGAATCCAGATATTCACTTACCTCCTACCTCGATCGCGGTCCATGGTTGTAGCGAATGCGCGACGAAGCGTGCCGGCAGGTGCCTTGTTCGAGAAGAGCCTGGCAACTGGCTTGGCTTGGCTTCGTGCAGGACGGGACTGTACAAGCACGCGTCTTTGCGACTCCTGTCAGGAGCTTTCGAGAGTGATGGGTCGGAGATTTTGATCCCGACCCCCGGATAAGCAGATAAGCAGACCGTGTTCGCGCTCTCATGCACTGTCATGCACACTGTATGTATACGCCTCGAAAAATACTCAAGGCGATGGGCCTTGCAAGTCACACTTGAGGGCATATTGCATAAACCAAGCTACCCGCTTAGACGCAGATAGGTAGGCTGGAGGTATGACGCTATAATCCATAGTTGACGAAGGAAAAGCAATGCCCTGAATATACGTCTGCAGTCCGCCGATCTATCTTCATCGCTCAATACACCCCTGAAATTCAACCACTGATTCTCTGTAGCACCGTCTTAGGCCTCATACCTTAGTGTCAACATTATAGCTTATCCTCCTCCGTCGAGTCCACGTCCGAGTTTTCCGAAGTCCTCCCCATAATCCACTCCTGTGCCTCGACCGCATGTCCCTGCATCATCTTATTGAGCCCGAACATGGGACTTCGCACCACCGTCCCGAACCGTCTCTTGTTGACCTTTCGAGTGAGGTCGTGGTCTGACCAGCACGCGTGGTCGCCCGCAACGTAGACACGCGAGTTCTCTTTGTACCAAGAGGACAGGTCAGCGTCCATGTCAGACTTGACAGGTCGGAGGTTGCCTGTCACAAAGTTGACAACACCGGAGATTCTCGATTTGCATTCTAGAAAGATTTAGTACAAGCTTCATGGTAGGAGTAAGGGGATAGTACCTCTGCTTAGCAGGAGAACCTTGACTCCAAGGTATGCGTTTCCGACGCCCATGAGGAAGATATCGTCGGCATCGTACAGCTGCAGGTAGTTATCCCAGAGGTAGCACATTAAGGATTGAAGCTGCTGCTGGAGAACCTTCTCCTTAGATGCGGGTATGTAGGAATCGGAATCCTGCATTGTCAGATCATCGTCGGCACTAAGGGCCGGGGTGCTTACTTCGTCGTGCGTGATGTACGCAGGCACGTTGATGTCCATGACCCCAAACTTCTGACTGACAGCCCAATCAATGTAGTCTGTAACTCCGTCGACCTGAGATGCCTAGTTAGCAGCCAAACTCCGAAAACAAAAACATCAAGTACTTACCACCCAAGCGTTGTGCAGCTCGAGGGTTGTGTCGATAACATCTGGCTGAGCTAGTAGTTGAGGCCTGGAAGAGGTTGCGGAGTTAGCAAAGTCGGCGAGGTAATGAAGGAGTGAGGGACTTACGGATCGTGGATAATTACCAGAATCCCTTTCGCGTCGTGTAGATTTGGCGTGACCAGAACTTGGTTCTCAAATGATTTATATATCTGTTCGCGTTGCACATATAGTGAGACCATGTTATGCTTGGACTGGAGGACCTGCCGCTGCGCGTTCCGGATGACGTCGTGGAGGCGGTTCGCGTTGAGTTTCTGAACCTCAGGGACGTTGATGACTCCTGGTCGCATGCATTCCCAGTAGGGAGCCTGGTTAGCCTGGACCTTGGCTAAGATGCGCGCTGCCTCTTTGTTGATCTTGGGAATCTCCATCTTTGGTGGAGGCTCACCCATGAGAGTCCTCGCCACAGCAACTGCGGAGTTGGAGATGGCTTTGAGATTATAGCCGCCCTCCAAGCACACCGCGACCTTGCCGTCGGCCAGCGACATCAGCATGTGGGTCATGTGAGCGTAACAGCCAGGGGAGACAAAGCAGCCTCCTAATTCGTCGCCATCTGCCGCGTCGAAGCCAGCAGAAATTACAACGAGGTCGGGGTTAAACTCCTTGGCAATTGGCATGACGATCTTTTGGAAAGCTGCCATGTACTCTCCATCACCCATCCCCTGATCGTGCCAGCCAATATTGACGTTCTTGCCGAGTCCGGCACCGCTGCCACAATTTCCGAGTCCACCGTCAGGCGTCATGGAGTTGGGAGGCTTCCCGGGGTAAAAGATGCCGTCTTGGTATACGTGTAGCGAGATGTAGAGGACGTTGGCATCGTGATAGAATATGTTCTGAACACCATTGCCGTGGTGGACATCCCAGTCCAGAATCAGAACCTTCCGACAGATGTCTGGATAATCCTGCTGGCAGACCCTGACTGCCACGGGGACGTTGTTGAAGAAACAGAAACCCATAGGAGCATCGAACTCGGCGTGGTGGCCCGGGGGACGGATCACCGCGAAGGCATTCTTGACCTGCCCCGTCACGACGTTCTTGCACGTCTCGATGGCACCTCCAGCGGAGAGCAACGCCGCCGGGTATGACATGCTGCCGACGTAGAGAGACTCGCGGCCCTGGTCATACTGTTTGGTCAGCTCTCGGAGCTCGGCTGTGCTCATGTGTTCCAGACTCTCAACCCAGCTGAGATGGTCGGGGGAATGGGCGAGGCAGATCTCCTCTCTCGTCGCGGGGCGAGCAGGTATCCGCCACATGTACCTTATTGGGCAGTCCTTGATTATCCTGGCAAGCTCCGATGCCGGGCCGCTGTATACAAGACCCATCTTCTTGAAGGCCTTGAATATCTCGTGTATGCGACGAGGGTCCTCAGGATGGTGAGTATTTGGACTGAAGTCCGCATTCATATGTAGCTTCATCCGATCATCGTAGCAACACCCAGTTGGAAGCAGGCCTCGCCGTCGTATCTGATCCAATGCAAGGTCCTGGGGCTCCGCATCACTGTCTGCGTCAAAGCTGCCCTCCTCGGACGCAGTGTTGTCGTCGTCGATGCCATTGCTACCTCGCTCGGGGAACCCGTTGGGAGCCTCGGCATCATTCATGAGATGGTCCTCGCCCCCCATAGGGACGTCAAGGTCCATGATCAAGTGCAGTGAGGTTCCTCACCAAGGGCCAGTAGAACCAATGGACTCTGCCGGCGTCGTTGCTGTGGCCAGTACAGCGGGCTGGCTTAGGTCCACTAGGATGCCCTGCTGGTGTCGATACTATAGGTAAATGTGAGCTTGACGCTGTGAGAAACAAAAGAAATAAGAGACAAATTAAGTAGATATCAGATTAAAGTCAGCGCGCAATGCGTTATGCAATGTAGCAAGTTGCTGTCAACTATGAGCCCATGGATTTGGCTGAGGGCGCCCCTTGCGACGACTTTTATTACCGAACGACACAAAGACGCGCGAAGAGAGGGACAGGAACAAGCACACAGCAGACAAAGGTAAGAACCCCGAACACGGAGTAGCGCGCGCGATTGGCCGCATAAAGAGGGAGGTCAATTGAGCGCGGAACTCACCAAGTAAGATCAATGAAAGACAAAGGGTGGTCACCAGGATGGCGCGATGAGCACCGAGCGGCATCAAAACCCAGGGCGCTCCAGGGGATCAACGCATACGCGAGGCCTTGAGACCGAGGGGTAGTCTCTGCTGGACGCTGCTGAGAGGGCGGAGCGGCGCGTAGAGAGTGGCAGCGAGAGCGGCGCAGGAGGAGTGTAGATTGGCCTGAGCCTAGCTATCTCTAAGTTGGATGCGAAGGTGAGGCTCGGTGGCCGTGGCTAATTTTGGTGGCCTGGCTTAGGCGCTGCCAGCCAGTAAGATGAGCTACTCCTGTACTGTTAGTGGGCAACCCTACAAAGTACAGGACCATCCGCCACCATAACACATGATCCATCCAGTGACCATGAACCACCTCAACGGCTTTTGTCTTCGAGGTTGTACAAATTGCGAGACCAGAAGGTTGGCTTTAAGATAGCTTTGATAGCTCTCTTTTACATCTAGGCGAGATGCTTGGCAATGAATGTCGAGGCTTAGTGCCTTCTTAAGCATTCACATCGACAACAAGCACCTCTTCACAGATATATCGAAGTCAACTTTTCAAATCAGGGCCGAAGCTCTAACCTTCAGTACCTAGATATATACTCTTCAAACAATCTATGCTCTTCCAGCGCCAGGCATCCCAAACCAATGGTCTAACTATGTGCAAAGTAAGACTTAGCGCACTGAAGGCACCACGAACCGCCCGCCCGTCCAGCTCTGTTGATGGTGCTCCTCCAGATATGATCCATCGTCTCCTCGCGGCGAGTACTGCGAAAAAGACCGCACAAACTGGAGCCCTAGGGGCAGCGATCCGTCCGGGCTGGCATCGCCACAAAAGGTCAGACGTTCGTCGTCGCGCTCATCATCAAAGTCGACGATGCCACCTACGCTGTCTTCTGCCAGACTTGGCATTCTGTCCAGCCAGTGTCGCTCATCCAAGGCACACCTGATGGCGATCTGGATGGATTCCTGGTCCAGTGTAAAGTTGGAGTGGTGCAGGCTCGCCGCGACGATGAGCCGTTTGCGAGGATAGCTATAGATGTTTTCGAATAGATGAATCAACTTGTCGGGAGCTAGCTTCGCATATGTCTTGACAATGCGTCCCCATCGGCTTTGATCATTCCAGCCCGTCATCAGTGACTGGGGTCGGTCAACAGTATCGATAAGCGGCAGGTCGTATTCATCCTAGACGTCTTGTCAGTAGTTGACTTCACGTATTATCTCACGTGCAGCTTACATGTTGCTGATTCGGATCAAGACGGGGACAGAGGTAGTGCAAAACAACATCCTTCATCGTCTCAACCAGGTCCATTAGTTCCAGCAGCTCACTCGTAGAGTGACGTCGCATTTGACTGGTCCGAAGGTCATCCACAAACGGCTCGGGAAGCCCAGTCCTCGGCCTAGGCAGCTCACCGTGGAAGTAGAACCCATAGAGCCACCATCTGTAAAAGGCTCTGCGGAATCTCTCTGCCTCGTGTGGCCGGAGGAGTCTGCAGTCCTCCGGCTCGTGAAACCACCTCATCTGAGGAAACCGCTCCTCCCATCTGCGCACGAGCCGGCAGAGTTTGAGCAAAGGCTCCAAGTCACGTTCGGTCAGAATGACCGTCTTCATGGTTGGAGTTGGAGGTGCGTTGGGCATCCGTGTCTTGACGGCATTTGTAAAGCCATGGCGGGGTTCCGCTGTGGCCATGAGCCAGCATTCTGGTCGTGGAGCAAGCACTGTCCCACTGTCCCCAGCATGACGCTGGAAGACGATCCGCCGAGGCACATACAGCCCGCCGGGCGGCTCCAAGTCGTTATCGGTGGCAGTGTACACTTGCAAAAGCTCGTCGAGCGGGCTAAAGTCCCGAGCTAGAACCGGAAGCAAAATAGATGCCCTTCCTGCCGTGAACAGGTCAAAGAATGTCTTGTTAGCAGCCGCAAAGTTGAAAATACTCTCCAAGTCAAGCTGGTGATAGATGTCGAGGAGTATCTCGATAGGGAGTCCCGTCAGGCAGGGCCCTTCAGTTGTAGAGAACGCCATCATAGCTTTCTTGGCTTCTGTTTGGTGGAGAGGGGAAAGTAAAACGGTGGAATTAGAAGGGGAATGCGTGCAGTGTTCGAGAGCAGGATTTAGGGATTGAAGAGCAAAAGAGAAAACAACACGATGGCTTGTGTCCTTTCTCCTCTGCGATATGACTGATCTTCTGTAAGGGTTTCAGAGACGGCGGATCGCTACTGCGAAGGTATCTGGGCATGTCAGCTCAAGTACAGTTGAAGGTGAGGATGAGTGGCCTACCATGTATAAGGGACATTGTTGATGTATGATAGGACCGAATAGGTCAATGGGTTGGTATGACGAGTCAACCAAAGTCGTGCCGTTCACTAGGTCGCCCTGATAAGATGATCAAAGCAAGCCTGGATATCCGGGCAATGGAGAATATTCCGGAGAGGTGCCTGGAACAACAGGTACGACGCTAGTCTTTACGGCAATTGCGAAGAATTGATGGATGAATGTTGAGATCAGAGCGCTGAAGCTCCGCTGTAGCCTCGCAGTGACGACTATTGAGTCACCGAGAAGCGTCTAACAGTCGGGGGCTTACTGAGCAACCACCCCGGCTTTGGGGCTTGTCAAACAACGGGAAATGCACTGGGGCATCAATTGGGAGAGCGAGTTCGGCACCATTACGGTGGACAAGGCGATCTCGATCCTGGTCATGCTTGGATGATGTCGCAGTCGAGATGGAAGGCGAAGAGTTGGAAAGGGGCTAATTATGACTGACACGTCGGGACTGACACGTCGGGACAGCCTGCCAGCCTGGGTCGCGTCTTGATCCCAAATCCCCGAACATTTGCCGACCGCGGGCCAAACAACGGGATGCAACTGATTGCCGGAGTTGGACACCCTAGGCAAAGGATAATTATCAGAATTGGGCTTAAAATGTGCAATAACAACAAGCGAAATTTCCTTTTTATGACGAACTGCACTACAAAATTCCCATAAACTCCTATAACCCGTCCCGGTTTTAGAGACACAGAAAGCCAGAGTATTGACAGGTATCACGGCGTCTAAGCGAACAGCATCTTGGTATCCAACTGGTCCTTGGGCGCCCGCTGGCTACTCTTGGACCGTAGTCCAAGGTCGCTCTTCTTGGACATTCGCCCCACCGTCTGCTCTGCGCGAGCGTTGTGCCGCGAGGCCTTTGACTGTCGGACTTCAGCTCGGACCTGGTTTGGCGACACGAACTCCCTGTTCTCGTAGATGATGGGACCACCGAATGATCCCTCCTGGATCACAATGGGTGTGAGGACGAATCGAGGGCCAATCTCGACCAGATTAACCTCCGTCTCCTTGCTTCCCGCCTTCGATCTGCTAGACTTCTCCTCTTCGCCATCCTTGCCAGCTCCAGCCTCAACCTCGTTGATCTGGTAATTCCGGATCCAAATCTTGCCGTCGGCGAAGCTGAATCCCATGACGTGATCAATGAAAGGCTTCGATTTACGGGTGTCTTCGGGAACGCCAAAGGTGTGAAGGAAGAGTTCCTTGATGACTCGGAGGTGGGGTTGCTTCTCGAAGGCGGCGTCGAATGACAGGATCGGTCTTGAGCCCTTTAAGCAGTTGCCTGTGAAGTGAAGCTCCTCCATGGTGTGCACTATTCAACATTAGCAATCAAAAACAGGTCTGCGACACTGTCTCTTCTCACGGTTCTGAAGGTGGAACTTGACAGTAGGTCCGTTAGGGACTTTGCTAAACCACACGTAAAGATCCTTTCCCTTTCGCGCCTCGAAGAAGAGGACGTTGTTGCAGTTGTAGAGTTCAGCCAACTCGTTCAGTTCGTAGAGCTTAGTCTTAGAATCGAACTTGGCATCCTTTCGGCTGTGGGGAAGCATCGAGGCGATATCGTTCAAGAGATGGCGGTGTCTATGCAGCGAAACCACGTTAGATACATGCGCTCCGTCATGGTCGAGCCAGGGACAAGATTTCTTACCGGTAGGTGACGCCTCGGGAGGAGAGGATCAAGACCCTCTGCTTGTTCTTCTTGACGCCATTGCTGGGCGCATCGGCCTTAGGCGCACTGGACCTGGATATGGACTTGTATACGGCGGCCATTGTGTTCGGAAAAGCGTTGTGGTTCGGTTGTCGCAGTCTTCGCAAAGGATGGAATAATGGCTTGCGGCGATGGCGGGCGGGTTACAAAAAATTTGGTCGGCAGCGGATTTTCTCCGCTGCGATAAGCTCTAGAGCTGTCTTATCGCAAGTAGGTGGAGCCGGCGTAGACACCGCCATGCCATTGCCAAGGCCGCCCGCTGGAACGAGATCGGAGAGAGACTCGTTGCGTGGCCCGAACTTTGCAGAAAAACCTATTCCAGGTGTTTCCTAAGGTGGCCATGATGATGCCGGCAGCGGCTTTGATGTCCAACCTTCTCCTAAAAATCCGTTGAGAGAGCGTAGGGAGAGACCCTGCCATTCACTCGGTAGCTCTGCTCCCACCAGAAGCAGCAGGCTGCAAGTCAGCCACAACAGAGAGGCTCTATGGCGATAATGAACATTAAAAGATTCATTTCAACTACGTAAGATGACCATGTCGCAGCGATCGTTAGACGCATCAACCCCAGACAACCATCATGACAACAAGAACAAAGGAAAGCCGAAGTAACCGCGCCTTCTGATATCAAAAAAGACGTATCACGATTCCTCGTCTCCTCGAGTCTCTCCTTATGTGACGAGCATTCCGGGGAACAAACGAGACGCCTGGTATTCCATCCCCCTAAGCCCTATAATCCGTCGCGAAACGGTCCCCGCAGAAACTTAACAACACTTGCCACCCTTCGCGCCCTCGTCGTCGGCGGGCTTGCTGAGTGAGATGTTGGTGCCCGCACCAATGGTGGCTTGGGCGCTGTCGCCGCTGTCGAGCGCCTTGCTGGATACGATTCGGTAGATCTCTGCATGCATTATTAGCATCAAGTCCAGGATGAGGCGCCGGGGAAGGGGTCTAGGCTGGACCGGGGGGTTGGACGTACCGGTCAAGATGTTCTGGAATGCAAGCTCGACATTGCTGGCATCGAGGGCAGAGGTCTCGATAAAGGACAGGTGGTTCTCGCCTGCGAAGAATACATTTAGCAAAATAACTCCAGTCGACGCAGATGCGTGTGCATCGACACATAGACCTGCAAAGGTTAAACGCACTAGCAAAGGCTTTGGCCTCCTCGGTCGGGACAGCCCTCAAATGTCTCAAATCGCTCTTGTTTCCCACCAGCATGATGACGATGTTGGCATCGGCATGATCCCGCAGTTCCTTGAGCCATCGTGTGACGTTCTCGTAGGTCTGATGCTTGCTGATGTCGTAGACGAGCAGGGCGCCCACAGCACCACGGTAGTAGGCGGAGGTGATAGCGCGGTATCGCTCCTGTCCGGCGGTATCCCAGATCTGGGCCTTGATCGTCTTGGAGTCGACTTGGATGGACCTGGTGGCGAACTCAACACCAATGGTCGACTTAGAGTCGAGGTTGAACTCGTTTCGAGTAAATCGGCTGAGAAGGTTGGATTTTCCGACTCCAGAGTCTCCGATCAACACGACTGCAATTCCGGGAGAGTCAGTAAGAGTTGGCGCGGGGCGGATCGCTGGGGATAGGCGGTGGCCCAAAGGGATGGGTGACGGCACCTTTGAAGAGGAACTGCACAGGGGGGACTGGTCAGCAACGTGGTGGGAGACGAGTGGGAGCGCATGATGGGAGAGGGCACGCACATCATATTCGTCGTTGGCCATGGTAGCGATGGATGGCTTCAGCGAAGTCGTCGGGAGGATAAGGGTGAGAGCGAAGGCGCTGGCGCTGGAGGCGAGGGAGTCGACGTAGATGATGTGTGGGATGTGGAGAGGGAGAGAATGCGCGGCTCTGGCGATAGGCGGTCGTCGTACCTTATCCCGTGGTGCCGAGGGGTAAAGTAACGGTGTACTTAGCACGGTCGAGCCCAGTGGTATTGGTGGTAGTGGTAGTGGTAGTGGTAGTGGAGGGAATGCAACCTGGCCCAGGTAAAAATGCATGCGCCTGGAGCTAGAACAAAGCCCCTAAATAGAAGGGGATGAAGACGTGCCAGGCAGCGACAAAGAACAAGGACTCGTGATTCCCACTGAATTGCGGCTACCTAGGAGCAGGCTCCAACCATGGATGTTGATGATACCATCTGGTTATTCCCCGAGGTCGAATCCAACTACATAAGGTAGTAAGTACTAGCATTCTACGTGGTGCATAGCCCACTCGTGGACCTTTTTCAGCAAGTAGCGGGTACTTACCTACCCTTGACTTTTTGATGGAGGTTTCGTGAGGTGAGTTAAGCGGGCAAACAGCCGCCTAGGCTTGCACCACCACCTTCGGCGCGTGTGCTGCTAGATACCTAGGTAGGTACATTTACTGTCCAAATGGATGTGGTAGATAAGCACTTAGCCTTCGCTGTTACCTGGCCTGCCCCTAGCTCGATGGTAGATGAAGACACCGTACTGTACATATAATACTAGCTGCATTCAATGGCACCAGGCACCGAAATCCCGTCTTCAACCTGACCTCTTGTGGACAGCATCTATCGGCAATAGTTGCAGCCCTGCAGCCCTAGTTGTTCTAAGCCGCGAGAAGCGAATGCCAACTAAGGTTACTGTTCGATAGTGCCCTGGAGATTTTGGTATCTGCAACTTTAGGTACAGTGAGTAAATGTCATGTATTCGCAGGTTTCTGGTCACTCGCTGCCGTCACTTGTCAGCCATACAACCATATCACGTGCCGTCACTTTCGAGTCGTAAGTACCCATGTGCAGGCGCACAACAAACGGGCCTCCCGTCTGCATCTTCACGCGAGTGACTACCCGCCTATGCCTCGTTCACCCCCCTTTACCAACTCCAGCATTCCCACATCTGATCCCAACTTATTTGCCTTCCCTCAAGCCTGATTCCTACTGCGGCCCTCCACGCCACCTGATCCTCACCCAGACCTTTCTTTTTAGTGTTTTCCACATAAGAAGTTGTGCTACAAGCAAGAGATAAAACATCCTCCCAGGTCTCACTCAGGGGGTTGCTAAAGGGATTGCTACCCACAATCGAGACCCGCAACCGCTCTAGGCCCATCATACATCACGGTCCCTGCCGATCTGATCACCTAATCTAGCACAGCGTGATTGCACTTGGTGGCGAGTGTCTGGTACCCCCCCTCAGACACAATGAGCAACTCGCCCTCGACAGCGATGGACGTGGATGAAGGGGGCGACGCTGATTCACTCGCATCAACCATTGAGGAAGAACCTGACTCCGACCAAGAATGGCTAGTCAACGACATCCTTGCAGAAAAAGGGATGGATGGAATGTCAAGGTATCTCATCTTTTGGGAAGGTTACGCTCTTTACGATGCATCTTGGGAACCGCCTGAGAATCTCAACGATCAGATGCTCGCTGACTGGGAGGAGAGCAAAAAGAATGACGGTCATAAAGACAAAGCTAACGAATACATCATGAAATGGAGAGTGGCTGTTAAAGAAAGAGTCCACAGCAAGATAGCTCGCCATGAGGAGCGAAATCGCAAGCGTCTGGAGCGTGGTAGAGAGCCATCCGTGTATGAAATATCCCTCGAAGAATATCTGGAAGAGTTAGAAAAGACTTTCGAAGGGGAGGATGAGGCTGAGAGGTTAGCGGTCAAAGCCTCCGCAGATCAGAGCCCAGACGCCAAAGCCTCCAAGAATCAGAAACAAGACACCAAATCCTCCAAAAGTCAGAGCCCAGACGTCAAGACCGCCGAAGACCAGAAGGTCGCCGCTCCTAAAAAAACCAACCAAAAGCAATCACTTGACCAGCGTGGGCGTCAGGATATTTCTCGGCCCCAAGCTGCCGCCCCAGAAGATCGATTGCCCATGACTACCCTAGCAAAACCGGCCATTTCTTCGACTTCTGGTCCAAAGAAACCCCAGGGCAACTCTGGCGCCGCTACAGGTGCTCGCAGGATAATCGCCAACCCGGGGACAAAGACAACACTGATGTCTAAGCTGGGCCATCACAAAACACAAGCGCCAAACATAGCGAAGATTTCCACACAGCCAGCCATCCAAAGAGCTCCAAGCAACACCAACGTCACAAGCAACGTTTTTGTGGGCGGCAAAGAAAGAAAGAAGAGAACAACTTACTTAGAGGCTGCAAACGATCGAACCAAGCAGTCCCAACTCGCCAAAAACATGCATCAGAGGAGACATCTTGAGAAGGCATCTCGTGACGTCGAGGGGATTATTGCTCCCCCGACGCTACCTCGTAGCCTCATCTCTCTTGACCCAGCAGAAAAGAACCCGGCAGCCCAAGAGACAGGCTCAGGACTCGAATCAACCCCGACAAAGAACAACGAACAAAACCAGACTGGGGTGAAGGAGCCCGAAAAGGCTCCCTCAACAATCCCAAAGAAGAAGAAGTCAGTCCGTTGGGATGTCGGCCCAGACGTCCAGGAACCGAAGGAGCCTATTCCGGAACTTGAAAGAACGAAGAAACTAGCCTCGGAAACCAGTCTTTTTATTGAGGAGCCGGTTTTCGCATCTCCTCCTCCAATATTTCAAGTAGAAGAGGGTCTTGTGGAACTAAAAGAAGAAGGCAGCGAGCAGTCTAGGGTGCTCCCAAGCATGCCTCAGTTGTCATCTGCCATACACAAACCACCTCTTGAGAACAGCGGTATTTGCCTAGCCACTCACAACTTTACCAAAGACGCAAAATTTTGCCCTAGTGCTACGGCTTCGAGTCTACTTACATTCGAAGGAACCCCTCGAGAAAACATGCAACTCTGGCTACCTATCCTTGAACGCTCGGGTACCGTTACCTTCACACATACCTGCCTGGCTCAAGACTTCTGGACTCTGCTTGGGGGCACATCCTTGGAGCAACTGTATAGGGGCATCGTGACTAGCCGCGATGACATCACCAGCCTCCAGGCTGCTGCCGAGCGACTGAAGCTTGGGGCACTGGGCATTTTGTGCCACATAGGCGAGCTTTGCATCCTCTTGCATCCTTCAAGATGTGACGAATGGGCAATGGGAAGCCAGAATGAGGCCATACCCCCTTTTCTCAAGTTCATCATATTTGAGGCTGGGCTTTTCTTGGAAGCTAATGCGCTTGCCCCTGTCTCATTCTCCCCTGATCTTGGTAATGAGGACCTCCCTCCAGGGACTCGGCCAGCGCTTCTACGCCGGATTCTGGATTTCGAATACAGCCGACTTCTCCCGGCAATGTTTCAAGACACCACCAATCACCACTTTTTCCTGGCCTTCCCACGATCTGCTAGTCCTCAAGCCATGTTCATGGCCCGCTGGCTCCAAAGCTGTAACCCAGACTGCAAAATACAAACCAGTCTTGATGCCGGTCAATGGTTCAGCTTTCTGAACCTAGATGGAGGGGTTGTCATCATTGACGAAGACGCAGCCTGGGCTATCCGGTTGTTTCCCAAGTTCGCCACCCTCCTCAACTCGAAACGAGGCAAGTTCACCTTTCGGCTCTTTACAAAGTCCTCCAAGACGCCAGCACTTGTACATCACGACTCAAGTGCGTTTGCTGAGATTGGGGCGATACGTCTCCAGCCAGTCTTTGAGTTCGGGACGGCTATTCTGATAACACCTAGCTTCTTCGTTTCTCGGCCGCAACAAGCATATGTACTCATGAAGTGGGCTTGGAAGAGCTGCCAGGGTGAGGCCGACCGCTTCCAGCGAGCCAGACTTGTAGTCTGTGCAGGGATTGAGGACTGGCTGTATGAGTTGACGCTCGAGCGAGCTAAGAAGCCGCGACCAGGCTGGGACCAGACACACGAAGCGATCGAGGCCGCGTATAAGACATGGCAAATCATTCGAAAGATGGTTTACCTTTCAGCTGAGGAGGACCCGAGCCCCCTGATATTTGCTCCCGAGTCTATCGATGGAAACGATGAGCAGAGCTTGGTTAACTGGTTTGGATGGTGGTCCATCATGAACATGCACCATTGCCGGAGGTTCAGCGTCCTCGGTTCAAGCGAAGTAGATCCTGATCATCCAGCAAGGCTTTTTCGGCACATCAAACGCCCGAGATTTTCCCCGTCGATAGGTAGTGATTCAGGCGAAGCACAACTACAATTCGGCCAACAAGGAGCCAAACATGCAGCACTTGCGAGCCACCGGGGTGGCAATGATCAGCCTTCCAGTGGGCTTGCGCGGGAGGAGGCTGGCAGAGTGCTAGGCTATGAGGTAAGAACAGTCGCACAGCGCATCGAGACCATCATTTACGAGGCCAATGGTTGGTGTCCTGTCATGCTTCACAAGTTCCCAGTCTCTTACTGGAACCCTGACATGCCGTATCATTTCGGAGATTACCAATCCCGATACGCGAGTTACGAGAAATGCTTCAAGTGGTTCAAGCCCTTGGAGAACGAAAACCCAGCCCACAACACCATGGCAGCTCTGTTCTATACCATTGCCGGCCCGTGGGATCCTGCCTTGTATGCGAAGGGTGTTGTCCCTCCTCGCCGCCCATGGCTCGCGTTGCACCGACCTGTGAACGTTCATAGAAGAAAGGAATGGTGTGCATCCGAGTTGCTCATCTGGGATGCAACACCTAACGAGAAATTGAGCCAGAGCAAGCAAATCTACGAGGGCGATCTTATCCCGGCACAGCGCGAAATGATCCGAGTCTGGAACGAGGGCAATCAACGGAAAAACCCAAAACTCCCCATCCAGAAGGTCTGGATTGCGGGTTTCAACGACTCGCTGACTGGCCCGGTCGATGCGCTTGACATGACCCTTGGCGATCTACGCAGGTTTGCTCTAGAAGCAAAAGTTTGGTTGCCTGCTCCAGAACATGCGATGGAGAACAGTGGCTGGAGGTCGGTTTTGCCTGGGTCTATGCCCACGACACCAAAACCTCGATCGTCCGCGTTCGATCGGATGGACATAGACGAACCGGCGATGGTGGAGAAGGAGAAGGCGAGGGCGTCGGAGATCATGACCGTTTTCCAGCCACCACGAGGAAGGAGTCCAGGGCCGACGAAATGCGTCAACCGGTTGTATGAGCACACAATGGAATCCCTGAAGAGACTGCCGGATGATACGGAGTATTACATGGAGTACTCGTTCCGCCCAACTCTGGAGTGGTACCGGGAGCAACTGGCGGAAGGGAGGGGCTTTGAGCACATCAGCATTGTGTCCTGGCAGACCATCTTCAAGCGCTACCACTTGCCAGACCCTGAGGAGGAGTGACTTGGAGTGGATTACAGAAGGACTTGAGAGGGTGGCTTTGGCTGGAACGTCGATTCTGTTCACTGTTCGGAATGATGTGGACGAAGGGTATCTTGTGCATAGTGCAAAAACTGTCTGTCATACATAATAGCTGTATGAATAATGTCTCGAGCCAAACGTGAACCGAGGTGTCTGTATAGCCAATCTTCATGAGCTCCCTTCTTCACCTCGCCTTTGTAGGGAAGGTACGCGTGCTTAGCAGCACTCCCTTCACCCGCCGGATATTATCTCGCACCTTGCGGATCTCGTCCTCAGGTTCAGGCTTGCGTGACCGACCGTACAAGTCGAAGGAGGTGACCAACGAGCCTGGGAATGTCAAAGAATCGAGGTCATCGCGGAGCACGTCCACCAGCGTCTTGATCCCGTCCATGCCCTCGCTCTCCGATCGGAACTCGTCCTTCAGCCCAGACAGCGACTTGGACAACTTGGTTAGTTGGTCCGTCTGGCGCTTAGCAGTCGATTCGCTGGCGGCAGTCTTCTGCTTCACCGCTGGCGTGGTGACTAGTGGGAAGGACGTCTGGGTGCCCATGTCGCGATGGAACATCTCGGCGGGGTCCTCGGCCTCGCTTTCGTCGTCGCCCACGGTCGCGGTCTTCTTCGCGGGGGGGATCTTGGAGACGGTCTTCTCCAGTTTGGCGACGAGGGCGTCAAGGTTGCGCGCGGTGGTTTCGTGGAAGTCAGCGCGGGCTTCCGTCTGGGCGTTGACCATGGGGCTCAGCACGTACTTGCCCGTGCCGTATACCAGCGTCGACAGGCCTACGACGGCGTATAGGGTGTTGAGGAGGCGGTTGGTCGTGACGAGGGGCGGAGGCCGGGCGGGTTTGGCGAGGAACTCGGGGTAGGTTACGATCGGGGCGCGGTCGGATTGAGGGCGGGAGGGTGTCGGCGTGGAGGTCTGCGTCGATGTGGATTGCGCGGGTGGTTGTGCTGGGGCTTCTTCGGGGGCATCGTCCTGGAAAGAGGTCAGTCTATATCGTGAGGTGTGGTGAGGATTTGGGAGCGGACCTCTGATATCACAGGAGCCGGCGCGTCGGCAAGTAGGGTCTGGATGTCGGCATCGCTGATGCCTTTGGCCTCGAGGAAGGCGACCTTCTTCTCAAGGGGCGCATCGCGGACAGCGTCGTCGTCGAGGAACTTGCGTGCAACATCCAGCTTGTTCCCCTCGGGCGCAGCATTCGTTGTAGCTGACCCGGTGTCGGGTTTGCTTGCAGGTTCGACCGCAGGCTCGTCTACAGCAGCGGTCTCGGCCTCAGCCTCACGGTTGGTCGCAGTCGCAGTCGTAGCAGATGACGCTTCTGGCGGAGGAGTGGACTTGGGGGCGTCCTCTGGCTGGGCGCGCTGCCAGCTCGGCACAGCGGGCGTGTCTGGTTTCGGTTCGGGGTCTGCCATGCTGATTTACGGCCCTCGATCTGACGCTCGAAGTAAATCACATCTAAGGAGAAATGAATTGGCGGAGGGATTGGGAGGAGGGAATGGGGGCAGTTGATGCGCCGGCTCGTCGAGATGTCCGATATCGTGGCGGCTAAGGTTCGGGATGGCATGTGCCTCGGTAGATTCGGAGGCGATCCCAGGGGAAAACGGTTGCGCTAGGTGGATGTACGCAAGTGATTAGCTTAGATACTTATAGCAGTAACTGATATAGACTAGAATAACCTTCTCTGCACCATGGAAACATTGAATTGTGTTGATCTATTTGAAGTACCCGGTGAAACATGCCGGTGGTAAAATGCACCTAGGAGGCAATCCACTGCCATGTTGCCCGTTGAAAACGGCAGTGGTACACCGAGGTTGGAGTCGCTAGGAATGCGGAGACCATACAAAACGGCTGGCCATCTCCACTATTCACCGTTCACCGTCCACCTTCTACCGTCCCGGGCTGCTGCCACGTCCCCGGCCGACCTCTGGATGAATCGATCTATCAATTGCAAGGGAGTCAACAGGATTCAAACGCGCCGGTCCCTTCGTTTCGCCATCCCCCGGTCAATTCTCCCCAGAGACAGTCTGCTCCACCCTCGCGCGAGTGACGGCCGCGCGACAAAGCAAACAGCTCTTAGCCTCGTGCCCAAACCAGACGAGTGTTCATTTCATTTTCGGGTGGTCAGCCAGTGGACCAGCCAAGCCATCACCGATCCCGCAGTTCACTACCATCCATCCATCAATCGAAGCCGTCGGCCTGCTGCTGAGAAAGTAAGACCAGGGGCGGAGAACAAAAGGCGGGCTGCGATTCGTCGTCTTTGCGCCTTGCAATTTGGTATTCGTCCAGCCTAAGACTGCAGCAACCACCAGCGCTGTGCCTCACCGAAGCCGCGATCTGCGTCGCAATTGGATAGTCAGGGTCTCGGAAGATCGAGTGAGCGAGGCTGTGTGACCTACGAAGTACAGCACGAGTGAGAGTGAGAGTGAGAGAGAGCCAGCAAGCGACAGCCGTCTTACCCGCCAAAGCTAACGCCCACGCCTGCGCCATCACTGACGCTGTGTGTGCCACTTTGCCTGCCCGTGCGATTGTGACAGGTGAGTTGTGGTATTTACTACCTGACTGTTGTGCGGCTCATTTTCATCTTCGTTTCCCTTCCTGTCATTTGTTACTCTCTCTCTGCCTGGCCAGCACCGACGGAATCTTGGCCTCCCTCCTAAAACCCCCTCTATCCCTCCCTTTCTACTGCCCGCCATCGTCATCACCACCATCGCCACATCCCTCCTCCTCATCGCCGTCCCAGCGCCATCATCACCATCACCATCACCATCGCTGCGATCGTCCTTGCATCAACTTGGATCTTAGCCGACGGAGTGAAGGAGCGGCTGGCCGACTCACCGACCGATCGACCGAGTGGATCGAACTGTTGTTGATTGGGCACGCGCGATTGTCAACAAGCACGCAAAGGTTGGGTCGGTGGCAAAAGACAAGATCCCTGACGGCTGGACCTTTGATATCGAGGCATTGCATTGGTTGCAGGGGGCGGGCTGATTCTGTCGAGTTCCTTACTTCAGGAACAAAGACGGACTCTCTCGCGGGACGTATCGCCTTGCACTCTATAGGCCTACCTGGAGATCCCTTCGTGGCTTGCTTGGTCTTGCTTGGTGTGGTGACATATCAACCTGCAACCTTGCATCTTGCGTCCTTGGCCTGGGGTCTTGAAAGTGAAACAGCTGGGATTGCCGATCGGTGTTCTGTCTGCTCCTGACAAGATACGCCGCGATACGATCACGATACGACCGCGATATCCATTTACCTGCGCTACCTACTACCTATATCATTGCCCTTTCACCTCTCTGCTGCTACTTCACTTCCTTCCTGTGGCGCTCTACGTGCAGTTCTTAGTTGCAGGCCCTCCCCAACCGCCAAGCTTACTTCAACCTCTCCTAAAACTCTTTGTCCAGCCATCATCCATTCCCACTCGACCGTTTAATATTCTCCCCGCCCCAACCCCAGCCAGCTCGTGTCCGTCCCCTCGAAACCATCTCAGCTTGGGCCCTTGACCGTTTAAACCCAGATCTCCGTCATCACCTTTCCCCCGAAATTCTCCCAACTCCTTCATCCCTCCATAACAAACCCCCCCCCCGTTCCTGCCAGTGCGGAAACTTTACTACCATGTCCTCACGACCGCGTCGCTCCGCTGCCACCAAGGCCAATGAGGTCATTTCCGCCCACGCCAGATTGGCTGACTCCCCAGAAAGAGGCGAACGAAGCACCATGTCTTCCAGACGCTCAGGACGCGCCTCAGGCTTCTCCCGCGATGCGCATTCCCCCGACTCTCGCCGCACCTTGACCGTCAAGGTTTCCAACAACAGCCTCCGGCAGAGCGCCCGTGGCGCAAGCGCCCGTGCCTTTACCGGCGGCGAGATCGTTGAAGGCAAGAGGAACCGCGGAGCCAGAAAAAACTACGTCGTGGATTCTAGCCCTGAAGAAGATGACGAGGAAGAGGAGGAGGATGAAATCGAGGTAGAGAATGACGAGGATGACGACGACGACGACGAAGAGATGGACGAGGATGCCGAAGGCGAAGACGAGATTGACGTGGATGCTGAGGGCGAAGAAGACGCTGAAGGCGATATCGAGATGGCCATAGCTCCCCCACCTCCCACCATCAAGGTTTCTAAGCCTTCCAGATCCAGGCCTGCTCCCAGAGCATCGGCATCTAAGGTGGTGCCCGACGATGATGACGACGACGATGACGATCTCAGTGACCCAGCCGATAGCGATGTCGACCAAACTATGGGTCTCGACGAGACTATGGTTGATGAAGACGCCGAGGGCGAAGAAATCGAGGTTGCCGCCGAAGAAGCCGATGACGATGAGGAAGAGGCCGACAGCGACGATTTGGGGAGTCAAGACGAGGTCGACCTCACCAAGATGACCAAGCGCCAGCGGGCGCGCTTCGAGGAGGAGCCCCAGCAGCACATGAAGCTGTCTGATGGTATGTCAATATCGTCCCCAATGCTTACTCTATATCAGACACTAATGAATTTGTTACAGAGGTCCAAGCGAAGAAGGTTCTTTCGGCCGAGGAGCTATCTATGCGAAGGCAAGAAATGGCACGACGACGCCGCAATCTTAGCGAGAAACGAACCGAGGAAGTCAAGGTATGAACTGCTCTCGCTTACCAAAAAGCCTCGCTGGGAATGTGAACTACGGCTAACTGACTCACTTGTCGCAGATGGAAACCATCAACAAGCTCCTGAAGAAACAGGCCCCCAAAATCAACCGCAAGGCCCTCGCCGCTGCTGCTAATGGCGAAACCGTCGACGGCTTTCCGAAACCCGACACCGTCTATGTGCGGTGGGTCAGCAACAAAAACGGCGTCCGTGTGGCTGTGCCTGGCGAGATCATGCAAGGTCCTGTGGGAGCCGTCTTTCGCAGTGCTCGTGGATTGGCACCAGGAAAAATGCTAGAAGAGGTTGCTTAGAATGGCCGTTGGTTTGGTCACGAAGTTGTGTTGGGTCTAGATGGAGACTACCGAATCGGCGAATGTTGCAGCACTTCTACGGATCAACACATTCACTACGTCCATTGACATATTTGAGACGGCGAGATGGGAGTTTAATTGTTCTCTTTAAACGGTTTGTAGCTTGATCTCGGTTCCGCATGACACTGCTTTCGTAACGGGTAGACAGGCAGCAAACTGCTACGCAAATTTACGCCAAATTGAATGAAATTCATCCTCACTACAAGGCCTCTGGACGAAAGGCGACACGTAGGAAGATGACTCACTGCCAGTCGCAGGCGGACTCTGCCCTCTGAAGCGCAACCTTGAGCCGCGGATACTGTTGATCGTTATTGGTCGTCGACGAACCAGCTTTCATCCCCCGCCACCAAAACAACCAACCACTCCCTCATTCATTGCGAGCGAAAATAACCGAAAAGTCTGCACCGCGCCGGTGCCGGCACAAGCGTTCTCACTTCGAAGCCGTTTGCTCGCTTAGCCTATGTCGGCCTTTTTCCCAGCGGGAATGACGTAGCTACAGTTTCGGCGAGGTGAAGTGAGGTCGAAGGCGGCGCATCGCTCTGGGGGTAAAGGCCAAACCGCCAGACAATCTGTGGTTGACACAAGAGACTCATTCAAACCCAGCAGGAAGACCTTGTTGTATCGAAATAGAATATGAAAGTGTCGAAGAGCGAAGTGCCGTTGTGCTCGCTCTTAAGCGTTGTGGCACAACGGCCCCCTTACATCCCGATTTTAACACTACCAACACCTCTATCATCGTACGATACCTCATCTCGCAAACGTGCAAAAAACGTGCTTTTTAGAGGCATTCTCTATGAATTGAAACCTGCAAACGCCTCCCCCGGGCCGATTGAACACTCGCCGCCATGCGCAAGTTTCCATTGGGCCCATTGGTCGGCGCAATCGCTCGCCAACCTCACTTTGGCTTCACTTCTCACTTCGACCTCACTTTCGCCCAAAACCCCAGCCAGAAACGGCCCGCCAGCTGGCACGCCTTTTCCCCAGCCCATAAAATCCCTTCCACCCCTCCTGGGAATTTTTCTCTCTTCTTTCTTTCTTCACACTTGTCACAACTCGACAAACTTCGTTACAATTCTTCACAGACGACTTTCGTCTGAACAACTTGTTCACTTTACACGTTCTTCACTCTCTGCAAGAGATTCTATCCTCGTGCACTCAAGATACCTCCGACTTCAGTTGTATCCTTGGTGCGTCTCTGAGGCAGGCCTCTTTCCGTGAGACTTCACTTCACTTTTTACCTTCTCTGAACCTCTCCAAGTTTCACAGATCGTTCCAATCTCTCATCATAACCCATTACCTCTCTTCTTCTCCTCAGCCATACACCATTCCCCTTCCACTTTACTTCCGAGTCACACACCTTGTCTTTATCCCCGAACCTTATCTCTCTTTTGAACTCCTCACACTCCACAATGGGTGACTTCAGCTTTACCGATGGAGACTTCAACTTCGACGACTTCATCGACATGGACGCGGGCCATGGAATGGCCTCTGATGCCACCATGAGCTTCGACGCCAGCTTCGGTGAGAGCGGCTTCGCCGACATGAACACCGTTGACGAGATGATGGCCGATTCGCACATGCAAAGTGTGAGTGCAGCTCCATGCCCTGGCGAGGTGACTCCAAGCTAACATTCTTCTCCAGGACGATCCTAGCCAGATTCTAGGCAGTCCTCTGCCCCTCAACGACATGCCGATGACAGATGCCGGCCAGTTGGGTGAACAGTCCTCTGCGAACCAGGTTGATGCCAGCCAGTACAACGCCGACAGCTTCATGGCCAATCAGGACCTCGAGGAGCTCTTCCACATTCACCTCTATAACCAGGGTCATTTGGAAATCGTGGTAAGCATTTCTCAAGTGACAGCTCGCAGCGTCCGACAGGAAACTGACAATGGAGCAGAATTCTCCTGCCCAGAATTCTCCTGCCCATTCCTTCAGCGACCAGATGCTTGACATCCAGGTGAGCACTTCTGAGGTTTTTTTTATTTTAAGTCTGGTGAGAAACTGACAGCTTTTCAGAACACTCCTGTCCCAGATGTTCAGCAACCAGTTGAGCAGCCAGTTGAACAGCTACTTGAGCAGCCACTTGAGCAGCAGTTCCAGCAGCTGGTGAGAACTTCTAAATGTCGTTTTCCGAAAGCGGGCGAGAAACTAACAATCTCTCAGATCGCTCCCCTTGAGACTTCCAATGAGCAACAGACTCAGAATCATGCTGAGCAGCATATCCAGCAGCAGCAGCCGGTTGCTTCTGTCCAGGTGAGCTATTCTGACTTCCGCTTGTCGAAGCCTGGCAAGAAACTAACAATGTCTCAGCACACTCCTGCTCAGGCTTCCATCGAACAGCAGCTTGAACAGCAGTTTTATCAGCAGCAGCTTGCCAACATGGAGATGCCCACTGCCACTGACGTTTCCACTCCAGCTCCGAGCTCCGCCTCATTCTCGACTCAGCCTGCTCAGCAGCAGCGAGTTGCCAACATGGCGATGCCCACTGCCACTATGACCCCCGTCTTGGATCCTGCTCAGCAGCAAATCCAGTCTTCCCAGCAGCCTCAGCCTCAGCCTCAGCCTCAGCCTCCTGCTGAGGTCCAGCAGCCGTCTCATCAGCTCAGCGCCACTGCTCCTGCTTTCACACCTGCTCAGCCTGCTCAGCCTACTCAACCTGCTCTTGATCCTACTGCCTGGATGGGCAACTTGGGCCAAATTGTGCAGTCCGCTGCTGACGAGGGCAACACCAACACCCCTGCCATGGCTGCGGGTTCTCAGCAGCAGCAGGAGGCCACTGGGATGACTACCCAGCAGCAACTGGCTATGCAACAGAGGCTTATGCAACAGATGAGTATGCAAATAGCCCATCAACAGATGACTATGCAGCAGATGGCCCAGAAGCAAGCTGCCCAGAAGGCTCTTCAGCCTCCAGCTCAGAATGCTCAGCAGCAGGTCATTCAGCAAGTCTCTCAGCCTTGTGCTCAGAATGCCCAGCCTCGTGCTCAGGATGACCAGACTCAGCTTGGTCCAGCTCAGCAGCAGCAGAACGTTCAACAAGCCACTCAGCAAGTCTCTCAGCCTCGCGCCCAGCCCGACATGAACATGGCTTCCCCCGCAGCGGCCGTGGTTCCCGACCAGCCTGCTGCCAGCCCGGCTCCCAACAGCACCACAACTTCCAGGAAGGCTTCCAAGAAGGCTTCCAAGAATGCTTCCAACCCGCTCTCAGGCTCCGCCTCTAAGTGGACTTCCAACCTTGGTGACATTGTGTCCTCTGCTTTCAGCTCGCGTACCAACGTTGTTGGCGACCCGTCCTCGCAAGCTACAGCCAACGTGTCGTCCTACGTGGGTCAGTGGAGAGGCGGCAGCAGCCAGAATGGTAAGTCTTCTCCCGCATGGACTCATTGCTTGCCTTCAAGACTAACGCCATTCACAGAACCTGTAGTTGCCAGTGCCGACCGGACCTATCCACCCACGGCCGTTGTGGTTGACGGGCGCATGGATGACGCTGCCGTCGCTGCAAACCAGGTGCAGAATCTTGCCCGTCCTGCTCAGCACCAGCCTCAGCCTCGTCAAGCCAGCGTGACACTTCAGCACCAGTCTCAGCAGCCGCAGAAAGTCCAGCAGCCTCGACAGCCCTCCGCTGCTCGAGTCAGCCAGCAGCAGACTCCTGCTTTCTCTGCTCCCCAGCAACCCCAACAACCTGCCCCCGCTTCCTTGTCTGTCCCCAAGACTCGACGCAAGACTCTTCAGCCTCAGGTCCAGCAGCACGTCACTCCTACCCCAGCCGCCCAGCTACCCAAGGCTATTCACCCATTCGGAAAGCCTATCTCAAAGCCCTCGGCTGGTCTTGGCCACATCGACCTGACAGCGTCAGCCTTTACTGAGGTTCAGCCAACTGCCAACGGGCCTGAATTTGTTCGCCCTCCCGCCACGCCAACCTCAAAGCCAGCTGCCGCCTATGGCCACATCGACATAAACGGCCGAGCCCCTCTTCCCAAGGTTCGCGCAAGCTCTGCCCCTTCTCTCACCCCCAAGAGACTGTCTCCGGGTCACGAGATCTCTGCCGAGCCTTCTGCTTTCGCCATGGCCAACGCTTCCCGAAAGGCTCTTGGCAAGCCGCGCAAGTCTCCCACGACCACCCCAGGCTAGAAGCCGGATTGTGTCGCTGACGTTTGGGACGAAGGCCATCGCAGAGCCTTCCTCCGAGGCGCTGCTTTGGCCCAAGGCATGATCCAGGCATTCCTGGTCGACCACATCACAAGCGATGGCGTCCTCTTCGATTGCAACATCGAGCTCCCTGCCGGCATGCAGCCCGCCGAAATCGCAGCTAAGATCGGAAACACTCTCAACAGCCACGTCAGCTTTGGTCCCTCCAGCGAGCCCAACAGATACGCGCATACCATTCGCAACACTCTAGTCAAGGACTACGCTCAGTACTTCCCTCCATGGTTCGAATCTCACAAGCTCAGCCCCTCCGATGATGAGGAGGAGGAGGAGACAGCCACCAAAGCTGGAGCTTCCAAGGGAAAGAGAGCTGCGGATGACAGCGAAGTGCCCGCTCAAGCTCCCAAGAAGCAGAAGAAGAGCAACAAGGCTCAGGAGCAATCCCAGAAGCAGCCAGCTGCTGTCGCTATCCAGGTTCCCGCCCCCGCTTCCGCCAAGGCAGCCAAGAAGACAAAGAGCAAGGCCAGGGTGTCGACTCAAGACGAAAACAATAACATCGCCCTCAACACCGCTCCCAACACCCGCACTGCCAAGCGACCCACCGCTTTCCAGTTTGTTTCGCCTCACGGCAAGCCCATCCAGGAAAGCCTCACCTTCAAAGACTTGTCCGATGAGTTTTCAACTACTAGAGTTAGCAAGGACAAAGGTGCCGCGATGCTCACTCCCCCGGAGTCGAGCTTCCCCCAAGGCAGTCGCATGCCCTCGAAGCCTCAGTTCGCCAACCTGGCCGGGCAGTGTACCACAGTGAACCAGACTGGGACCCTCTTCTATCGTCCACCATCTGCTTCGGGAAACAACTTTCCCGCGCCTCTTGACAACAAGACCATGATGCAGCCAGCTACTCAGAATAACATCGCGCAGCCTGCTCCCCAGAGAAACTACCAGCAGCCCGCCCTCCAGAACAACTATCAGCAGCCTGCCCGTCAGAACAGCTACCAGCAGCCTACCCCCCAGAACAACTATCAGCAGCCTGCCCGCCAGAACGGCTACCAGCAGTCTGTCCATCAGAACAACGTCGCGCAGCCTGCTCGCCAGAGCAACTTCCAGCAGCCTGCTCCTCAAAACAACTACCAGCAACACGCCCCCCAGAACAACTACCAGCAGACTGTCCGTCAGAACAACGTCGTGCAGCCTGCTCCTCAAAACAACTACCAGCAACCTGCTCCCCAGAACAACTTCCAGCAGCCTGCTCCTCAGAACAACTACATGATGCCCGGTCCTCACGGCAATTTCATGATGCCCAGCCAGCAGACCGAGCCTATTCACCAGTAGTTGACTCTCCTCACCTCTTCAGCTGAGAAGACACCACAGAACGCGAAACTATCGACCGAGACCGAGACCGAGAGCAGAAAAATTCCGACACAAAAGAAGAAGAAAAAATTGAATCACACGTACAAATGGTAGCTTTGGACTTTGGCGCACAGGGTATTCACAAACACAACTGGCTTTGGTATGTTTTGATAAGGGAACAGGGACACAAAGGCAGTAAATAAGCCAATGAAATGACAAAAATGTTGCTTTTGCTACACTTGAGAACTCCCACTTGTGCTTGTGCTCGTGCTTGTGTTTCGTGACATGTGTTAAAGTCGATGTTGTGCTGTATTGATGATGGTGGCGATGTTGCTCTTCAAAGCGTGATGCCTCCGTACACGTAGTTGTTTGCTTCACCTGGGAGTGGGAGGATTGAGATGGCCTCGAGGTCATGTCATGGAGATGTGATAGGACTGAAGGAAGGAGTTAATGAATACTACTACTTACCTAAAGACGCACTCGAGCACTTCAACTAGTAGCACAACTTCAAAGGCAAGAATGATAGGAGGGGACGCCCCTGCCAAAGTTGCTCCATCACCAGGACGCACGGGACGGGAAGCTTGATGGGCGATGGCGGGGAATTGCATGAGTTGGAGTCCACTGAAGCTCTCTCCCTGACACGCGCGCCAAAGATTCAAAGGTTCACTGGAGCTGCACCTCAGAGTCTCCACCTCGGGATCCTCCTCTATTCGTACTTAGGTTGCCAAGTTGCCCGCCATTCTCCATCGCCAAGCCAAGACCAAGCCGGCTGTGGACGGGAGAGCACGCAATTCAGCGGGCGCGAACGAAACGTTTGGCGGGGCAAGTGCGGGAATGCCGATGCATTTCAGGCCAGCTGGGATGATGGATGCCGTATAGTGATGGAGGGGTAAAAGGGGTTGGCGATGGGGCAAGCTTCCCTCTCCGTTGTGTGAGATTGCACAAGGGCGGTGGGACTTCATGTTCTCAACACTAGAACTAGCTCTATCTACCTATCTATCTCCAGTATCTAGTTGGGCGATAATGGCTGAAAGATTACCACTTGAAGTCTCTTTAGTCAACAGAGCTTGACACTCAGTGACGGTCCATTGACTTTGGAAGCTGCCGCGATAGCCGATGCGTCGCCGTTTGAAGCGCCGCTTGCAGTTGACTGGCCTGCCGCATACGATCTGCGCCTAGGGCATGCTGGTGCGGTCAAGCGGCAGAAGGCGGGCGGCGCTCTCCACGAGCCGTGGTGGCGTGAAGTGGGGTGGCGTGGCAACAAGGTGAAATGCGAGGTGAACAGGCTTGTCTCTGCGACACGTGAGCGCATCATCCTAAGAATTGGTTCGGGAACGGCTCGGACATCCGGGAGTGACAGGTCCAAGCCTGGATTTGGACATGGAGCCGAGCTGTGATGTCGCAAAGGTTGCTAACCCGAGGTTGCTTAACTTAATAATCCCTGTGGTGGTTCGGTGTGCTGTCTGGGCTCAGGAGTTATGTACAAGACAGCTATGGAGGTACGAGTTAGTGATTACAGGGCGCTATCCACCAGTCTATTTTGTCAACCGTGTCACAAGAATTCACACCTTGGGTGGGAGCTTGGAGCTTGGAGCTTGGAGGGAGCCGGCCGAAGTGGGCAGCTGCTTGCGGGCGTGGTTGTGGGCTCGGGTGGTGCATGTGATCTGCTAGATGATCGCCGTTTTCTTCGTCAGGCATGCATGCTATGACTTAGCCTGAAGATTGGAGGCCAAGGCGAATTTTTTTTTTTTTTGAAAATGGAGACAGTTGACAGGCCAACAAAAGACGACTGGGGGGGCTTGGGCTAATAAAACGAAGTCAACTTCTGGGGAAATGGATCAAAGTGGTGTCTGATCTTCGGGGTCGGGCCTCTGTTCCGTTGATCAGATCATAGCCGAGCGGGGTGTGATTGTATGGTATTCTGGGCATCATTCGTGAATAGCATGCCACATTGGGTTTGGAGAGGAAGTGTCAGGTTGACGACCCTGGAGGGACGAATGTCGAGTGACAAGTGACAGAAGTATGACATCTGATTCTGCATGTGACCCAACCGACCAGCAAAGCGACCAGCCGACCGACGGCAACGTACTTCGTACAGAACTGACCAAACCAAGGTAGGTAGCAGCAGTAGAGGAGCACGTAAGACCAGGAGACTGCGGCAAAGAGCAGGGGAGAAAGGTTGCCAGCTGTGACTTGAGCTGAGCTGCAACCAGGTTCACAGCAAGCAGGCGATTTTTAAGGTAGTT
The DNA here is from genome assembly GCA_019137255.1 of Corinectria fuckeliana. Classification (NCBI taxonomy): domain Eukaryota; kingdom Fungi; phylum Ascomycota; class Sordariomycetes; order Hypocreales; family Nectriaceae; genus Corinectria; species Corinectria fuckeliana. Next base: position 402,176 of record WPDH01000100.1, on the reverse strand, counting down.
TCCCTTAGCTCCATGTCGAGTGCAGATGGATGGGGTGCATTGGATGCATTTCGTAGAATAGCCATCCCGGACGAAGATGTGTGGATTCATCATCGCTGAGAGAGTCGTCCTCGAGCCCTGTAATCTAGCGATGAGAGGTGGTGGGTGGACCTTTTGGGGAACTTGCCGGGGGCTGTCTAGGCTCGCCGGGGCCCTCCGGCCTGGGGGAACAAACAAGCCCTGGGCGGCTGACTCGCAACCGGCCAATGAGGGAGACCAATTGGACGCCCCGGCTTTTCCACCCTGGGCGGAGGGATCTGTGGTGGCTGGGCGCTGTCTCTGATCTCTGTCATGGATGACTCTTCATTTTCGTGTTCCTTTGGCGGCCAGGAAATGGCGCTATTGGGAGCAGTCACACGACTCACACGAACCTGTCCTCGTCCCCTCCCCTCCCCGGCTCCACCCCAGCTGGTACTGTAGTTCGTACGAAGCACTGCTACATAGTACGGCAGTAATGCGACGGTTGCGGTAGTAGCAAATATTCGTACCGTCGATTGGACGACAATTCGAGATGTACCGAGTACTGATTGTCTGTTCAGGGACTGCTGTGCCGCAAGCGATGGTGTCTTGCCAGGTGGGCCGAGTCAAGAATATCTAAAATATCCCCATTTGACGTGACGCTATGCTGGAGAGTCGGTTCAGTTACAATAGCTGACCCGGCCAGAACTCAAAAAGCAGCGCATCGTGCCGGGCAGAACCGATGTATGAACCTCACCGCCCGGCAGGCTGGCTGGCTGATGCTCGCCCTCTCTCCCGCACCGCAAGGCGATGGTGAGGAAGATGGGTAAATGTGGGTGAGCCCTGGCGATGGAATGCCAGGGCAGGGCAGGCCGTGTGTACTAGTGACCTTGCAAGACCTTCCATTGACTTTGACCTCGACTTGGTTTCTTAGCCTCGACCTATGAGAGCCCTGGCCACTCACTGTCTGCGAGCTAAAATCTGTTCCGGTGTGCACACAAGCACATGCAACCAGCGACAATCATCATTCCGCTTCCCGCCTCCCGCCATCCTCCCTCCCCTCCCACATCTCGCTCCCTCGCCGTCTCATCTCGCGCCACGCTGGAGGCCAGCAAAGCAGCGCTCCCTTACCACAGACAGGGCCAGGCCTATTCCGATCCTAGTTCGCTTGTATCGCCCAGAGTACCGTGTACCTACGTCGCTGCTGCATCATACACTTTCGCCGTCTGAAAATTCAAGAAGCGCCCCCCCAGGCTCACCACCACCACCACCAACATGTCGTTGTCGTCGCCGCCGCCGCCGCCGTCGCCGCCGTCCGTTCCCCATGCTTCTCCATCTGTCGTCGGATCCGCCAGTAGCCGTAACCAGCAGCAGACGGGGACAACTGAGTTCGGACCTCTATCTTGTACGTAACTATGCTATTTTGTTAGCCTCTCCTCAGACCTTGGCCTTTCTCGCTTTGACTCTTCTTCTTCTTCTTCTTCTCTTTTTGTCCTTCTGCATTCCCATGATCTGCCCCCTTCCTCCCCTTCTCCCCTTTCACACTCAGATTCGTCCTCCCCTCCACCTCGTACTTCCGTGTGGATTAGACCTTCGCTGCCCGGATACGGAGACGCACGCATACACCTACCTACAGAGAGACACAAACACAGGCACGACGGACACAGAGGGAACACTGAACATTACCCCAGCTAGGGTCTAGTCGTGTCTTATCCTTTGCTTTCTTTTCTTTTCTTGTCTTGGCTGTGTTGGCCTCGATCTTCGTCTCAATTCTATCCGGCAGCCTTTATCTTCCTGTCTCGCAATTGCACCTGAACTCGGCGGCGGCGTCGCCGATCATGTCCTGAGTCTTAAGTGAGCCTACTCCCGTCTCGTCACCTACTTCGTACCTCTGTAGATAGGTACATCTGCCTGCACTCTGCTTTCATCCTTGCCTGTATTTGCTTTGCCCTGTCTACCCATCCAGCCTTACCCCAGCCTATTGCCCTGTCTTGTTTCCGCGCCACCTCCGACGTCGCTTTATACCTCGACGTCGCATCGCGCGTGCAACCACACACGAGACATCTTAGACAGACCACACTCGGAGCTGCCCTCTTCAACGCCACCTCCACCACTACCACCACCGCCACCATCAATAACAACAACACCACCTTCTCTTTTACCGTTCTTCATTTCACCCGGCGCATATGCCTTCCCCGACTACAGACACCGCTCGAGACGCCTGCCCTGTCCTGCAACTGCATCATCATACCAGATCTTATACTCTGCTCTGCATCACTAGCACATCCTAATTGGTTCACCACTAACGAGCAACAAAGTACCACCCCAACCGACTTCCAGCCCCAGCATCATACCACCGACGACCGTGCATCCCCTTCTCCAGGCCACACCCCCGCCTTCTCGCTCAACTGCCGCCGCTGCACCTATCCCAATTCCAAAGCCATCTTCCCCCCTTGGCCTTGCATCACGGGCTTCGAAAGCCCCAGCACATTCCGCCATGATCTTCTCCGACATCTACAGGAGCCCCCGGTCTCCCATCGCAAAGCTCCGTCAACAGTCTATCCAATTGTCTACGCCTTTGTCTTCTACAACCCCGGATTGGGTCGCCGAAGAACATGCCGACCTTTTGAGCAGGGACAAGACGAAGCAGAAGGAGGCTGTCAAGCGTTATTTGGATGCTAAAGTCAAGAATGATTGGGATTTTCAATGGCCATCGCGGGTCGTCACACCAGCTCAAGACAATGCCATCCCCGACGACATCATTGTCGCATCATGCGTTCAAACCACTACCCTCGATACTGTTGCAACGCCGGGGATCGAAAACACTACCCTGGACACCACTGCGTCGACCATGCCCGTCCAAGATGAAACGCGGGAAGATGCCGGCTACCAAGTGGACGATGATGAGGAAAGCGATGCGGAATCGACTTACAGCACTGTATCCGAGGATCCTGTCCACTACCGCCCCCGCACGGAGTGGACCTCAGACCTCTCCGACGACGAGCCGCTGCCCTCCCGGTCCCCTTTCCGCTTCGATAGCCCAGGCACTGTAGGCCCTACGGTGCAGGCTGCCATCTTTTCCAAGCAAGCCAAGCGACGCAGAGCCGTCAGAAAGGAGTCGGAATGGAATGAGGGCCTGGCCTGCTTCGAAGCCAGGCGCACCGCGTGGACAGGCGCCCATACGGTTCGTGTCCGTACCAAGCCTGTCTCGTCTCCGTCCGTTTCTCCACGCTCCCCGCGCCGCTTCTTCTTCCGTCGCTCGATGTCAAGCTCGCCACCAAGCTCCACAGCTTCCTCCACTCAACCACCAAACGTCAGCGATGCCTCCGATGCCTCTTCCCTAGCAAGAGGTGACGAAAAGGAGCTGCAGAAGCAACAGTCTAAGGACACAAGCCCCTCAACGCCCCCATCGAGCCGGCACTACCCAGTCGAGACACTCATTCCGATCGCCCCGCCCCTACTGCCTCCCAACAACATCCTCCGCGCCTCCATCACACCGTCCGTCTATACCAGCCTCTACGACAAGGTCATTATCCACAGCCTCCAACCTTCATGCCCCATAAACCTGTCTGACATGCTCCGTGCCTGCGTTACTGGCTGGAAGCGCGACGGCGAGTGGCCCCCGCGACCCACTGTCGCAGTCCCTGCTCCTGTCGTTCGTAAGAAGAAGAAGAAGCCAGCCCCGCCTCCTCAGGAGAACCCTAGCAATGTTGCTCGTCGCATGAGCTTTGGATTACTCGGCCGTGATAGAGACGAAGAGTCGGCTCCCGGCAAAACCTTTCGACGCAGCCTGCATAAAGCCCTCGGCATAGCGAATTATGGGGCTCAAGACCTTCCCGCGGCAACGAAGCCTAAGCAGGGTTAATATATAGTCATGATACTACGACACTTTCACGATGACAATTCAGTGGGCAGGCTACCGGGCATGACCATGACACAAGGCGCAAAGGACATGGGGGCTCCGGTACATCAACGGCCAGGGACACGCCATGAAGCGCGCGGTTTCTTCTTCTTTGCCTTTACCCAGCATTCATCTCTTTGAAGGGGCGGAGTTTATGCTTGGCGTTGTAAATACCCCCATTAACTGGACTATATGGCCGGGCCAAGGGTTAGAATCACTCTTGGCCATCACCTCTAGCGGCACGAAGGTCACTTCAATATAGCGTTTTGTTGGAGACTGGGTGATATGTAATACCTCGATGACCTGAACTCAGTGAACTTTCTATCTTTCTGATGCTGAGTTTGTGACGAGTCCCCAGTTGGAGTGGATCCTCCTTTGCGAGTGGGGATCCCTTGTAAGAAAGTTGTAGATTGGAACTGTCGAGCAACTACATACATAACGAAGATAAACCAAAGTCGCCCAAACATGGAAAACAATGACAGATGCAGCCGCGAAAACAAGCGAGCGACAGTGCAGGCCAGCCCAGGCTACATGGGGAAAGAAAAGGAAATATATTAAAAATTGGAGAAAAGCTGGTAAAGTCGTCGACAAGTTCGCGCAGCTTCTGACTCATCGGTATGGCGAGAATGTGAGCTGTATATTTTCTAGCAAATATGTCGATATGCCAGTCTCTGTTCCTCGGAGCAATGTTCTATAACATGGAGTATGTACCTGAGCATTCCAGATTGAAGATCCTTGGCGCAACCTGAGTATGGGCATCGACGCGGCTGGGACCTGATACTTCCAGCGGGTAGGGTGGAAAAGGGCGTATCGGGATGTTTCGATTGGCGGTGTTTGATGAGAACCATTTCACTGAAGAAGCCATTGCCGCCGGCTCGGTCACAGTTATACGCCGTGCACGGAAAAGGAGTCATGTCATGGACTGTTTTTATGTGTTTGCTGTAGTCCGAACAGTTGATGAATGGTCTTCCTTTGTCCAGCTCCGAGAGAGGCAGAAGATAGAATGAAACGTCCCGGTAGTCTGGGCAATCGGGTTCGGAACAGCACGCCACAAATAGGTCCCAACTGTTTAGACGCTTTTTTCTTGTTTTCGGCATCGAGCTTGTGGTACTCCACGAGGTGCTGTTTGAGATGGTCTCGCCGAAAGAATGCTGATTTTCCACGATGTCTCTTGCAATAGGGACAAGGATGCTGAGGCTTTGTGTTTTTTTTTTTTGTCATCAAGTGCCGAGTGAGGACATCAGATGTGGAAAACTTGCTATCACCTATGGCAGGCATCGCGTCCATGATTTTTTAAGCCTTGCTTGTTGTCGAAGATGCATCCGCAATCGATGCACTCGGTGCTAGCTTTGGTCGCAGCAGGTGCATGATGCTGCATCGAAGCCGGCGTCGAATGGGACGCGATACCGGATTGTGGAGTAATTGAAGAGGTAGCATGGTCGACTGTGGCAGAAGCAGAGAGCACTCCGCCTAGTATGGAGACGCTCGACTCTAGGACTAGGTCCGAACCGTCCGAGCCGTCCGTAAAAGGGAAGCCATCTTGATGGGCGTCGAGTGGGGCGCATGTTGTTCTTGGCCTATAACTTCTACAGCAGAATGCGGTACTCGCCCTTTTTGTTAGCAGCTGATAAAAGAAAAACCCTCACGGATCCTGGGGCGTGTCGGGCGAAGCCAGGGCCGCAAAGTCAAGCTTCGGACCAATGAGGTCGGGCTCATCCCAGAAGCTGAGGTCAAACAGGGATTCGTTGGTCTCGAGGCCAGCCATGGCCGTGTTGCCTTGGTTCAGGTTGACGTAGTCAGACATGGTGGCGGTGAGTCTTGGGTTGAAGCGGCGATGGGAGTTGATTGGCGTGTGCGAATAGCGATGGTACCCGAGTCGGAGGTTTCTGGTGCGTAAAGCGCCGAAGGGGACCTGGGGGACTTGCTATGCTTATGGCTTTACTCTGGAATAGGGGCCGCCGCTTTAGCAAAATGGACGTGCCAGAAAGGGGCAGAAAATGTAGCGGTTGGTGATGGTGGCTGCAGCATGTTTGAGCAAAGAGGCTTTGTGATAGGTGGCCTGGTCGTTGCAAAACCGCCCTGTTTTGCTGGCATAACCGAGATGGCGAGCAAAGACTCATTGTGATAGGTGGCCTAGTGATAACCAGCCGCCCTTTTTTAGCTTGTACAACAGAAGTGATGGGGAGGCCTCATCCTCTTTATGCATGTGCCTACCTGTACTGTGGTTGGTTACTCACTGTCGGAGATGGTTACGACGAAACAGCCCTGCTGCAAGATGGTGGCGGGTATTTGTGGAAGTTGACTCGATACCGAAAGGAGCAGTTGGGTAGCAGTCTAGTCCCAAATTTAACAGAAGAGAAAGCTGGCTACAGTACGCAGTCAATGATGGCAACTGGAAGTACCTCTAGAACTAGAAGCAGGAATAGTAACTTGATGCATCACTTGTTGTATCGAGATAACTCCAGGCATAAGCAGAAAGGAGACATGAATATAGCCAATCAAATGTAGTCACTCAAGGTGAGTAACGATAAAGGCCTACGGAACTTGTACCAAGAGCACAAAGTCCTCCAGGTCCTTTAGTCAGTCATGTATACTCGGTCCACGACACTGCACTATGAGAACCTCTAACGCTACCTCCTCACTCGCTACAAAGATCGGGATCTCCTACTGGCGTAGTGGCTCCTCCTGTACGTACAAAGTCGGCAGTGAATGGACTCAGCCTTGAGATGGAATCGGTCGCAGGCCAAACGATTTACTTGAGCTCACAAGAAGTCGAATACGCCGCGTTTAGGCAGACAACCTCCCACAGAGGCCGAGCTGCAGTAGCCAGGAATCTTCAAATCACAGTCTCGGCAAAGGCAATACCATTTTTAGTCTCTAGCAGGACGAACCAATACTTAAACAGCGATCTCAGGTTCCCCTATAGCACTAGCTATGTCGCAAAGACATCTCTTTTGGAAAATCTGTAGCAGTTAACGAAGTAAACAGCTTGACGTTAGTGTAATCTTTAAGTATCTCATCTTGAGCCTACTAAGAGTACGCCCTGCTTTCTCCACCACCTGCAGAGCGGCCTTCTTGAACTAGCCCATAAGTCGCTACTTCAGGGGAGCAACCTCGGAGTAAAGTCTTGCCATGACGGGGAAGCCGCTGGGGTCGATGGAGCACACCAGAATAAGGGCGCAAAGATTGAACTTGAGTGCCTCCAGGGTATCTTTGGCGTCGCCAGTGGTGACTAGATGGCTTGCAGTATTTAGTCGGTGAATTTGTTATCAGTCGTGTTAGGGAAGATGGATGGGTTCGTCGGAAGTTCGCAGATATCGAAGCAGCAAGGCTGACTCCATGAAAAGGCCGTCTCGGCCCGCAGGGCCTTGCCAAAGACCACGTCGTTACTGTTGATGTTCTGAAACATAATGAGTGCTCAGACGGCCGGGGTTACAGTTACAGTAATATAGTTCTTGGGCGCGTGTCCAATAGGCACATAAGCTTCTAAGACAGAGTCGGCAACTGGTTGGTAACCGGCACAGGAAAAAGCAGGAAACTGAGGGCGAATCCACCATGCTAGTCTTAGTATTCAAGGTGTCGACATATTAAATCAGGGACTTGCCTGAGTTCATTGCCTCACCGTGGTCATGGTAGAGGTAGGCACTTGATCGACATTAGAGTAATAAGTACTTAAGCTTGCTATGAACTTGGCTTCGACGCTGAGCAGCTCGCCCTACGCCCGTCGCAGCTACTTCTCGAGCCCGATTCCGGGCTAGTTCTCTCCCTAGTTAGACTGCAGGCCGCCGTAGTTCTCACGCTGGATAAGATTGCCCGTCTCGCAGAGTGGTCGCTCATAAACTGAGCGGGAGCAATAACTTTGCTGGTGTAATTTCCACTATGAGAGATGGTTATATTCTACAGCTTGCCCGTGCTGTCTGTGATGAAGACACCATTTAGGGGCGATAAGCCAAAGATCCCGGCGTTAAGTTATTACAAGGAGGACCCGGTGCTCATGATCGGGCTTCCTAAGACTTCTGTTTTGACTTAGGCGTAGCTACTGTAGTAAAAGCATCTACTAACTACCTTGCGACGACCAAACATCCTCGTCTTATCTTTAAAGGGTCATTTTGTTCTTTAAGTCATATTGCCATGAACAATAGTTACATTGCATACAGAGTAACGTTGAGTATGGGGTCCTCTCATCGGATCCTCGATGGACCCACGGACTCTACGTCAGGATGGAGTCACCTACTCCCCCAGACTGGAGAGATCTGCATCTATCCGGATCGAAGATCATGCATGAGTGGACGGGAACTAGTCTCTAAGAAGCTCCTCAACACCCGAATCTTGAACCACGTGGAAGAACGGTCATCTGGGGATGGCGATCATATGCGTGGGGAAAAAGTGAAAAACGATGCAATGTCGGGAATACACAAGCAAATTTTCGGGGCACTGAATCTTCCACAGGAAGTTCCTGTACCTCTTTCGTCTGGTGTTCCGACTGGTTCAGTCTCTCCTTATAACCAACAGACGAGACGATTGTTCTCCTCATAAAGTCCAGCTGTTAGTGCCGCAACGTCTCACGTTTTTAACAAGGCCTCTCGAGAATTGTCTTAATGAGTGGTTTGTACAAGCACTTGGGACACAAAGGATATCACACGAGGGTTGCAAGGAACCCCCCTCGTCCATGCTGCGCACCTACGCATGGATGCCATCCGACACCCGCAAGACTTTTACCTTATGCGCCGCCAAGACCGCCCGGTCTGTGCTACGAAGCCGAAGCCTGAGGCCATGGCATCAGAACCGTTCAAGTCCATCGATGTCCCGGGAAGTGGCATGCGGCTTGGGATGAAAATGCCGAAATAGGGCTTAGGCGCTGCGCTTGGGGCGCCATGCGCCAGCTTAGGTAGTGAGAGAGTCAGCTTCAAGTTGCCCCAGTGCTGTTTGTTGTTATTCGTGTAAAGGAGTGAGACTACAAGCGAAATCCTTCCTGTTCTCCTGTCTACGGTGACTCCAAAGACCGACGCATGGCCTCAAACACGTCAGTTCTAGGTGTACTGGGTGAGGGAAGCGGCTTCGTGAACACCTACGTGGGTACCTAGTGCCAAGGAAACCGTCTCCATACATCGCCTCCATAGCCATCCCGCGCAAGATGGCCGCCGGAGGAGCTAGTACGGGGGGGGGGGGGGGGGTCGGGANNGGGGGGGGGGGGGGGGGGGGGGGGGGGGGGGGGGGGGGGGGTCTGTAATGTTAGGCGATGCCACCCACCTAGCAAGATGATGTGGTGATCTCTCCCTCCAAGCTCAAGCTCCAACTGCCCTGAGCCATCCCTGCGTATATTGGTAGAGTACTTAGTATGCCATCCACCGAGACCCTGGCAGCGAGCTGCAGGGCAGAAATAAAAATGGACCTGAGCGCTGAGCTCGCACAACCTCCAAGATATCGTATTCTTGAGGGACTCCAATCGTGTATGTAATAATGGAGTGAGAGGATACGCTCCACTCTGCTTTAGTTGACTAGATAAAAAAAATCAATCGGCCGGTTTCGGTCTGGGCGGGGTGTCCTTAGAGCTATTGTGGAGCGTGCTCGAGGTGGACCACTCATCTTATCAGATCATCAGATTAGATGCGCTTGTGGTTTTTTCCCTCCTACCAGAGACCGAAAAGCGACGCTAGAGGGCTTGGTGCATGAGCCCACGACCGGCGTCATTACCGGAGCGTGCTCAGAAGGGTGACGAATGGACTGAATCCCTCCAGGATCCTAGAAAACAACCCAGGAGTCAGAGAATGGGGCGCAAGAGGCGAATGGTCGCAAGCTAGCGCGACGTCGATGGCGACAGGGTCTCTGCACCAAGATCCCGGAAGTAATTGCCGCATCAGCGCCGTGCAGATTCTCTGTCCTCCTCGACTATGGAGATGCGCCCTTTCTGCGTGCCCCACGTCCAGAAGTTCCGTGATGGCAGAAGCAGTGGGTCTGCAACGCAAAAGCTGAGAAAACGGGTGAACAGGGGTTGCGCGCGCTGGCGGGCTTCGCCGTGGATGTTGATGGCGACCATCAATCGCATATGGACCGACTGCCCCAGACTAGAGCACCTTCCTGAAAGTCTTGCTTGAGGTTTGCAACCCCAGGGCGAGATCGGATCCGTGGCTTGCTTGTCGTCGCTGCCATTGCACATCATGACCGTCGATCCCTCACACATCCAGCCCGAGCCCACGAGGCCAACGCAGAAAATGTCGTTGCTCTCCGGCCCCGTCGACCCTCCACTCGTCGATCTAACCCTTGGCGAACTCCTCGAGCTCCAAACCTACCAGCACGGCAACCAGGAGTGCCTTATCATTCCGTGGACGGGAGCCCGGTGGACGTACAATGATCTCAACCAGCAGAGCTCGGCGCTGTCGCAGGCGCTTCTCGACATGGGCCTTGGTGTGGGCGACCGAGTCGGAATCATGGCCGGAAACTGCGAACAGTACGCGGCCGTCTTCTTCGCCGTGGCCAAGATTGGAGCCATCCTCGTCATCCTCAACAACACGTACACGCCCACTGAGGCCATGTACGGCCTCAAGTTCACCGATTGCAAGGTCTTGTTCACCACGCCCCGTATTGGCCGGCTCGACAACACCCAGCTGCTCAACGAGCTCGAGAATAAGAAGAAAGCTCCAAAGGTTGTCATGCTCAGGGACGACAACTCAGGCAAATACCCAACATATGATGAGCTCATCCAGTCGGGTCGGCGGCAAAGCCACCAACGGTTATATCGAGCCATGAGCAAGGTGCTTCCCCATCAGGTAGTCAACCTGCAGTTTACGAGCGGCACGACGGGCTTGCCCAAAGCGACCATGCTCACCCACCAGTAAGTGTAGCGGGGAACAGACCCACGATGACATGATGTGCAAAGCATGGGCACAACGGAGAAAGTAGGAAACTGACCAGACCGCAGCAATTTGGTCAACAACTCACGCTTTATCGGAGACCGAATGCGGCTTACTCCTGCGGATATTCTTTGCTGTCCTCCGCCGCTATTCCACTGCTTCGGCCTCGTCCTTGGACTCCTTGCCGTCATTACCCATGGCGGTAAGATCGTGTATCCGGCCGAGGTTTTCGACATCCCAGCCACTCTCGAGGCAATTTCCGACGAGCAATGCACTGCGATCCATGGTGTTCCTGCCATGTTCGACTCTCTGTTCCAGGCAAAGTGGCCCGAAGGCTTCAACTGTGATAACCTGCGCACAGGTATCATCGCCGGTGCCCCCGTGCCGCGATACCTAATGGAGCTCCTGGTCAACCGGTTTGGCATGACCGAGTTCACCAGCAGCTACGGTTTGACCGAAGCGTCCCCAACCTGCTTCAATGCCTTCACGGACGATGCGATTGACAAGCGACTGACGACCGTCGGTACGTTGATGCCCCATGCCCAGGCGAAGATTGTAGACCGTGATGGTAGCACGGTTCCCGTCGGCGTGCGAGGCGAGCTGTGCATTGGCGGATACCAGCTCCAGGCCGGATATTGGAACAATTCAGAGAAGACGAATGAGTGCATGATCCGAGATTCGTCGGGTGTCCTGTGGCTGCACACTGGCGACGAAGCCGTCTTTGACGAAAACGGCTATTGCAGCATTACCGGCCGCTTCAAGGACATCATTATCCGAGGTATGCTTGATTGCTCCCCTTTGCCTTCCCATAGACCCAAGCTAACCCGGTTCTTCAGGCGGAGAGAACATTTACCCTCTTGAGATCGAGGAGCGCCTAATGGCCCACCCCTCGCTCTCGCGAGCCATCGTCGTCGGTCTCAAGAACGAGCACTACGGCGAAGTCGTCGGCGCCTTCGTCGAGGTGGCCGAGACCCAGAGCCAACCGACCGACCAGGAGCTGCGTGACTGGGTCCGCAAGAAGCTCGGTGGCCACAAGTCGCCAACGCACGTCTTCTGGCTAGGCCAGAGCAACGTCCCGACGTCGGTGCCGTTGACGGGCAGCGGCAAGGTGCGAAAGTTCGAGATGGCCAAGCTGGGCGACGATATATTGAAGAAGCAAGCGAATACCTCCAAGTTGTAGATGTCGTTGTTTGGTGCAGGTATATTTTGGCACTTAAATGATGATGATGGAAGGAAGTTAGCGGACGTAGAAATGCACTTGCACAGGTACCTAAGTACCTACTAACTACTAAGTAAGGTAGGTACTATATCTAGGTAGTAGGTATCTAGGTAGTAGGTACATACTTGGGCAGAATTCAAAAGATAAGACAGGAATCTTAGGCTTTCACCTGTACCCAGCCTTCTGCCTTAAATCTGTTGGTTCGCTTGACTGTATGTATCGCTCTGTGTTGGTTCGTCGGGGAATTTCCGTCAGCACTTGTATTCTTCCCGCTATAAGTACACACTGTACTAAGTAGTAGTCCTAAGGTACATGCGCGGGTATCCTCACCCGCAACTCGACCAACACACTTCCCAGTTTCTCTACCAACCGTGGCAAAACGCAAAACTTTTATATCAAAAAAAAGCTGTCACTAATGGAACCCCTTATCAGGCTGGTACTCATGTCTAGACTACAGCTTGGGTACCAAGCCGAGCCTGATGCCGCCGATGACCTTCTCGTTATCCGCGAGAGGGCACAGCTGGAAGAAGTGTTCACGCGAGCACCGCATGAATGCGCTGCGCTTGCCCGGCAAATCGACAAACTTCTCGAGCCCGAAGCCGTGGATGAAGTCGTACATGACGACGGTCGAGTTGGTCTCCTTTGGCTCGCCCACGACATTCATGGTGCGCGGGTCGTCAAGGTACAGGTAGTGCATCAAGCTGCTCCACCAGGCCGACACGCGATGCGGGCCGCGGAAGCGCACGTCGCCGACCAGCGAGTGGCGGCCTCGGTCGAAGTCGCCGGCATCGTAGTAGCCACCGAGGGGATCCTCCTGTGAAAGAGTCGTCAGCGCATACGGCACAGAAGCGGAAAGAGGACTAGGTGCTTACCTTGGCCCAGTAAACCTCGAAGTAGGCAAAGTAGGTGTCATCCCACTTGGCCAGGAGGGCAATCTGGTGGGGGTCTTCGTGCATGTTGCGGAGGTACTCGCGGTGCTGCTCAAGAGTTCCAGTCTGGTTCCAGCCCTGGGTGACGCGGGGGTCGTTCTGCCACTCATGGAACAGGCGCAGATGCTCGGCATCCTCGTAGTCGAGCGAGATCATGGAGAAGGTCTCCTTGAGGTGAGGGATCCATCGGCTATAGATGATGGCGCCGGGAGCCGGCTTGGCGGGTCGGATCGGGTGCCACGACTTCTGGTATCTGTCGGGGTCTTGGGAATCACCGGCCGAGGAGAAGGTCATCGTATGTTGGAGGGCCGTCAGAGGGTACGAACCCAGAGAGTTCGAAGACGGCAGCGAGGACGGCGACTCGTCCGGGCACCAGACAGGCCGAGGGCCAAACGGTGAGCCAGCACCTTGCCAGAAGGTGCTGCGCAGCACGAGCACGAGGCTCTCGTCGGTCTTGGTCGAAGGCTCTCGCTTCTCGCGCGCCTTGAGCGGGTGCTCAACGGCGAGCAGGACGTCTCTGAGCTGGCGACCCAGGACTATGGCATTGGCGCCGTGAAGCTCGAGACGGAAGGACTCGTTGGCCGGTCGCAGAGAGAAGAGGGCATACACAAGCAGCCATGCCTGAGCCAGGGTTGGCGCTTCAGCACCTTGCCAGTGGAAAGCGACACAAGGCGAGCGTCGAGCGCGAGCCCAAGAGCTATTATCGCCGGAGGTCGGAAGCTCGCTCGACTTGAAGTCGATGGGGCCAGTGAAGACGAGGCGAGAGTTGTGGAGTTCAAAAGGCACGGGCTTGGAGTTCGCGGTCGACTTGTGGACGATTTGATAAACGGGAGTCTTAATTGTGATATTAGAAGGTGCTGAGGCCTCCCGGATGGTGTACTCAGTCTGGTACGGGTGTGGCAGCTTGATGACGACCTCGTCGGCCGGAAGGGCAAAGAAGGCTACTGGCAACGCCATCACTGAGGAATTGTGCGTCTGGCTAACGCAGGCAGGATCTCGAAAGGGAATTGTGAGGAATATGAAAGCAGGAAACAACGATTCACCGGTTCACGAGGCTATTCGCAAAAAGGACAGTCGGCCGCATCCATCCGCCATAACGAAATATTCCGCAGTCCACCCTCACCACTAGGGACTTCGTCTTCAGCTTCGGTCCTTCGTGTACCAGCGCCCCGACTTCTCGGTTCCCAGCTAGCCGGGGCGCTTGGCTTGGGCTTCGACTTGCAGCAAGATTCGTGGTGGGTAGTCTACGCCATTGCGTAACCTGCCGCGGCTTCGACACTGCACACCGAATTATCAATCATGATGCGTGGGACTTCCCAGAAAAGAATCCTAGTGCAGGCTAGTAGTGCGTTGGCTTCATGAGTGGGCAATGGCCTGTCTCTTGCCCACACGCCCATTACCGTGCCATACCCCCACACTGCCTCCCCCTTACTGACCGAGACAGAGGTACACAAGCGGTACGAGAGACAGAGTCGGAGACGAAGTCGGAGACGACACCGCCAGTGCTGGAGAGTTTACCCCCTCGGTACGAGAGCGTAACTATCCAGTGCCAAACTGGAGCTCGTGGGGTGGAGAGGACCGCGTAGTCGGCACAGCGAGGCCCACAAGCACCACTCGAGCTCTCATGAGGAGGTTTCATGGCACGCTATGTACGACTTGTACAACCCGGTACCGCGCGGCGTGGAGTGGCTTCCTGCACCAGCGTGCAAAGCGGATCTGATAACCTCAACGGACGAGGCGTCCCCGGTCATTCCGTACCGAGTTCACACGCCCCTCCCAAACAAGGTCTTGGATGTTTGTTCTGCCGTGCCCGACCGCCTGCCTGAGCTAGCCACTGATCAGATAAAAACCTCACCTTAATCAATCCCTATTTTCATTGGCTGGAGATCGACCTACTATGTAGGAGGATTGATACCGCTTCTGCGCTAGTCCCGGTTTGGGTCCGTGCCCAATCCATATCCTCGCCCCTAAAGAGGTGAATGATCTGGCGCGTCACTTTGAACCACCTCTTGGCCAGGATTTCGATCCATCGTTTAGTCCACCGATCGTGACCCCGTAGTTCTCCAAGGATCACCACGCATACAGGTCCATCCTAACAAGGCTTAGACAGCAGAAGCAGAGGCCATGGCGGCCCAGGCCTCGTCGACAACTCCATCCTCCAACTTACAAGCTCCATCGCCGGTGGAACGTGGATGAAGCTTCGGCGTAACTATCCAATTCAAGCTGGCAGTTGCCGCCAAGACCAGCCTGCCATATTAGCCCTGTGCAGGTCTAGTGGGAGGCCCAATGCTAAGAGCTCGTACAGCGAGCCAACCAAAGCGTTCTGCTTCCCTGATCAAAACACCTCCAGAGATTATCTATCCCACGTCTTATAAGGCTAGGGCTCCGGGATGTGGCGGAGAACGTGTGCTCCATGTGTTTTCTCTGCATCATGTCTCACATGATCCGCAAATGTCACGACTCGCGTCGAGACTATGAAGGTACATTTCCGGATCCGACTGCCCATTTCCGACAGGTCTCGTGGCCTCATGAGAAGGGGATACCCTCCTTCGCGGCCAAATCCGTGAAGCCAAACTCCAAGGATATTAGAGCCATAGACTATTGGACCCGGTGAGCTTTTCCAAGGTCTAGATTCGGGCAAGCACCAATGGCTGTGTGGATGCCTTCTCCATGCCGGGGCCAAATCAGAGCAATTCCTGTCATCTCCTCAGATCAAAATTGTTCGTTCCTTATTTCCGAATCTGGCGATTTCATTCTGAAACTACTTGGGCCAAGGGTAGTCACAAGCTGCTACCTTCTGATATTGACTTGCCGATCCATCTAGTTCGCCTTCCCGCTTTTCTGAACCCACCCACACAGGCTCGCAACGGGCCTTTATGTAACTCGGCACATGTCAAGGCTATTACAATTGACATCCCAAAGTGCTGATCGTGGATCCCCTTTGTTCTCCATCCCGTGCTACGTAGTATTGACTAGTCTCAGCGTACAAGTTGATAAGAGACTCGTCGTTCCTACGATTGAAGTTCCTTTCTCTTGTCTCTCCTCACTGACACGGCGTCTTTCTTCCCTTCTTCCAACTTGGCTACTCTACTTGTGCCGAGTTGCCTCACTTCAACTCTGCAACCATGGCAGTAGCAACCGAAGTGGCGCCTCAGACGCCTCCTGAGACATTCGACGAATCCGGCGCACAGAAGGAGTCCGGTGGTGTCATTAACCAAACTCACTACGAATCCGACAGCTACGAGCCCACCAACAAAGATGCTCAGGCCGGTGTGCAGAATATCGAGGCCATCACTACGGTGTGGACCAGGACTGCGCTCATCATGGCCTACGCGATGATCTGGGTCATCTACTTTGTCGAGACCATGCAGTCGGGCACGACCAACTCGTTGACGCCCTACGTGACGAGCGCCTTCCAAGCGCACTCGCTGACGCCCACCGTCAGCATCTTCAGCTCCATCATCGGCGGCGTCTTCAAGCTCACGCTTGCCAAGATCCTCGACGTCTTCGGTCGGCCTCAGGGCTACGCCCTTTCCGTCACCCTGCTGACCCTCGGCCTCGTCATGATGGCTGCCTGCAAGAACGTCGAGACATACGCTGCTGCGCAAGTCTTCTACTGGATTGGGTAAGTCTTTCAAATTAATCGGATATTTTTCTCGGCAATCTAGCACCACCTCCATCAGATTATTCGGATAGCCCTACGAAACTAGGTGTTCCCCCCGGTTGGTGGCGCTGCGCCTCCTCGCCAAGCCTGGAATGGTGCACAACCCTCAGTCAAGCTGAAGGGGATCGTACAGCACCAAATGTCCTAGAAGGCTAATGGAAACCATAGATACAATGGCCTCGACTATTCGCTCAGTATTTTCATTGCTGATACCTCCCACCTGAAGAACAGAGGCTTGATGTTCTCCTTCGCCTCGTCGCCCTACATCATCACCACCTGGCTAGGCGGCCGCATCGCCGAATCCTTCCTCAACGGACCCGGGTTTCGATGGGGCTTTGGCGTCTTCTGCATCGTGATGCCCATTGTCACCATGCCGCTCTTCGGCCTGTTCATGTACTACTTCTACAAGGCCAAGAACATGGGCCTCATTCCCAATCGCGAGACGAATCGCACCATGGCCCAATCGATCCTGTACTACGCCCGCGAGTTCGATGCCATCGGCTTGCTCCTCCTTACCGCCGGTATCTCGCTGTTCCTGCTGCCCTTCAACATCTACTCCTACCAGAGCGAGCAGTGGCGCGCACCCATCATCATCTGCTTCCTAATTTTCGGCTTCCTCCTCATAGTGGGCTTCGCCATCTGGGAAAAGTTCTTTGCGCCCGTCAAGTTTCTCCCCTACCATCTCTTCCTCGACCGTACTTTCATGGGTGCCTGCATCCTTGCGGGCTCAGTCTTCGTCAGCTTCTACTGCTGGGACGGCTACTTTAGCAGCTTCTTGCAAGTTGTCAACGACCTCAGTGTCACCGAGGCTAGCTACGTATCCAACATTTACACCATCGGGTCTTGCCTGTGGGCTATTGTTGTTGGTTTGATCATTCGCAAGACTGGAAACTTTAAGTGGATTTGCCTGGGCTTTGGCGTGCCGTTCACTATCCTCGGTGTCGGTCTCATGCTCAAGTTCCGTCAGCCCGACGTCAACATCGGCTACATCGTCATGTGCCAGATCTTCATTGCCTTCGCCGGCGGCACCATCGTCATCTGCGAGCAGACTGCGGCCATGGCGGCTGTTTCTCACCAGTACGTGGCCGTCGTCCTTGCCGTCGAGGGCATGTTCTCTAGCATTGGTGGCGGTATTGGCTCCTCCATTGCTGCTGCCATCTGGCAGGGAATGTTCCCCAAGGCCCTTGCAAAGTATCTCCCCGAGGAGGAACAGGGCAACCTGACGACGATCTACGAGAGTCTAACAGTCCAGCTCTCGTACCCCGTTGGCTCTGTGGCTCGCCACGCCATCCAGCAGGCATATGCCGATGCCCAGCGGATGATGCTGATCGCCGGTACCGCGGTCTTGGTCGTTTCCTTCGTTGCTGTGGCATTCTGGCGTGACATAAACGTCAAGGAGCGTAAGCAGGTCAAGGGCCGTGTCGTTTAAGCTCGGCATTAACATCTCGGTGATTAAACCGAAGTCTGGCATAATGTCGCCCACGCGCCGGACGAATAAAAGAACAAGACTTTGACGCTGAAAGAAAAAACCAAACTTATATACAACTCTTACACTCTGTACTGATAATTAATATCATTTTTATTCTAGTGATCACGCTCCTATTCTCGAAGTACCCTAGTATGTAAAAAGCAATAAGGTGATGGAACTAGAGTTCAATTGGAGATGATACTTAAAACGCCCTAAATTAGTTTGGTCGGATATCGAGGTCCCTTTTAAATGGAGACGATCGCCTGTAAATGATTTTCTAAGGCGCTTGATTACTATGAGAATTTGAATTGAGATGGTAGAGAGTCGAACATATTATTGTTACAATTTTAATAGCAGGTACAATTCTAGTATCATTCAGGGTAGGTCCTAAAGTTCTTTGTCTCGTTGCCAGTGGTGGCTTCTTATGCCATGGTACCGCCAGCTCCTAGAAGCAAATGCACCATATACCGACAGCGAAGAATTCATGTCATGTAAATCGATTCATCTTGGTTTTGGGTGATCCTTTTCGTTTAATTCGAGAGCTGTCCAACTCATAGGAGGGGTCTCTATAACTAGACGAGATACATCAAGTCTATAATGATTTGTTTTCACCTCGTTGACGGAACAAGTACCGATTAGTTACCAAATCCCGAACGCCATTCCCTGGAGCAAAAGGCTCTTCACAATTCAGACTTAGCCTCCAACTGAGCCTCAGCCTTGGCCTCAACCTTGGGCCCACCAAGCTGCATGTAGTCCCAGCAAACTGCGCAACTAATCAATGTCTGTTCAAAATTGTTGTCGAGAGAGCATCCAAAACACTTACTGGTCCATCCAAGGTCGCCCCGGAAGTAGGCGTGAGCGACGTCCTCGCCGTAAATAGTGCCTTGATCAGGGCTGTATGCGACGGCCTGCTTACCCACGGCCAAGCCGATCATGGGAGGTACCGGGTTGATAGTCTTTAAACTGGGAGCTTGGCCGGTACGGTGGCTGACAATAGACTGGTGAATGTTCTCGGCCACGTATTGGCCCTGGTGCATGGCGGCGCCGCAGCGCTTGATGCCGGACCACTTGACCACGTCGCCGGCAGCAAAGTGGTGCTCGGCGTTGGGAGTACCGGGCTCGAATTGCAGGCTTTTGGGAAGGTTAGATGATGCTCTCATATAAGTGGACTTGGGCTTAAGGGACTTACGTGTTCTTGATCTTGACGTAACCCTCTTCGTCAACGGCGGATTCCGGTAGGTAGTTGCTGCTGCGAGTGGGCCTGGACACAGCCATGACTACCTCGCTGGCGAACATCTTGTGGCCGTTGGTGAATTCGATCTCCTGCTTGGTGTTGCCGTCGGCGGTCTCCAGCTTATTCGCGGTGGCCAAGCGGTGGTTCATGCGAACCTCGACACCACCGGCCTTGAGCAGCTCGAGGGCGCGGTCTGCAACATCGTTGGGCAGGCCCTCAGAAGAAAGCAGCCTGTCTCGGGAGTGAACCAGAGTCACCTTGACGTGGGGCTTGACCATCTTGAGCTCGGCGGCCATCTCAATGCCGACAGCACCACCACCGACAACGACAACGCCGTGCTTGGCGTTCTCAACGTTGGAGATCTGCTGCTCGGCCTCGAGGAGATAGGTCTTACGGGTCTTGGCCTGGGGCACCACGGGCCAGACACGTCGCAGGCCAGACGCCGCAACGAAGTAGTCGTATTGCTGGGTGTTGTGCTCCTTGGTGTTGTGGTCTGAGATGATGGCCGTTTTGGCAGCGGGATCAACGCTGCTCACTGAGCCGTGAATAATCTTGAAGCTGGGGAATTGCAGGGCCTTGATGTCTGAAAACTTGACCCAGTTCTTCTTGGCATATTCGGAGTCAGCAAATGCCATGGGAGAGCCGATCAGGTGATCTATGACAGCATGTTAAGCGCGATGATCCTTTAAAGACGATGTCCTTGAGACGGGCCTTGTGAGACTTACAGTAACCGTCACGCTCGTCGACAATGGTAATCTCAACGTCAAAGGTCGGCAGATCCGGGTGAGGGGTGAAGGGATCATCGCTCTGTCGGGGCGCAATACCCCGGCTAAGATCAAACAAATTGACAGCGGAGGCCAGGCCAGCATAACTGCCGCCAGCGATCAGGAGGCGGACGGCGTGGGATGCTTCAGGGAGTGAGCCCATCTTGGTGGCGTTGGAGGCTAGCTTGGAGATGGAACGATACGAGGATGCAGGTTGGGTGGTCGAGGCTGTGGGGATGGAAGTTGCTCGCCGAAGAAGTGACGATGTGATGGGGATCGGGATCGGGGAGGGGGTGGAAGATGAGATCCAGGCACGACAGGAGAAGGCGCGCGTGGTGTGAGGAGATGCAACGGCGTGGGGGGATCTGACCAGTTCCGAGAGTCTGGGAACGGCTCGACGGGTGAACATGAGCTGGTGAAACTAGGCTGTTCCTTGGTAGGAAAGAGACGGAGAAGGATGGGACGAGGTTTGCATTGGGATCGGGGTGCGGGATGGGGTTGGCTTTCGCTTTTCAGTTCGAGGAGGAAGCAGGCACGTAAAGCGTCGAAAGTCGCAGCCGCGGGAATATATAGGACCGGGAGAATGAGGCGCCCAGAGACGAGCTTGTGACGCAGACGCAGACGCAGACGTAGAGAAGGCTTTCGCTCGGCGGACCGAGATAGCGGCCCGGAAATCGGATCTAAGAGAGAATGGCAGCGCCTGGGTACCTCCAAAGGCAGCACCGCCTCAAAGACGCAAGAAGAAAAAAACAGCCAGAGCTTCGACATCGGGATCAAAAGCGACCAAACAGCAGTGAGGAGTGGCCTCCGTGGAGCAGACCCCATTGTCTGTGCCCGGCGTTGACGGAGCTGACGGCGATGACGGGGAAGAAAATGTGGAGTCGAAGTTATCAGATCCGTCTCTGCAACGGGGGTCCCACTCACACACCTTAATTAGCATCCAGTGCGTATTCGTACTACGTAGTATAGTAACAAGATGACGATGGGCCCTGAAAAAGACATGTAGACAGACTACTGTACCTACCCACCCGGATGTGCGTCTTCCACCTGGCCTGATCGCAAGGATGCGCGCACATGGCGTGCAAGATTGTACTTTCCAGCTTCTCTTCAAGATGCCGCTGTGGAGAGGTCTATCTACTTCGTACAAATACAATGGAAATAGGAGCCACACGCCCCCCCTGTCACCAGAGGAACAAAAGAAAAGAGCAAATTAGTGAGTCCGTAGCGACTTTGGGTGAGCTATTTTCCATGTCGAAACAATCTGCCTCTTATGTTTTCCAAGCGGTAACATGACTCGACCGACAGTGTTCTTTTTGTGAGCGACCTCGATAAATACTCTTGGAACGAGTCCCCTTGAGCCTTTACAAACAGTTCAACTCATGAGACCCGACCCAATGAAGTCTTTCATAATTCTGGTCGCCGTCGTGGGCCCGCGGTGTCATGACCGTGGCCGACAAAAGAATGAAGCGTTGGCTAATTGATTTGCGCCGACAAATAATTATCTGATCCGAATATCTGCCCTCCAACGGGCCAATCCCTGTGCAGCGCAGGGCCCTACCGGTCTTCGGCCGTTCCAAACACCCCTGGCAAACTGGGCTTGGTGCAAATGGATTCATCAAGGCCCGTCCAGCTGGCTTGAACCCTTGTTTAGGGGGGGGGGCGTTGCTGTAGCCAGTAGGTTAGCACGTGCATGAGTCAGAAACATCGGAGGCACTTTGGCGAGACCTCACCACGATGAAGCATCACAGCGGCTGACAAAGCACCACCACCAGGATCACCACCAGGATCATCACCAAGTCCACCATTACAAAGACGAGGGGCCTCACAACTTCACGCCGTCCTCCGTCCCTACAAGGCTGTCAGCCTTGGCATGGACCCCGCCATACTAAATCAGGATGTCCCCCAGACCGACGAGACGGTTTGATTGATAGAAGTACGATCTCAGGAAAAATGTCGCATAGCCTCCGCTGTAGCCCTTCTCTAGTGGAAAGTCCCAACATCTCGTCGCGAGCCATTATGCTTGGGTTGACGACCGCTCCATCTCCGTGCAGTCTTGCCAAAAAGGAGACATCATAATACTGTAGTATTCGCTGACGTTAAGATAGAATCAAGGGACCAATCTACACTTCGCCGTCGATATTCTTTTTCCTCATCCTGGCATCTTCTGCCCCGTATTCCTCTTCCTGTGACTTTGTTCCTCCTCTCCCGAGTTCATGTACTGGCCGTCGTAGATTTCGCCTCTTCTCGCACTTACTAGCGAGACGTGCGAATATGGCTGAAGATCGAGAACTGAAGGCCATGACACTACCGAGAATGCTTACAACAATTGTTCTGGTAGTGTGGCTGTAGTAGGCTTCAACAACATGCCAAAGGTCAGACTGTTCAAGAGACTGTTGAACCCCCCCCAAGACATTATCAGCGAGGCGCCGATCAAGACCGAGGATGCCGTCAATGACGTTGACGAGACCATCGATGATGCTGAAGCTTCAAAGGACGCCACATCGCAACTGGTGCGACAGTCCTCGTCTTCAACATCACCATTGTCAAACTCCTATGCAAATGACGAAGAAAATCCCAAGGTCAAGATCAGTCAAGGAAAAAAAGGTTGTGAAGAGTATGAAGGATGATATGGGATCCTGCAGCCTGCCAACAAGCATCTTGTTTAACTGCTAACACGTTCTGTTATTGTAGGGCTCTGTCTTCACCTACTTCTAGCCACTCGTCTATGCCAATCCGAAGCCCTTGGTAGATCTGCTCCTCACCGGGGGCACCATCATCACTTGCTCCAGGGATGCGTCCTTCTCGCTCATGGGTATCAGTCTTGGTCAGCCCGTCAACGATCTCAACGACGCTTCCTGTGTCGACGGCGAGCCAGTATCATCCCAGACTCCCAGAGAGATCCAGGACAGCATCAACTAAAAGGCCTTGATGCTCGTGTACATCGCCATCGCCAGTTCCGTCCTCTATATCTGCATACTTTATTGGTCCATCTTCAGCCGTCGTCTAGAAACCTGTGTCTGCGATCGCCATCTAATGAAGGTACTTCTGCAGGATGCTGCCTTCTTCAACAAGCGCCAGGTCAGTGAGATATCATCCCAATGCCAATATCCAAGCAATCCAGACGGGCACAACAGAAAAGGTAAGCATCTGTATAGCATGCACCTCCTTCTTCATCACAGCTTATGTCGTACCCTCATAAAAACATGAAGCTTGCCGCCATGCTCATCTCCCTCATCTCGGCTTTCTTGATCCTTGCTGTAGTTGGGAGTTTCTTTACTACAAAGTTCACGAGCATATGTCGGACAAGATTGTCGGCCTCCTCCATGACATCGGAAGTCTTGTCAAACATCCCCGTCTCAAGCCTTTGGGGCTGGCCCTCGCTTGAGGCCATTTTTGCTTCTCACGATGAATGGAGCTAAGAAGGAGGGCATTAAGAAGGCCTTTGTCGCTGCGGTGCAGGCCGGCATGCTGTACTTCATTGCCTACTCGGCCTTGCGCTCTCCATCTGACAAGGCAGCAAGCAGATGGCTAATGGTATAGATAACGATGTTAAAGGCGTCACTGTCGGTGATATCCATATGATCATTCTTATACTGGTTGATTGTAGACAACCCGTGTCTTCCCGTGATTTGTAATTACTAACATCGCTTATAGCCTGTGTCATTCTTGGCGGTAGTGCACCACTGCTTCCTCTCATAGGTGCCGCAGCTGGATCCTTCCAGAAACCCCGCGAGGATATGAACTGCCCTGTTCTCACCAATGCCAGCTCTGAAAAGGGCCAAAGGATTTCAGCGGTAGAGGGAACGGTTGTGTCTAAGGACGTGTCGTTTGCATACGTCCCGCGACCCAATTACTGCGTCCTGAAGAGTGTTTCCTTTAAATTTCCGGCTGGATAGCCACGACGTCAAGAATCTCCATATCAGGAGTTTGAGGGGCCATATGAGTCGTGCAGCAGGAGTCATCTCTTGGATTGTTCAATTGTCGAGAATATTACCCTTGATATTCTCAACTCGCCTCGGCCAGATAATCACCGATTCTAAGCTACCATCCTTGGACCTAGTCTTTCCTAACTTGCGGCACAGGTTCGAATGGCCAGTATATAAACGCTGTTGTCCAAAGCTATGGCCGAGATATGGTAGGCTTATTAAAATGGTCGATGAGGCTATTGCCTTGCCGATTGCATATAGCTTTGTCAACAAGCGTGAGTATGGACTCGTGGCTAAGGTCGGCTCTGGTGGAAAGCTGGTGAGTGGTGGACAAAGGCAGCAAATTGCCCTCGCCCGAGTGTTGATTAGGGATCCTAAGATTTTATCTTGGACGAGGTGACTGCATCTCTCACACCGCAGCCATTAAATCGATTGCCAAGAGCCGAACCATCATCGGAGCCCATCGCTTGTCCACCATCCAGAACGTCGACGATATTATCGTCATGAATCATGTTGAGATTGTTGAGCAGTGAACTCATTCCGAGGTGATCACCCTAGGTGGCTCGTACGCCGCAATGGTGCGCCTCCGAGCGGTGGACACATCAGGCGCTAGATCTATGACAAGCACGGTGAAGGATGACACCATTCTAACGCCAAAAGATTCCATCGGTTAGGAGAATGCCATGATCGCTAAAACTGGCATTCAGGGGATGCTCGAGGCCAAGCAGGATGGAGCCAAAGTTGATGAGCTCAAACTACTATGTAGAGGAAGACGCCGCCTATGACTCTAATAAATCCCCAGGGACGGTCATCGAGAGTCTTTCTGGCACAGCTAGATCCTACCTACTCATAATCACTGTCTCTCTGTTGGCTGCTATCATTGTCGGCTTGGCATTCTCCTCGGCTGGTCTCATCTTCGGAAACACGATTGGCAAGATCAGCCCGTGCAATCTCACAAAAGAAATCAACAAGGCTGGCAACTTCTTTGGAGGCATGCGGCTCCTGGTTTATTGCGCAGAGCTTCTCGCCAACACAATAAGCTAGTTTAATTCGGCACCATCGCTGATAGACTGCTTTACGAGATCCGCGTTCTATGCTTCTGTTTCCTTTACAAGCAGGATCTAGACTGGAATCAGTCGGAGGGCCGAACTCCACCCGCCCTGCTGTCGGTGTTCAGCACGGATGCTGCAGCCGTGGGCGGTTTCAGCGGCTCCATCGTCAGCACTGTCTTTTACATTGTCGTCAACTTCCTCATCGCGATAAATCTGTCTCACATTATTGCTTGCAGAATTGCTCTTGTCTGTTTGGTTGTCGTGCCTATCCTTCTTAGCTCCGGAATCGTGCAAGTGCGCTCGCTCTCACAGTTTGAGCGACGACATGCTGGCGCCTTCTCTGAGGCAGTCGGAATCTCAGTGGAGGCTGTAAACTCTGTCAAGACCATTTCGTCGTTCTTCGTTAAGGAGGAGGTTATGTTATCATACAGCCGAGCTCTGAGCGCGCCCGCCTACGCCAACTTCTGGCTTTCCATCGCCAAAAGCTGTGGGAACCTGATCTACGCATTCTCATACTAATTGAGATCAATGTAAACCACCAAGGGCCAGGCCACGTAAACGAAGTTCTTCCTTCATTATTCTTCTATGCATGCTTGTCGGTGCCCAGTTGTGGGGCCAGATGCTAAGTCTCGCGCCATAAGTGTCCCGAGCGAGAGCAGCAGCCTCTAGGATTCTAAGCTTGATCGATATAGGCTCTTCCAAGTTTCAAGGCTAGGCTAAGAAGAGGGAGGTTGTGCTAGCGACCGAGCATAAGGAGATGGACATTGAAGCCACTGCGGAGGCGGCGCCAAAGAGCAACGGCGGCAAGGGCGCTACGGTCACCTTCAAGGATGTGGCTTTCTCGTACCCAACTCAACGCCACATTCAGATCCTGAGCTCCGCATCGACATTGCGGTTGTGCCGCAGATTTGCGCTCTCTTTGACGATATAGTCCGGTTCAACGTGGAGTTGGGCTCAACCCATGGCCATGAAGCGACGGACAAGGAGATCAAAGAGGCCTGCCAACTGGCTAATATTCACGACACGATCATGGGACTCCAGAACGGCTACGATACAGAATGCGGACGCAACGGTCATGCTTATCGGGAGGATAGCGACAACGACTTGCGATCGCGCGAGCACTAGTGCGCAAGGCTGATGTCATCTTCGTGGTTGAGGCTGGAAAGGTGTTAGAGAAGACAGCATGAGGAGTTAGTGGAGAGGAGCGAGTCGTACAGGGTTACTTCTCTTCAGCAGATGCTCGGCAATTGAGGTCATTATGTAGGGAAAGAGGACTCCGGAGAACTAAATAACAGACACGGCGAAAGGAGACATGTACAGGTTCCTCGAGATAGAGTACATGTTAGTTGATGGAGAGAGATAGAAGTAGTAGTGTTAGCTTACAATAAAGGAGCGTCTCCCGAAGAGGCAAGGAGAAAAAGTTCGATAAGACTAAAGGCAATATGTTCAACTGGTGTAATCCGTAGACTGGAATGGGATGGTTGATTCCAGGGCTGCTGTGCTCCAAACTTCAATCGCACCGTTAAGTACTGACACCTCGTTTGAACGCATAAAGACCTGAAATATTGACGACGAGAATTAAGCTCCTGGCTGACATAAGAGTGACATACTGTGTAAATGCGAATGCATCAATCACCTTTGCAGCTTCTCATCCATAGCATCTGGTACGAGGTTTTTTTTTCCCATTGATGTATTTGGTCTCCAATGAAGAGATTCACGTATATTGATTAAGACGCATAGATTTCGACACAATTGTTCTGGGAGCGACTCTGTATTGAAACGAGGCAGTTCACTTACAGCGTGCATTTGTAAGTCTAGGCGTCACTAGCGAGCCGTTGGACAGGCAAGGTGTTATCCCAGCGGGCTTATGAGACTTTGCCGCTTTTATACATAGGGTTGTGTGGGTGATATCATGGATGGTAGAGAATTTTCTGATGATGACTACGAGATCATGTAAACAACAGAGTCCAGTTCGTTGCTAGTCCGTAAAGTAGGGTACCATCAGACAGACAGACCGGTCAGCAGGCTTAAAACGTGAGGAGGCAATCTGTGGGCGTCTGCAGGTCTGATGTCTCTCTTCTGCAGGCGATCTAGCAACTAGAGCTTCGGCCTATGAGATGTCGTGAGTTTGAGGAGTGTCCTCAGGGCGACGGGTGAGTGGTCGGTTGCCTCCACTCGTAGAGGTGTCAAGGTGGTGTAGCCGAATACCGTACCCACGGTGCCACGCAACCAGGGCATCAGCCCAGTTGCAACCCAGTCTTTCGGGCTTCAATCTCGATCATGAGAACTGCCTGCCGCCAAGTATGTGCCTATCATGGCTTCTTTTCTTCTGCCGTGTGCGCCTTGCTGTATCTACCTTACAGTCCATTTATCTACGTGTGATGCATGGATGGAACAAGCTGTGTCAAATTGGACTAACAGAGCCAGCTCAGCCCTGCTACCTGTAACTTTTAGTGGTTCTAGTACGGGCTTCACATTATGTAACTACACGGGCTGGGCACGAGTACGCACCTTGGCACCCCTTAGAAACTTGAGGTGCAGAGCAGCTACGTGGTCGTATCGTACATGTACGAATACAGGGCCAACACTCCTGCCTCTTGTCCATCTTTCGCGTCGGCTTCTATCTGTGAATAATTACACGCTCCCTCTCCAGCACACTCGTCTGTGCCTGGTGACCCTCCCCCCCACGCTGGACGCGCCCCCAATCCATCATCGTAACGGTCAAGGTAGCCTGCCTAGGCCTACTACCTTAGTAGACTACCGGCACCTTAGTAGCCTGCAGGACGGGCCTTGCAAGCCCAAAACAGCCAATCCCCACCCGGAAGGCTTGGCTGTGGCGCGCCGTCTTCGCTGCACACCATCTCATCCTCCCCCCGATCCAGACAGACGTCCACGAACATTAAGTTAATCCAACGAACGAGACGGAAGCGCAACGGAGCAAGACGGGGCGGAGCGGATCATTGAAAGTTTTTCTTCTCTGGCTTTGGCTCTCCCACCGATCACACTACTTCGTACACTAGATGCCGTTCGTGCGCTCTCGTTTCCACGCCAGACTCCGCTCTTGAATCTTTGATGCGATAAGACGCAAGGCACACGACACTTCGCCCTATTTGCCTTGTCCGTCGCCAACATTCCCGCCTCGACTCCCCTCGAGAATCCCTCCTCCTCAGTTCCCAGCGCCGTCCTTGATCCTGACGCCGCCGCCGCCAATCCAGCCGCTGCAAGCCGCCCCGGCCATCACCACCAGACCCGATCCCCGACAGGCCTTGGTGGGCGAGGAGGGATTGTAACTCCCGTTGCTGTGCGAGACCTATACGACAACCTCGTGTTGGCTCATCACGACACTGCCAGTCATACCACGCACCCTGATCATCGCCACCGCGCCGTCGACGACGAGTACGAGCTAGACGAGTACCCTCCCATCCAGGCGAGCCGCGAAGCTGCCGAGCGCGAGTCCCAGAGACGGGCAAAACGAGACGAGAAGCGCCGGTGGCTCGAGGAACAGGACGATATGAAGTTCTCCCACAGCATTCAGTTCAATGCTGTTCCGGACTGGAGCAGTCACTACATTGCCTACAGCAATCTCAAGAAGCTGTGCGTAGCCCTCCCTTGCTCCGTCTCAACCCCCAAACTTCAACCAACGTTACTGACTTCTATTTCTCCAACTAGTATTTACCAGCTCGAAAAGTCCGTCCATCAGGCCCGAACCGGCGATGCTGAATCCAGGCCCCTGATCGGTCACGAGAGTCCCGAGGAGGTCTTTTCTGCCGCCCTCAATCAGGAGCTTGAGAAGATCGGCACCTTCTACGCCTACAAGGAAAAGGAGCTCCTCGGCGAGGCTGCCTCACTTCTCGCCGACGTTCGTGACGAATCCGCCATCGAAGATCGAAACTACCTGCGTCGCCTATCTTCCTCCGAAACTCAGCGTGTTCACGACAGCCGCTTAGCCTCCGACGCTCACCATGTTCACGACCGTCGCTCCAGGAGTCCACACAGCCACAGCTCCGACAACGACGATAGCGGCAGCGATGAAGACGAGACGACCGGTCTGACTCGGCGCAGGAGTAGTGGTCGGAGGAAGACGGCCCCCAACCTCAAGCCCTTGCAGTCCGATATGAGTGCGTCCACCGAGTTTGGCCGTTCGGGCAGGAGACACAGCACCACGGTAGACGAATACGGCGACCAGGCTATGATGTACTCCTCGGGGCTCTTCTCGTCAGGCATCATGCTCAAGAAGCGCATCATCAGCCTCTATGTCCAGCTGTGCGAGCTCAAGTCGTACATACAGCTCAATCGCACTGGGTTCAGCAAGGTCCTCAAGAAGTTCGACAAGATTCTGGACAAGGAATTGAAGACAAGTTATATTCGAGCCCATGTCGACTCGGCCTACGCCTTCCAGGACCAGACCAAGCGCATTGTCGAGGAGCACATCTCGAAGATGGAACAAGCATACGCTGAGGTTGTCACCGACGGCGATGAGGAACTGGCCCGCAAGGACCTGCGATCTCATCTCCGGGAGCACGTTGTGTGGGGGCGAAACACTGTCTGGCGCGACCTCATTGGCATCGAGCGCAGGGCCGAGGCTGCTGGCCTGGGACAGTCGCTTCTGGGCCAGGAGCGCTCCATTGCGACCAGGAGATTGCAGGGCGATGAGGCCAAGACCCCAGCAACGAGGCGGATTCCTACACCCTTTGGAAGCTTCACGCTGCCACCATGGCTGGCCAGCTCATCCTTGTGGACCCTTGTCTTGTGCATTGGCGTCTTTCTTGCCCTCTTGCTTGCGCCCCTGATGGAGAAACCTGAGCAGCAGAACTGCCTAGCGATGCTCATCTTTGTCAGTTTGCTGTGGGCTACTGAGGTGAGTTCTGCACCTTGTTCTGTCCAGCATCGTCTCGAGACTAATACTATTGCAGACCCTTCCTCTATTCGTGACATCCTTATTGATTCCGTTCCTTGCTGTCGTGTTGCAAGTTGTCCGGGACGAGACTCCTGGACAGCCCCAGAGACGCCTGGGTGCCAAGGAAACCACTTCGGCCATCTTTTCGGCCATGTGGACTCCCGTCATCATGCTGCTACTCGGTG
Organism: Corinectria fuckeliana; assembly: GCA_019137255.1. Taxonomy (NCBI): domain Eukaryota; kingdom Fungi; phylum Ascomycota; class Sordariomycetes; order Hypocreales; family Nectriaceae; genus Corinectria; species Corinectria fuckeliana. Next base: position 372,089 of record WPDH01000100.1, on the reverse strand, counting down.
GCTTCACTTTGGCCGCCGCTCTCTCCAAGTGTACGATTGATAAGCGGCTCGCGACGCTGGTTCTCAGCAAGGCTGGCACACAGCCGAGGACGGTGCTGATCGCCAACATGTTCGTGGCTGCCTTCGCGTCCATGCTCATCAGCAATGTGGCGGCACCGGTGCTCTGTTATTCCATCATTGAGGTAAGTTGGTTCCAAACATAGATGCCTAAGATGAGATCAAACCTGACATTTGAACAGCCTATGCTGCGAACACTGCCTTCGGATTCAAACATGTCCAAGGCCGTCATCATCGGCATTGCCCTCGCCTCCAACATTGGCGGCATGCTCTCCCCAATTGCATCGCCGCAGAACGTCGTGGCCATGGGCATCATGCAGCCCGCTCCCACCTGGCTCCAATGGTTCTTCATCGTCATTCCCGTTGGAACGGTTTCCATCTTCCTCATCTGGTTCCTCCTGCTGGTGACGTTCCAGCCCGGCAATGGTACGACAATTGCTCCGATCCGACCCGTCAAGGAGAAGTTTACAGGTGTGCAATGGTTCGTCACCATCGTCACTCTTGTGACCATCGCCTTGTGGTGTGGAAGCCATCAGCTTGAGGGCGTATTTGGAGACATGGGTGTCATTGCCATCATCCCCATTGTGCTCTTCTTTGGAATCGGAATCTTGACCAAGGAGGACTTCAACAACTTCCCCTGGACCATCATCATTCTCGCAGCTGGGGGTCTGTCACTGGGCAAGGCGGTCCGATCTTCCGGCCTTTTGCACACTCTTGCTGAGTTGGTTTCCCGAAAGGTTGAGGGTATGGGCCTCTATGGTGTGCTGGTCGTCTTCTCCAGTCTGATTCTGGTTATTGCGACTTTCATCAGCCATACCGTGGCTGCCTTGATCTTCCTCCCCCTTGTCTTTGATGTCGGCGCTGCCATGGACCAGCCTCACCCCAACCTGCTGGTCATGGGCGGAGTTCTCATGTGCAGCGCAGCAATGGGCCTGCCTACGAGTGGATTCCCCAATATGAGTAAGCTCGCGCCGTGTTTTGATATTCGAACTAAGCTGACACAGCACAGCTGCAATCATGAAGGAAGATCCGTTTGGACAGCGATACTTGCAGGTCAAGCACTTCATCAGCCGCGGAGTACCGAGCAGTCTCATGACTCTCGTCGTCGTGGTCACGCTAGGCTATGGAATCATGCAAGTGGCGGGCTTGGATTAGTTGGCAAAGAATACACGATGTTGGAGACTACTCGAATGTAACCAGAAGCTGGAAGTGCGCTTCGGAGTGAATCTTTTCTGGACACCAGTAGGGTTGATTTTCTTTCTTTTCGTTAGATTGTGGAATGGCTCATCATTCCTTCATAGACGAGGCGCGGGATAGACTGGCAGATATCGAATGTTTTCAAATAAAGAAATCTGACGCTGTTTGGGTTTGTGCGAGTATTATGCGAGTCGTTTTGTGAATGCTTGGTGATTGAAATGAGGTCGAACTGGTGAAGGTGCAGATTCGCACTGTCACACTGTGCTCCATCAAGGAGCTCTGACCGCCCGGCGGTCATTCGTACTGACGTCGATGTCGCGGCCGAGGGCGGCAGGCGACTTTCCCAACGCCAACACCCGACGACTCCAATTGTATTTGAAAGAGCTCACACATCCGCAAAACAGCCGACGACAGCTCCGCATTGCTCCGTTTGCGCTCCGCTGTCTCCTTCTGCGGCACCCTAGCTGGTTCTCGGTCCCAAGGCCCTTTCTGATGTGCTTCGCCTCTAGATAGCCCCATCAACTTGGAGCTGGCCGGCGCCATGCTCTCCGCCTTCACAGCCCGCCCCATCATCGAGCTGCGGCAGCGGGACAAGTCTAGGATCGAAACCATCCTCGCCCACGGTACGCGCGCGCTCACTTTGTGTCTTGGAAGACTGCGAGACTGACTGGCTTGGGTTCTGTAGGTGATCGTGTTCTGGTCGGTCTGAATAGCGGCGCCCTACGAGTCTACCGCCTCAACGAGCTTCCACCCCCGCCGACAAATGGCCACGCCCCCCCCGCCGACACCGATGCCGATGCCGCCTCTACGACCCCCCCGCTAAACGGGGACACTCCCCAGCCGGTGAAACCGACAGACCTTCTGCGTGAGGTGGACCGGTTCTCCTCCCGCGCTATTGAGCAGCTCGCCATCATCAAGGAGGCTAATACGATAGTGTCGCTGTCCAACTATCATATCTCCCTACACGACTTGAAGACATACGAGCCGATCGAAACACTATCCCGCACCAAGAACGCGTCATGCTTCGCTGTGACGTCCAATATCGTCAAGGATCCGGACACGGGCATCCCGGAGATCATCAGTCGGCTGGCCGTTGCGGTCAAGCGACGGTTGCTGCTGTGGAGCTGGCATGAGAGCGAGCTGGCGGAGGACATCGGCGAAGTCATTCTGTCAGAGTCCATCAGGTCTGTGACGTGGGCCAGCGCGACCAGTCTAGTGTGCGGTATGAATGGCGGGTATGTCATGGTCAACGTCGTCACCCACGAGACAAAGGAGATTGTGAGCCCTGGAGCCGGATTGGCGGCTGGCCAGACGAGCCGATTCGGCGCCATGGGCAGTGCTAGCATGGGATACATGGGCTTAGGAGGTTATATGCCAAAGCCGCTGGTGACGAAGCTGGCAGACGGGGAGATGTTGCTGGCCAAGGACATCAACACTTTGTTCATCGACGACAGTGGGAAACCTATCGAAAAGAAGCAGATTCCGTGGCAATCGGCTCCCGACTCGATAGGATACTCGTATCCGTACATCTTGGCTTTGCAACCTCCCTCTAAAGGCTCGCTTGAGGTCCGAAACCCGAATACTTTGTCGCTGCTGCAGAACATCTCGCTGCCGGGCGCGGCACAACTGCATTTCCCGCCGCCAACGGTCAGCTTAGCTCACGCTGGCAAAGGATTCCACATTTCGAGCGATAGGTGTGTCTGGAAAATGGGCGCGACCGACTATGATTCGCAAATCCAGGAGCTCGTGGACGGTGGCAGGTTCGACGAGGCCATAAGCATCCTTGGAATGCTAGAAGATGCCTTGTTGAACAACAAGGCGGAGACCCTTCGGGAAGTCAAGATGCTCAAGGCAGAGATGCTGTTTAAGAAGAAGCGGTACCGACAGGCCATGGATCTCTTCAATGAGGACGACGTGCATGCTCAGCCTGAGCGAGTTCTGAAATTGTTTCCTCCGCAGATTGCTGGAGAGCTGTCTTCTTGGGCAGGCCGAGAAGAAGAACGGGAAGAGGAGGAGGCACCCGATACACCAAAGAAGACGAACGGGTCAAAACGAAATAGCACGGATACACCAGAGGCACCCGCAGACCCTACATCGCCGCCGCCAAACGTCGGGGGCTTTGCCAAATTGCTGATGGGAGGTCACAAGAGATCTCAGCCCCAAACCGACGCTGCGTCGATTTCGTCGTCAAGAAAGGACGGCACTGATGCCGAGGATGGAGTTGATCCCAAGGAGACATCGCCGAGTGACGACAGGCCACTTGACGGGAAAGACTTGATGAATGCCGTCTTGGAGTTGAACAGCTATCTTGCTGGAACCCGGGCGCGTCTACAGAGGGTTCTCGACCCTGTCACAAGGAACCTAAAGCCCAAAACCGACCGCAGCGGCTCCCCTGATGAGGTAGAGAACTTCCTAAGGACGACGCTCAACGACTCAGAGAAACAGCAGGAGGAGGAATTGCGAAAGACCTTCCGCTTGGTTGATACGACGCTGTTCCGTGCCTACATGTACTCGCGACCGACTCTAGCTAGTTCTCTCTTCCGCATCCCCAACTTCTGCGACCCGGAGGTGGTCAACGAGAAGCTACTGGAACATAACAGGTATACCGAGCTGGTGGACTTCTTCTACGGCAAGAAGCTACATAAGGAGGCCCTGGAGCTGCTGCGAAGATTCGGCTCGGCGGAGTCACCAGATAGCGCTGCGCCAACACTCCATGGACCAGACAGGACGATTCAGTATCTCAAGAACCTACCTCCGTCGGAAATCGACCTCATCTTGGAGCACGCCGAGTGGATTCTCAAGGCCAGCCCCGACCAGGCGCTGGAGATATTCACCGGCGACACCGAGAACGCCGAGACACTGCCGCGAGAGCAGGTAGTAGCGTTCCTGCACGATGTCAGTCCGCAGCTTGAGGGTAAGTACCTCGAGCACATCATCAGCGAGCTGGAGGACATGACGCCGGACCTGCACAACCGCCTCGTGGAGCTGTATGTGCAAAACCTAAAGTCGGCGGAGAAGAATGAGGAGTGGCATGGACAGATGGAGCGGTTTGTCACGTTCCTGAGAGAGTCGCGGCAGGTCTACAGCCTAAGCAAGGCATTCAAGTTGATTCCGAGAGACGGTGAGATATTCTGGCCCAGACATGTTGGATGGCCGCTGACATGGATCCAGACCCGGCGTTTTATGAGGCCCAAGCTGTGGTGCTCAGCAATATGGGCTCGCATAAACAGGCCCTAGAAATTTATGTCTTCAAGATGAAGGATTACGTCAAGGCCGAAGAGTATGTACACTCTCCCAAGCAATGAGGACGTTGGCTAACAGCAGCAGGTACTGCAACCGGGTGCACAAGTCTCAGGATAGCCCTCCGTCATCTCAGGCACACACGGAGAAAGGTTCAGACGACCCAGAAAACACCACGCCCTCTATTTATCACACGCTTCTCTCGCTCTATCTCCGGCCGTCTCCGCCAAACAAGCCCAACCTAGAGCCGGCTCTCGACCTCCTCTCCAAGCACGGATCCCGTTTACCGGCGACGTCAACGCTAGGCCTGATCCCTGACGAGCTCTCCGTCAGTTCGTTGGAGTCGTACTTCCGCGGGCGGATCCGCTCGGCCAACACGCTCGTCAACGACTCGCGCATCGTCGCCGGCTTGCGCAGAGCCGAGAGCATCTCCATCGCGGCGCGGCTGCACTTGGGCGACGACGCCGCCGACGGGCAAGGCGGACGCAACCGGCACGTTGCCATCACCGAGGAGCGGCACTGCGTCGTCTGCCACAAGAAGCTGGGCGGCGGCATGCGCATCGGCGGGAGCGTGGTGGCGGTGTTGGCGGACAACACGGTGGTGCACTACGGTTGTCTGAACCGGGCGACTGGGACCAAGGTGGACTCTACCAGGGCGCCGAGCTGGGGGAGGGGCTTCTAGATATCCATTTGTTCTTCCTTTCTGTCTTGCTGTGTATGGGAGCATCCGTTGCGTTGTTCTGTCGTTTTTATGTGCGTACATTCAGTCCAAGGGGTTTTCTGAGGAGCATTTGCATGGGTTGGATCCGGTGGCAGGCAGCCAAGATGATTTAGCAATACCCCCTGAAATAAAGCAGCGACCTGGGTTCACACCGTCCAGGGCCTTCTCGCCAACGCGACCTTTTACCGTCCATCCGAGCGGGCTTCAGTCCTCGTCCTCCTGGACTTCCTCGCCGTAGTTTTCTTCCTCCTTCGCATCGGCGTCGCGGGCCTTGTCCTGCTCCATGCGCGAGGTGAGCTCCTTGTTGATCTGGGCCTGGGCGTCGGTGACGGCGGCGCGGAGGGCGGCGAGGTAGGCGGTTTTGTCGGCGACGGAAACGGCGACGGGGGATGATGATGACGGTAGGGCGGGGAGGGCGTGGGTGGTTGTGAAGGGGGCACTGGCGGGGGAGGCGTAGGATGCAGAAAGGGAGTTGGACGAGGACATTTTGAAGGAGGTTTTGGCGGAGTGGGATGCTTGGTGGTTCATGAGTTTGTCTGTGTGTTTGTTTGTTTGTTGGCGGGTGATGTATACTACAAGTACAAATTAAATTGTAGTTGTGCTAAGTAGTTGGAGTCGGAGCATTTTGGTACCTGGCAGCGGGCATTGATTGTTTTGTTGGCGCGGGGTCGATAGACAATAGACGCCACAATTACGAGAGAGACCTGAGGTGAGCTTGTCCATATCCACAGCAGTCAACTTCCTCCTCTCTTGCGACTATCCCGACATAACAAGATCCTCGACAGATACACATACGAAGCCAACCACATGCGAATGCTTGCCCACCCGGACAACTGCCGGCCCTCCCTACCACCTGCAATCTCCCGTCCCCGCGATCGTCAGGCCGGCCCTCCCTAGACTCGTGATCAACATGTAACCACGGGACACCTCGCCGCATCAACAGCCATCATGCAACCGACACGGCCCCAGCCCCGCGGCGGCGGCGCCAGCAGCTTCAACGCGCAGCCCTCGCAGCAGCCCGCCATGTCGTCCTCGTCGTCATCGCGACCGCCCCTGCGCCGCGTCGACACCTCCGACAACGAAGACGACAACCCGCCGCGGCCGTCTATCACCATCCCCAAGGCCCGCCCCACGCTGCAGCAGCAGCCCTCGTCACCGGCGACGCCCATCTACGCCCAGTTCGCCGCCACCTCCAGCACCGCCAGCCTGCAGCAGCACCACCATCACTTCTCCCGGCCCCAGGGCGCCGCCCGCTCCGTCACGCAGGGGTCCGCCGCTGGGCTCAAGGGCCACTCGCGCAAGCACTCGGCCACGCAGGGCATGTTTGAGCCCACGCTGCCGTCTACGAACACCTCGAACCTGTCGTCGCATGTCGGCATGAACCACCCGCCTGGGCCATCTGCTGCGGCGGCGGCGGCAGCGGCTGCGGCTGCGGCGTCGTCCTCGGCTGCGAGCCAGATGGCCGCGCAGGCTGCCGTCATGTCCCACCAGAACAACCTGCACAGCCGGCAGCGGTCCCAGACGGTGCCGTTCCCCGGCGACCCCAACGACGGCGTCCGTCGGGGCAGCGGTGGCAAGGGGCCCGCGGGGCCGCCCATGTTGAGCCTGACGGAGGCGAGCGCGCCGCGGGACAGCGGGTTTGGCCACCACGGCGGCCAGTCGGATCGGTTCGGTGGCTCGCATGCCCACTCCTCCGCCGCGACGGCGGCTGCCAACGTGGTGTTCCCGCGGTCGGGGCATAGTTCCCCTCGAGGTCCGCACTCGATATCGCCCCAGCCGTATTCTCAACCTCAGTCTCAATCTCAATCTCAGCCTCCGCCTCCGCCGCCGGCGTCGGAGAAGCCGCGGCTGGACAAGCCCAAGGTCAAGCTGTTTTCTCGCCCGGGCAAGATCATGACCAAGGGCGAGACCAAGGACAAGCCGTTGCCCAGCCCAGGCAAGATCGGGTCCGCTCTGTCTGCGCTCCAGCGTGGAAACTTTAGCACCACCAGTCTAGTCGAGCCGGCGAACCAGTCAATGTACAGCCTGAACAACTCGTCATCGGCTACTATCCGGCCGATTGACTCGCAGGTGGACGAGAAGGATAAGGGCAAGGAGAAAGAGAAGAAGCATCACTTTCTGTCACGGCAGAAACACAAGCTCAAGGATGAGTATCATCTTCCCCTATCGTCAGCCTCAAGCAATTCGAGGCCAACAGACCCAAATGCACCGAATCCCCTTTACAATTTCAACATCCCTCCAAGCCCTGGGCCAAACTCCACTAGTTTCTCCAAGGCGAAGAAGGAGAAGAAGCTGGCGGAGCGCTCGGACAGCCGGCTTGAGAACGAGGGAAGCTTTAGTTTGCAGAGCGAATGGCCTGGCCCGAGCAGTCTGCCATCGCTGTCCCAACAGTCTTCCATGTATGACCCTGTGGACCCTGGGAAACTCGGCCTACAAAACCACATGTCGCTGGACGACGCCTGGCCATATCTCAAAGCGAAGCTGCTGGTCATCTTCGAAGGTGAAGACCTCCGGCTCCCAGTTGAGGATTTCAACAGAGTGGTACAGATGCACATTCAGTGGTGCATGCACCGCCGGTCACCAAACGCGATGCTCGACGATCTCCGAGATCTACTGAAGACGGGATTCTCGTCCTTGGACCGGACGCTGCGCCAGACACCAGAGGAACGCTTCATCCCGGCCCTGGTCGAGCTCTGGATGTTCACGTTTACGTCTATTTTGCCTTACATGCAGGCCGTCTTCCTGCCGCTGGATCTCGAGGTCTCCGGCTGCGGCACCATCGTGACCGGAGAGCAGGCACGCGACTTTTGGGGGGGCATCATATCGTCGTCCTCGATGTCAGACAAGCAAAAGCAGACGCGCGTAACGCCTGCGGCGACGGTGCTCGATGTCCGCAGGTTGGTCCTCATCGCGTACCGTGACATCGTCATTCTTCCGCGCTACGAGACCCTCAAGACCATCTTCTCCCGCCTGTCTCTCGAGTTCCTACCCTCCGCCATAGCCAACACAGCGTTGTCATCGCCGCCTCAGGAAGCCATCCTCTCCACCTCTCCCTCCGAGTCCTTCACGTCCGTGGCCCGCCCTGGCACGGCCATGTCCCTCGACCCCTCGGTGGCGTCGTACAACTCGACGAGCACCACGCTGCTGGGCGAGGGCTCGGCGGGCGGGCGCAGCCGCGCCATCAGCAACGTCAGCTTCGGCAGCCACGCCAGCGACGGCGCGCTGCGCCCCTTCACGCCGTCGTCGGGCATGCCCGTCGTGCGCGAGGTCGTCGACGACTCCAAGCACGTCACCGACATGGTCGGCCGCATGCTGCAGTGCATGAGCGTGCTCTCCAGCCTCGGCAGCGACCCGGGCGACGACGGCAGCGCCAAGATGGTCGAGCTGTGCAAGATGCTCAAGCTCAACTGGCTGGGCCGCGGTAGGACGGGCCGGAACAGGAGAGGCATCGTGGGTGGGAGGGTCCGGAGAGAGGATCTAAGGGATGAGGTTCGCGTTGCGTAGGGACGACATCATTATGAAAAGGAAGACTTGGCGTGGTCATGGCTCCGGTTGGGGATATTAGGAGCTTTGTGATTTACTGTATGAGACATGAATTGAACGGGTACAACCTTGGGCAAGGTAGACAGGCAAAGACGACAATGTTTTGACATCTCATGCAACGTTTGCCTCCATTCTAGTAACAAGCTTGTACGCACAGGAAGGATACTTTCATAAGTCTTAAGACCGACTTACAGAAACATGGATTCACTACGTCAGCTTACCTTGGGTGCCAAGACATTTCACGATCGGCCAGCGAAGTACAGTAATATGATGTATCATTTTATTTTCAGGTACAAAGTCCATCTACCAGAACCAAGTGTAACTACAATTGCTGTGTCACCTTCGGATCAGTTAGCTTCAATTCGTCAAATTTCTTCTTCAGACAGTAAAACATAGAACTGGTATGTGATAAGACATCCAAGGAAGTGTATATCCTTCATTTGTCCCAAAAAAGGCTCAATGGGACTCAAGTGGAAACTGCGAATGTTGTGGAAAATTTCATCATTTCACGGGGTTTGTTTTGTGGAGATTAAAGAAAAGAAATTAGACTTACAGATTAGAAACTTCACATGCTCTGCTGGGCTGTGTGGTTGGCGTGGTTAGTCCCGGCGAGGTGTAGCAAAGCCTTAATCTGTAGGCAACGGTTGTTAGCAACGCTGCATGACACCAAAGTTCTCAAAAATATGAAGTGAGGTGTGTATTCAGACAAGATACTGGCAAGTAACAGGCCGAGGGCCCGAAAAGACAGAATTTCCTCATTGGCGATTCGGTTGGGAAAAGAAGACTTTTATTAAAGTGTCATCATGAAATGGGGGTCAGGGTGCGAATGCAGGAGCAAAGGGGAGAGCTGGACTCTTACCATTCAAGATGCAAAATGCATGCAAACCCAGACGCGAAACAAACCCAGACGCGCTTGCCATCAGATCATCGCTGCGAGGCGCACTCGGCTTGCAGCTGCTCCAGGTCTCAAAGCAGCGGTGCGCAAAGTCATGCGTGCAGTCTCGAGCGTGTTCGTCAGGTTCGCAGAAAGGGAAAGTTGTTGTGTTGAGTGTTGAAGGGATGCGGTTGAAGAAAGAAGTTTGCGGCTCACGAAGCAAGATATTGCTAGACAGTGCCAGCAAAATTTTCCTGCTATGGCAGGCACTGTACGCCATCATGTGACTGTTGACCCACGGTTACGGCACTAGCGGCGGACGCCAGCAGGGTTTAGTGCCGCGCCGCGATAGATGCATGGCCATGTCTCAGCGAGCCGCGGTGCTCGGTGCGGGATTGCCTATGCGGGAAAACGGGCATTTGGAAGCGCAGCGCACGAGACAGGGTTTGCAAGGTCTTCCTTCTCTTTTCGTAATTCACCTTGGATTTCTGTAGGCTTGCGTGTGTGTGTGTGTGTGTGTTTGCTTGGTGCGCTATGGGTCTGTCAGGCTGTGATGCAGCAACGCGTCGCTGAGAGTTGATTGTGCACTTCTTTCGAGCAATCGGTTTGGGAGATAAGTTCATTACAGTTGACTAGTAGTAACTAATTAGAACACGCCCGCGCCGCCGCACTGGGTTGGGAATTGTCGCGTGCCGGGGCAGAACGAGATTAGGTAGGATGCGTGCACCCCGTTATAACGATATGAGACAGGGTCCCCAGCCACCGAATCAAGCACGACAGAATAGAAACGACGTCGGGTATTATCTTTAGCGGTGATTGTGTGAAGAGGTGCTGGTCTTATTAAATCACTGACGTTTATAGACACCAGATTAAGTATGGATAAATGCACGAGATCCACTTTAAGCGGGTCAGCGGTCCGCTCTGTGTCAGAACGGCTTGCTGGCCCTGCTCTCGCTCTCAGTTACCAGCCGGGCGCGCCCACTCACCTCACCCACCCACCCACTTTGACCACTCCGCTCCACTCGCGCATTCAACTCGCCCATCCAACCCACGGCTCCGCCCGCCCACGCCTAAAGAGCCCACGACAGACAGGACGCAGACGAGTCAAAGAGAGAGTAATAAGAGTGAAAGTGAGAGATTGAGAGTGTGAAGTGCGAGCGCGCGATCCCCGACTCAAAGTCCTCTCTCTCATTCTTTCTCTCCAAGTACCTAGCTTACTTAATCTGTCTTGGTTCGTTCCTAGTCACCACTTCGGTCGCTTTCGGCCTTTACAGCGCGAGCGAGCACAGGGCTAGACACTACCGGCCGGACCTCTTCCTCCCTTCCTCCCTCTGCAGACCAGACCAGACCAGAGTCCAGACAGAGCCAGGGCAGAACCCAGACACCGGGGGACTCATCGCAACGCCTCCCGAAGCACCGGCCATCGGCGTCTGTCTCCCCCGTTTGTATGTATCGAGTCTACTAATCTCTGCCCTCTCTGCCGCCCTCTGCCGCTCTTCCTCCCCTTTCCCATCTCCCTCCCCTACCACGAGACACTAAACTGAACCCAACCGACTCTTGGGTCCGCACACCATCCATCTCTCCCCTCCCAGAGTAGTGTCTTTTGCTTTTGCCTTATTGTTGGGTCGCGTAACAATCTCGACTATTGCTTGTTGCCTACCTGCCTGGCTTGGGCCGTCGCTGTCGCTGTCCTCGTCACTGTCAACTATCATTGTCAGTGTCGCTGCCACTAATTATCACTGCCGCTTCCATCGCTGTCGCATCACGGTACTTCGTACAGTCCACGAGAGCCCGGCAAGCGCGCGGGAAATTTCCCACTGCGCCCCCAGCAGCCCAATCCAATCCTGTCCCGTCCAGTGCTGTCCTGTCCTGTCAGCGAGCGGATCATCCTCCGGTGAGTGACATCGCACCCACGTCCACGGAGAGAGTACGCCCACTCCCAGTCTCCCACGCACGCCTCCGCTGTCTCCTGGCGGCTTTCCGACAATTCGCCTCTACACCATCCGCAATCAATCCGCAAGCCGAATCCGCATTACTCGAGGCCGTCGTCTTCGCTCGCTCGCCGCCGCCCTCGCTCTGCCGTGCTGGCTGGCCTCGCTCCCGGCGGACCTCGTGACGTGCCGCTCGCCCCATCGTCACCTCATTCGCCCGCCGTCCTCCCCGTCCTCTTCCCCCGTCGGCCGTCTTCGTACCCATCGCGAACCACACCATCCGCCATTTATTGCTCTCCCTCGCCGATGCCTCGTCGCCACCCTTGCGTATAGTCGCCCGTCCTCGTGATAGATCTACTCGGTTCTCCGCGTTCCTCTCCTACTATCCGCGACCTCTCCTCGCCTGATCCGACCGTTATCGCATTGGGCCGTCCCCTCGACCCCATCCCGTCTCGTCTCGTCGCGACACGCGAAAAAGATCGACCACCACGACCACAACTACAACCACGCCCAGCCACCACCGGTCGGGATCCGCATCCGCGTCTCGTCTCGTCCTCGGGTCATCGTCATTGTCCAACGCATGCGCCTGCGATAGTGTCCCCAGTGTTCTCGTCGATATCCACCTCGTGGATAGTCGGCCACGAATTCGAGAGAGATGATGGCAACTAGTATGGGCCCAAACTTCTCGGGGCATCCCGCCGGCATGGGACATCCAGGCGTGTCCGGTCATCCCATGGCCCCCGGTATGCCTCATAACCCGGGTCAGCAAGGCGGTCCTGCTGCCGGAATGCCACACCAGTTCGGAGGCCCTATGGTCACCGCTCCTGGAGGACAAGTAAACCCTGCCCTCATGGGCGGTATGCCGCCGGGTGGGAACCCAAATGCTCATGCGTTACAGCACTTGAATCCTGCTCAGCAGCAGATGTTTCAGCAACAGCAGCAGCAATTGCAAAATCAATGTACGTCCCTATCCCCCCCAGCCTCGTTTCATAGGCGTTGCCACGCACTTTTACAGCGTACTGACTGCGCTTTAATCAGTCAACAACCCGCAAGCGATGGCCGCAATGCGGCAGCAGCAGCAACTGCTCCAGCAGCAACACGCGAGGCAAGCTTTGATGGCCCAGCATGCCTTTCAAGCCAACATGCAAGCTGGTGTGAACGGGATGCCCATGGGTATGCAACTTAACCAGCTTAGTCCCCAACAGCTCCATCAGTTGAGGCAGGCGCAGGCTGGTAGACTTGGACCAGTGAGTTCCCTTGAGATGCATTCGCCTTCTGACTATCAGTCGCTAATCATGGTGTGTCCAAGCAGCAACAACATCCTCAGGCGCAAGCCATCATGGCCCAGCAGCTTGCTCTCCAGCAGCAGCAACAGCAGCAGCAGCAGGCCCAACAGCAGCAGGCCCAACAGCAACAGGCTCAACAGCAGCAGCAACAGCAGCAGGCCCACGCCCAGCAGATGCAAGGCGGTCCTGGTCAAGGACAACCCATGCCGATGACCGCTCAGAACATGGCCGCTATGCAACAGCAAAATCAGCTAGCCGCGTCTCTTCAAAACCAGATGGCGAACCAGCAGAGCCAGCAGGGCCAGCCTCAAGGTCAACCTCAGCCTCAGCCACAACAACCTGGTCAACAGCCCCAGCATACGCCTCAACCATCCCAGGCGGGCACTCCCGCGCCCACCGGACCCCAGACGCCAGCTCAAACTCCCGCCTCGACCCCTGCTCAGCCAAGCCAAATACCGGCCGGTCAGAATCAACCCCAGGGTCCTCAAACTCCTGCCCAACCTCAGCCTCAACCCCAACAGCAGCAACCGCAGTCTCAGCAGCAGCAGCAGCAGCAGCAGCAGCCTCAACCTCAACCCCAGAATCAGCCCCAAATGGCGGCAGCCGCGCAGCAAATAGCGTTGACAAATTCGTTGATGCAGCAGCAGAGGAGAGAGGGCATGAAGGGACAGTGTTTGCTAAAGCTCATGCAGTTTGCCGAACACATGAGCGGGTTCCCAGTACGTGGAGTTCCAACAGCCGATAGCATAGAAACTACTGACACATGGCTTTATAGGGACCTCGGGCTCGGGATGATCTCTCGTACTGGACCAACTTCGTCATCCGGTTCTTCTCCCCGAATGGTGTTTTCCGACACTCGCTACACATCACCGATGCCGAGGATACGACCGACAAGCAATACGAAATCCCGTACCCCGCTATCGCTCGATACTTTCACACGCACTTTGGTGGCGGTGTCAAGAACATGCAATTGATCATGGACCGGGGCACCACGGATCGGCCCTTGCCTGGGGACTGCCACTGCATCGAAAACTCCAAGGCCAGTCTTGTCTACTGGTTTGAGACTGGATCGCATGTACGTTTCATTCTCCTTCATTCACGACACGAACGAGCGATGAAAATACTAATTGATTCTCCAGTTGGTCGCGAGCGGCACCGTGCGAGCGCAGTTTGACGCGGAGCAGAAGATTGAGCTTTTCGAATTCCTCACGACCGGGCATGAAGAGTACATCTCTCGGAGACAGGTCATTGATGCCGCGAAGCCGGCTCACATGTGGATGAAGGAATGGCACAAGACCAACTCGCAGGATGGCAAGCAGTCGCCCGAGATGTCCAAGAAGGGCAAGGGCAAACAGCTGAAATCGCCGCAAACAGCGCCCCCTGAAGTGCTCGTCGACCTCCCAGATTCCGCCGTCAACAGCAAGGGTGTTACGGAGGGTGTATTTCAATTTCTTGAGGTACGGCCGTTTACATAGAGGCACACAGAGTAGTGCTAATAGTCATGATACAGATCGTCGAAGTCATGGGACAGATGAACCCTTTATTCGGATTCTATCACTCCAACCCTGGTGTCGGTCCCTACGCGGCGCTGGAGCAGTATGTCTCGACTCACATCAACGGAGCACCTCAGGCCATGAACGGACCTATGAACGGACAACCGATGCCCCAGGGGCCTCGAACGCCGAGCTTTGGACAGTTCCCCATGGGGGCGAGCCCTGCAGCGGCTCATATGACGCTCCCCGGATCACCCCATATGGGCAGCCCGGCGCAGGTCCACATGCAGGCGCCCGGGATGCAGATGCAGCAAAGCCAGCAGGGGACAGGCTCCAGTGGACCTAGCGCCAACACTTCACCAGCCTCGAACAAGCGGAGACGCCCCTCAGGAGTCAAGACGGAGGAGGACGGATCAGGAGCCCCGACGCCTGGAAACAACGGCCAAGTCAATGGAATGTCTCGGGCGAAGCCGCCGACACCTCGAATGACGAAGCGAGCCAAGGGCAATCCCCCGGCGTGAGAAGGCATGCCTCGGGCGTGCTCTTCTATGGAGCCCGGCTTTATGTCCCTTTTATGTTATCCATCATGTTGCATGGCGGCGTCTCTTGCCTGCCCGGTGTTCTCGGGGCTGGTTTTTGGAAAATGTTTTGGAGCATGGGGAAGAAAGAGACGCATTCGGACTGGATCTTGCAGGCCGGCGCGTCACGGACATCTGCCAGACCTGGCAATGTCTTGTTGGACAGTGATCTACACGCATGGATATAATACAGCATGGTCACGGCGCGCAGCTGACAGGATTAGCCGACAACCGGCGGAGATGCAGGTCTAGCTAGGCGTTGACGGATTGCTCTTAGGGTTTACCGGAACCGAGAGCGTGGGCGAGGGGCTGGGCTCGTTGGATGTTGCAATGATTGACAATGCAGGTCCCAACCACGAGATTCCCAGGTTCACGGAGCCGCATGTCGATGACCGAAGAACGGAAAGAGTATGTAGGGGGGTGGGTTGAAGATAATTTGGGTAACGTATAGACAGTTACTCGTGTACGACTACCATGGCTCACGGCTCAGGTTGGCGTCGAAGCCCTGATATTGTTTTCGGTCTATTTTTATCTTGGTTTTTATTTACTTCTGGAGGACGCGCGAGCACCAAGTGTGTATGGGAGCAGGAGCAGGGACAAGGGGCTGGGGTGTATTGAGTGGAAGATGAAAGGGACATGATAGTGTGAAGCGGAGCAACTATCAAAAGACGACGACGATGACGGGATAGCAGTGGATGAAGAAACGAGGAGAGAAGTGTTGATTGCGAGCAGAGTGTTGGGGCGCGTGGATAGCAAGGATCGTTCAAATTATACCTAGGTTCGCCTTATGTTGCGTTGCGCGAGGCAGGGAAGGAAAGGAAGGGGATTACATGGTCAGGAGGGCGTGGGATATGTGCATGGGGAAGTGTTTTGTTTTACAGCTATTTCAAGGATACCATCCATGGCCACCTCAGATGTGTCTCTGCCAATCCCTTTGTGCCATATGTCCCATATGTCCCACATATCGAAGTCGGTTCCACGCCCAAAAAGAAGAATGCACAGCCAGCTCCGATCCCTTGTTGAAACTTGCATGTTTGATAGACAATCCATGTCTGCCCGCTGTTGGTGTAGTGTTCCTGGTGTTCAGCCGCTGCCGCCAAACCAACGCGAGTATCCGGTCTTCTTGGCCACGGGGGCCTCGCCGCGGATGGCCAGGTAGCACTTGAGGGCGCCGCCGGACGCGGCCATCATCTCGCGCAGCAGGAACCACTCGAGCTCCGAGCGACGCAGCAGATCCGTCTTGGTGATGGGGTTGCGGTAGTGCCAGTCCTCGTCGTCGGGGCCCAGGGGCAGGATGGCGCCGCGGAAGGTCCAGTACAGCGTGACGGCGACGAGCTTGGGGCGACGGGCGGACGACGAGGACGCGGACGCGGACGGGTGGTGGCGCCGCGAAGACTCGCCGTCGGAAGCTGCAGCGGTGGCTGTAGAGGGCACCGGGATGCGGGTGCGCAGCTGCGCGAGGAGCTGCGCCTTGGTGGTGTCGAGCGGGATGCGCAGCGGCTGGGGCGGCAGGTCCCAGGGGTGCGTGAGCGAGCTGTCGTTGGCCGGGTCGTAGACGATGAGGTCGAACTCGAGGTGCGAGGCGAGGCCCGGGTGAGGCAGCGGCGTGAGGGACGGAGAGGCGGCCGTGGCGGTGGTGTTGGTGGTGGTGGCGAGCGGATGGAGGCGGTGCGGCGAGGGCGAGATGGCGGGCGTTGTCGTTGGCGACGACCGGGTCACGGGCGTGAAGGGCTTGACTTTGGGGGGCTCGAAGGGCTCCTGGGCCGTGATGCAGAGGTCCATGGCTGGCTGCTGGGTTTGCTGTGATGTGTGATGGGGCTTGAGTGGGTGAAGAGGAGCTTTGAAACTGGTTGTGCGAGGATGAAGAAGAGGAAGATTTGGAACTGGTTCGGTGAGGAGCCGTTATCGTGATGATGATGTTTGTGAAGGAGAGAGGAAGAGAGAGAGAGAGAGAGAGAGAGAGAGAGAGAGAGAGAGAGAGAGAAGAAGAAGAAGAAAGCGATTCGTCAAGTCAAGAGAGAGTTGAACCTGTCAGCCAGCTGCAACAAGACGGGCAGTTGCTCACTCTCACTTCACTCTCTCCTCATCAGCTATCAGCAACGAGCCGTGATTGGCGAAGCTAGCAGAGGCATCAGAGGGCGAAACCTCGCTCGTTCAACTAATAGGGTCTTGTTTAACGTTGTGGGCTTCAATAGGACATTGGACTAGATATGTTAAGGTGGTTCAACTCGATTCAGGGGTTTTTGACTGGGTAGGTAGGTAGCTACCTGTGATTAACTATTTGCAACTCCCGCGGACTCTGTCATTGTATCGCCATCGTCTTCCTCTTCTGGCTTCTTGGTCAGAGTCTCACGGTACCGGGGCTGGTTTTCCTCTAGATCGTAAGTGGCGGGAGGTTTAGTCTCTGGCTGCTGGTTGACGCCATCACCACCATCACTCATCACCGCCATCACCACCGCCGTCGTTGCTGCTCCTCTGCTGCTGCTGCTGCAGTTCCATTTCAATCCCCTCGCGAGCATCAACATCCACCGCCAAAACCGCTCCGTACCGCCCCTCCCGAACCCCCTCAAAGACGGCTCCCAGCTCCCCTCCCGGCAGCGTCTCACGCAGCTCGAGCGTCCGCACCACGTCGTCGGCCGGCGGCGCGGCCCCGGCCATCACCGGCGGCACAGCGCGCTTGGTGAGGTGCAGCCGCGCCTGGCCCGAGTACACGCGGTCGCCGAGGCCGTGCTGCTGCGCCCAGAAGGACAAGTTCGCGAGGAGCGCGGCGCGGCTAGGTGGCGCGCTGTAGACGGCGTCGGTGGAGGCGTGGAAGGGTCCCGGGCCGTGGCTGGGGTGGTGCGTGCCGTGGAATACGACCTTGAATTTGATCGGGCGGACGGTCAGTACGGGGGTGGTGAGAACGAGGGTGCTCACGGTTGGGGTTGCGAATATTGGAGTTGTGATGATGACTGTTGGTGTTCCTACGGTCAGCGGGACAACGTTAGGCCCGAGGAGGAAGAGGGGTGGCTGGAAGAGGAATGTCATGGCTTGTAAAATGTAGACAACAAAAGTCCTAGGATTGGAGTCGAAGTTCTTGCCAAGTTGCGTAGTTGTCAACCAGGTTGCCCAATTATAGTGTGTCCAGGGTAGGCTGTGATGCACCCATCCTTGGCCAGGTCAGCTGGACTCCGGTGCTGTCGACTTGGTGCTGAATGCTCAATATTGCACAACTAATCTGGTCGATAGGTGAATTGATGATGGCTGTGGGGACGATACGGTTCAGCATGTTTTTGAGCATGACACTAAAGGCCGGTAAAGTAACTTACGCTTGAGATGAATCATGCTCGGATCTATCCGTAAATGATAACGTATGCAAAGATGCCGTGCTTGCTAAAGCAGCACAGCGGCGCAATTTCCGACGGAACCAACCTTGGCTCCAATGTGTTCATACCGTAGACCACCGCTTCTACAACGGTTATAGGTACATAGACCTATATAGGTACGTTGCTGAGTGGGTCGCGGTGTCGGTGGAGATTGCGGGAGATGGAAGGATTCCGGGGAGAGACGGCGTAGGTGGGGCCGATCACCGGGGTGAGGCCCGCATGTGTGGAGGCAGGCACAGTGACACATCACTACCTCTTTCACCTGTATCGATTCTCCCTAAACGTGTTTTCTGCTTTGGCAGACGAGTTGCTCCAAGGCCTATTGGGGTCATTCCCTAGGGTCGGCGTTGACGGTGGCGTTTGAAGGCCCTCATCCCGTGACGACCCGGCGCAGTCGAATCTCGGTAGCTTCAGCCAGCCTGGGGAAGGCTTGCTTTAGCTGCCAACCATTCGTCTTCATCGGCGCAGCCACCAGCGCATCACTTCTCTTGTGTCTGCGAACAGTGATGTGTTTGCGAACGGTGAGATTTGTGATGCCGGAATCTCCCAGGCGGTGACGGTGCGGTGACGAGTACGGCTCATGGATCCGTCGTCTACTCGTTGATGCTTGACAATTCGTCCATCGTGTCGTCATTAGTCCTGGTGGTCGTCGCTCTTCCTCGTGTTTGATTGCCTCGTCTAACTCGTCACGCTCGATACCCCATATCCCGAATCCTTGCGCGGCGGTTGCGATGGGTACGAGTGCGAACGCCAGGGTAGCTCTTCCGTTTGGGGAAACCTGTGCAGGCCGTTGCTGTTCCTGGGGGACGTATGCGTGTCATCCTCGTCGTCTTCGCGGCGGAAGATGCGTAGAGGCGCGGGCCAGGGATGGCGCATCCGGTCGCGCAGGGAAGCGATGGGACTGAGTTTGGCGGGGGCGTTGTATCGAGGCTGGGCGGATAGGTCGTGAACGAATGGGTGGACGTTGCTAGGGTGGCAGGTGCAGTTACAGGTGAGGTCGCTGCCAGCGTGCTTGACGATCTTGACAATGAGGTCGGCCATGGAGAGTTCGATGTGTAGTTTGACGAGGTAGGCGAGCGGGTGGAAGATGACGTATCTGTCAAGTCGTTAGCAGATGGTCATGGCGTGGCAATAGTAGGACCTGGACGCACAGGAATGTGTTGTTCAGGGACATTGTCGCAATTATGAGGATCTGTATCCAAGAGTCAGCCAAGACTAAGCTCGTTTCCCTCTGCGGGCTCCGCAACTCACATCCATGGTAAGGGACAGAACAATCATGGCCAGGCTGAATCGATACAGTAGAACATACTTGGTCAAGCCGTACTCGATGAGCGAAGATCGGACGAGATGGACGAAGCAGAGGTTGAGGCCAACGTCCATGACGGCGAAGATGGCCTTCTCGAGGCGATCATAGATGTTGTTGACGCGGATCCAGGTCGGGTTGATCTGGAGGCGCGTGGGGATCCAGACGATGGCGACACCAACGTTGATGACAGCGAGGACACAAAAGACACCCCATCGGAGGCGACGAACAGTGGAAGGGGAGACGGCGAGAAGGGCTATGCGGTTGATGATGATTTGCATAATGCAGTGGACTTGGAAGATCCAGAGGACGACTGTGGCGCCCGTTAGAAAGAGCAAAAGGGGAGATGGCAGCTGGTATTGGTGTTGGGGTCTCATACTGATGAAGAAGAACAATTCGAAGCTATTCAAGGCCTTCGGTCAGCTCAGAGTCGACATGACATGTCTTGAGGAGATCTGAGTTCACCTCGGTGGAATACTCCCGTAAACGTGCCCCCATCCGATACCTCCTATGATTGTGCTCACGATCAACTCGAGCCAGATGAAGACCATGTACGCCGTGACCCTGCGAGTGCGCTGCCACTGGTGGTAGGTCTGGTTGCCGGCGCGGATGACGCCAAAGGCAGACAGCCCGAGGGATAGGCCCCAGACGATGCTCACGATGACAAGGTCATCGCATGAGGGCCGGTCGGCCTGATACCACGGCGGGATGAGCGTTCCCGTCATGATGCCATGGTTGACGATGGTTTGACGGGGAAGAGAGGGAAGAGAAGGGGCTCACGGCGTCTTTGGATGAAGCAGATGGGTAGTAGGATGCTGATGGAGAGGCGGAACGAGTGCAGTCAGAGGTGGCAGGCAGGTCCATTCAGCTTTGAATCCCTTTCTTTTGCTGTTGTTGTAGAAGGGGAGGGAGGGAGAGTGGTGGTTGAAAGGTTGGATACCTTAGTAGTTGGGCGGCCAGGGCGGTAAACATGTATAGTCTATGTACTATTAGTGACGTATAAGTTGCGGTCGGGCAATTTCGTGCCGTCCACGGGCTGAGGATTGGAAGATTCCACTTGTACTAGTAGTAAAGTTTCTAAGCCGTTCAGAATGTACCTTGATGGCATGCCATTGCTGCTGTGACCTGTCTTTCGTTTGGCTTTGCTTTGCTTTCGACGAGGAACACACAGAGAGAAAAGAGGCGGGTGAGCGGGGCCAGCTACCAAGGCAAAGCAAGGAGGGGAGAAAAGGGCTACAAATATGACAGATTACTTGGTACCAAAAAGGAGAAACTCCCGCTCAAAAAGGGAACTTTTTAACAAGCGTATCTACCGTCTTGTATTCGCAGCGGAGTCGAGACGCAAGGATGCGATACTCGCGGTGCCGTGTCCCAAGACAGGACAAGACAAGACAAGACAAGACAAACCCAGCCCTCCACCTTCAAAATTCGAGCGGCTGAGCATTGAGTAGCCCGACCAGAAGAAGGGCAAGGGAGACTAGCCTGGGCCGCGGCGTCGTGCTAAGACGGCGCAAGGAGTCTTTTCTTTCCTTTTTTCGACGGGGGGCAGCGTTGTGTGGTTTTTTTCTTCGTCACCGCCTTTAGGTGTCTCTGAGCTGGCATGTCCTGAGAGGAGGAGAAGGAAAGGCGGCACTAGAAGCAAATGTATGCGGTGACTCAGGATATCCCAGTGGGAGAATAGGACACCCGGGGAAAGCAGATGCTCCCTGGGTAATGGACATGTAGAGTCAGCCAAGGCACATCCATCCATCTATGGACTTGCACGTTTGAAACCGCCCCGAGCATCAATAACACCAACAACCAACGCCAACAAGAACTCCAGACTTTTTCTTTCCCCTCCTGCATCACTGTTTACGAACCTGGGCAGATATGATAGATCACTGAGAGGACAAGTCCAGACTCGAGCGAGATACACAAGCTGTCCAAGCCACAAGCCTCCATCGCAGCCAGCGGTTAGCTTGCCCCATCCCCACAAACTCCGATGGCGCCAATAGCGACAGTCTATTATCTACAGTACATGGACATTATTACATCCCGCTCGCCCCTCCATCTCCTCCGCATGTGAGATTGAGGATTTGCTGCACCTGATTCATGTCGGTGGGGGATCTGACCAGATGGATAGGTCCGGGGCAAGATGCTCTTGGCATCCCGAAACAGTTGCTTTTTTTGTTCAGCCCGAGTGTCTGCTCTTACAGATGAGTAATTAACCACCTTGCCTGCCGTCTTGTCGAAGTGACAGATCAGGAGCCATGTCTCAGAAGCACTGCCCTTCCCATCAGTCACAAGCCGCCTTTAGCCTCTCCTGTACCGTCCCGTCCCGTCCCGTCCCTTGAAAAGAACCCCGACGGGATTTAAGCCTAATTACCTATCACCGAGCAGCAACTGACGCGGGAGGAGATGATACATAATTTCTATAATTTATTTGCATTGGGTATGTACGACGCCCCAGTCAATCATGTAGGCATAATCACTAGGTCGAAAACAATGCTCGGTGTCACCAAGGTATAGTTGCATAAGTTGATAGCGCCCTGGCCAAGCTGAGTGAGCACCAGGGAATTTCATAGTCTAGGTTCGTAATTCTGCATTTCGTCTTCTACTCCCTAATTATATATGGACCATGTCTTTCCCTTATTATATAATAATACCTGCGCTTTCAAGCCCATCTGACCACTACTTCCTAACGCGTTGCTCATCCCTTTGCCTCCCCTCAGTCACAACTTGAACCTGGAGCAAATCAAACTGCCACCTCGCGCACCGCCAGGATCTCCCTCTCGACCACATCGAACACGCCCAGAGCCTCGTTCTCGCGCCGCACCTCGTCGATGCGCGTCTTGAAGGCCGGGTCGCCGAGCACCCGCTCCACGCCGGCCCGCACGGCCGCGGCGCTCGGCCGGCCGGTCCGCAGGTTGACGGCCACGCCGCTCCACGACCCGCGCATCGCAATCTCCGGCTTGTCCTCGCTGTCGCCCGCCAGCACCATCGGCACCCCGTTGGTCACCCCGTGCAGGAACCCGCCGTAGCCCGCGTTCATCACGAACGCCGACGAGTGCGGCAGCACCGCGTCGTACGGCAGGTAATCCACCACGCGCGCGTTGGCCGGCACCGGCACCGACGCCGGCAGCCCGACGCCGCGGTGGCCGAGGATCGCCACGACGAGCAGGTCGTCCCGGCCGGCGAGGGCCTCCAGCGACGGTATCACCAGGTCCGTGTAGTCGTTGGCCACGGTGCCCTGCGTCACCGTCACGACTTTGCGGTCGCCGCGCGTCACGTCCGCCCACCACTCCGGGTACTTGAAGTCGGCCGCCATGGGCCGCGGCGTCAGGCACCCGGCGAAAACGACGTTGGGCGGCATGTCGGAGCGCGGGTACTCGAGGCTGGGCGGGCACAGCTGCAGCGTCGTGTCGTGCATGAGCATCCAGTGGTGGAAAGGCACCTCGGGCGTGAGCACCTCAGTCGTGCCGAGGGCCTTGAGGATCTGGTCCTGCTCCGCGATGAGCTCGGCGAACGGCCCGGCCACCATCATCTGGTTGATGAGCTGATTGCGCGCGCGGCCGGACTCGGAGGCGTCCGGGGGCAGCCCGGGGCCGATGGGGCCCGTGTCGATGCTCATTCCGGCGTACGGCACGGCGTGCAGGTTGACGACCTTGGGCCGGGTGGCGAAGCCCTTGGGCAGCGGCGCGCCCAGGACGAGCGGGTTGGCGCCCATGAAGAGGGTCTCGTTGACGACGACGATCTCGCGGCCGGGCATCTCGGCGCGCAGGCGCTCGAGGACCCGGGTGAGGAGCTGCCAGCGCTCGGCCGTCTTGCCGATCAAGATGGTCCTCATGTCGTGCAGCAGGCGCGGGATGCCGGCGGGGATGGCGTTGCGCTCCTCGACCATGCCGGGCGTGAACAGGCCGGGGACAGGCACGAAGTCGGCGCCGATGCCTCTGAGCATGTCCTCGTACGGCTCGCCGCCGATGAAGGTGACCTCGTAGCCGCGCTTGATGAGCTCGGCCGCGATCCTGGACGGGGGGATGGTGTGGCCATCGGCGGGGGCCGCGGCGAACACGAGGTATGGCTTCTCGGCTGAGCTGGAGTCCATCACGGAAGCCTTTTTGATGTCGCCGGCCAGGTTGGCCACGGGGTTGGCGGTGGTCATGTTGTAAGTATACGGGAAGAACAATGTTAACAAAGCGCCAGTGAGGATAAATGCTTGAGCGGAGGAGCGTGTACGTCAAACAAGGGGGAGACTGGCTATGCAGCATAGGGACGGGGTGATCATGCCCACACTCCAACTATATAAACTCCTTCACGCAGGATCAACCATGAATGACTTCCCAACCATTGGCCTCGCCGGCATCTCAATCCCGTTCTCTGGGCTCTAAGATCCCAACCTAGATATCGGCTTGCCGAAAACCCCCTTAGCTAGAATCTGACGAGAGATTTTGGCGCAGCACATCCCTGGCATAGCATCTCTCGCCCACCTTTACCAAAGCCGCAGCGCCAAAGACTATGGATCTAGTGAAGTCATGAGGCGGAGCGCCATCCTGCTAAGCCCACGGGGCAGAGCCGATCCGTGCCCAACGTCTCTCGTCTTCACCGCCGTGCGCTGTGCCGTCTCCACGGTCTAAGGGTTGGCGAGTTAAAGTGATGTCAGGGATGAAATAGGGCTGTGTCGATCTGTTTAGTAGTTGAGTCCTACATAAGCAACTTTGGACTTTGGGTCCTTTGCCTGCTTCGCCCCCCGGCTAGTGTGCATGCGGGTTGAATGAAACACCGCCGCTCTGTCCATGCAAATTTAGCGAGGAGACCGGCCGTGTTTTTTTCCAACTCCCTTGGTGTGATCCCGATCACGTCTGGCCAGCTTAAGCTGTCGGCCGAGTTATCTAGACTACTCTAAGCTGCCTCCAAACATGGCAACGGTTGGCCACCGCCACCACCACCGCCGTCTCGAAGACATATTCTCGGATGCATAAGGTCCTGGAACGAAGATGTTCGCATTGGCCCCCCACACAAGTGCCCAATTATGGCATGCACAGAACTACAAGTCAGCGCTTGATTCAACAAACCACTAGGAGTGGCTAGGTTTCCCACTTGGCCACCACCAAATGTAAGCCGTGAGATTATCGGCTGTGAGATTGCCGCCGCTATACACCAAAAGAATGCCGCACAAGCGCAGGGACAAGATAAACGCACCGGCCCTTGTTGATCCAGGAAGCCGTTGCCAAGAAAGAGTAGAGCAAGAATCTGTCAGCCAGGAAGAGCAACGCCAGCCACTACGCTACACTGAGCCGATGCTCGTCATCGTCCAGCGTTAGCAAAGGCCCGATTAGTCTGGCAAGCCTCTCGTGCATTGCTATGTACTGAGCACATCTTCACGCTTCCTACGGCAACGAACCTGTTGGTGAGGCGTCACATCCATACTTACACAAGCTGGCTCTCAGACAAGGGAGACACTTCGGTGACGACATCTTGCTAGACTCAGGGGTTTGACAGTAGCACAGCACAACGGCGATTGGCGAATGTAACCGTAAGAAACGACCCAGCATCGGTGCGAACGAGTATTCGTATTGCTAGGGGCACGAATAACTTCGCTGGTGGAAAGGGGCTTATGTTGGCCAAGTGCTATGTCATCTGCGCGTGCTACATCCAACTAACTCGACTGTAAGCCGCAGTATGATGGATTGTTTAGCGACTTCCGTCTAATGCCTCGTAGTTTGTCTCGCTCGTGACATCCGTTACAGCAAAACTGAGTCACGACCGGGACACGGCAACGGTATACATGATCAACCTACCGAACAAAACGAGCAGAGAACTGCCAGGTTTGGGCATGTTCTGTCGGCAGCTTTTGAATGATTCGTGGTTGAACAATGGGCATGTTAATGCCTCTGAAGTCCGAATTAGTTATCGCATCCAATGTAAGA
Organism: Corinectria fuckeliana; assembly: GCA_019137255.1. Taxonomy (NCBI): domain Eukaryota; kingdom Fungi; phylum Ascomycota; class Sordariomycetes; order Hypocreales; family Nectriaceae; genus Corinectria; species Corinectria fuckeliana. Next base: position 346,595 of record WPDH01000100.1, on the reverse strand, counting down.
ATGTGAAGAATGTCAAGAGACGAGAGCAGTCTCATCTCATAGCCGTTGACTGTCTCATCATAATCCGTTGTTTCTGATCCAAGATCGGTACGACGTCCATGTTGGAAACCGTTGAAACGGAACCCACAAGAACACTCACTGCCTTGCACGGGTTCACAGACACAGAAGCCTCTCGGCTTAGGATTCGACTCTCGTGTCCTGATACCTAGCCGTCGCTAAAAAGATGTCGTCATGCCGTTACTTTTGTACAAATCATAGAAACATGGCAACTCCCACAACGCCGTCCCCTCTAGGAATGCTTCGTATGCTCCTTTTTCTGGGTTGGTCAATACCCCCTGCGCAAACTAGGCGCACCAGCACCAGCACCAGCACCAGTACATCAGGAAAGCTCGAGTTCTTGTTTAGACTCCCATGACCTGCTGCAGTGTCAGAAATTTGAGAACTTCTTTGCGACGCTTGCTGAAAGCTCTCAGTGTTGAGAACTAAGTGGACTCTCGAAATCGAATAAGAGCCGTCAATCGCCGCCGACCTTGCTATCATGAAGCTGAGAAATTCTTTGCCCCCTCTCTTTGCCCTTGTTTGTCCCGCATTGACAGGCCTTCCCGAGGCTGAAACTAGCCATGCGGACTGGGATCTGTCAAAGCCAATGAACGGCATCACCTTCCAGCGAGTCGAGGCCATCTCACATCCTACCAATGACCGCACCAGTCTGCTTTTCTCCCGCCTCGAAAATCTCAAAGCAAAGACCTATACTCATGAATACCCTGGTGCTTCTGCCCTTACGCGTGCGGGCATCGCATTGCCTGGGAAGTTCCAAAATATTTCCACTGTGGGTGACTTCTCCACGCAGTATGCCATCCAATGCGAGTGGGATGACACGCCGGTGTGGCTTCTCTTTGATACGGGGAGCTCCGACACATGGGCAGCCAAGTCGGGCTTCAGGTGCGAGGACGCCTTGGGAAACAGACATGCACAGTCTGCGTGTGCCTTCGGCAATCCGCACATACGCGAATTTCGACACGGCGAAGTGGAAGGAGTGCACTTCTTTCTCTCGTATGGGTCAGGCGAGGAGGTTTCTGGCCCCATGGGGCTGTCGGATATCTCGTGCGGCGGCCTGGTTGTGACTGAGCAGCAGGTTGGCCTCGCCAATAAGACCTACTGGCACGGTAACAACGTCACCGTCGGCATTCTTGGCCTCGCCTACCCATCAATCACCAGTGCCTATTATGGCCAGGTGGGCGAGGAAGAGCCCTTCCTTGCCATTCCATACACACCATTTTTGACAAGGGCAGTTTCCCAAGGATCGATTGACCCCGTCTTTAGTGTGGCTATCATGAGGAACTCGAGTAGCGGAATCCTGACTTGGGGAGGACTGCCTCCTATGATGTGGAACCACAAAGCCAAAGCCTCCACGGATCTCATCATTGTAAGTCTTGTCCCAGTTGTGCAGCATTCTGAGTGCCAGCCATTCGCAGTTCCTGATCATATCAATAGGCAAACTTGGCCGAGCAGGACGAAACAGCCTGGGAGTATTCCTTCTATACCATCATCCCGGATGGTATAGCGTGGGGGCTCGCAACGGACACAACCAAATACCCCTACATCGTCGACACTGGAACCACCATGATACATCTCCCCCCTCGTAAATGCAACAGCCCCCTTCCAGTTGCTTCTTGATGCTGATCGTTCGGGACAGATCTTGCCGAGGCGATTGCTGCTGCCTTCCAGCCTCGGGCCATGTACCTTTACCAATGGGGGGCGTATTTCGTGCCTTGCGACGCCGTGGCACCGCGGTTCGCAGTCGTCATATCCGGGGTCAAGTTTTGGATAAACCGGGCCGACTTGATATACCAGGACCTTGTTGATCCGCTGACGGGGCTATGTGCCTGTGGAATTTCCAGTGGAGGCCCCGGGCCGTACATCTTAGGCGATGTGTTCCTCCAGAACGTGCTGGCCGTCTTCGACGTCGGTGCTGCAGAGATGCGCTTCTACTCCAGGGGCTGAGGGATGAGCATGCGTCATCTGCCTGAACTGCGCCGAAGTTTGCGCATTGCCGTGGTATGATGCTGGGACGAAGAGGTGTCGTGAGACTGAGTTCTCGGGGAGCCCGGGATTGAACAGGCTACAAGGCTAGAAGGGAGCGAGATAGTCACAAGCAGCTGTGGATTTCGATCGTGACGTCGTGGTTCATGTGATTTGATGCAAAAAGCAGCTGATGCTGGAGGTGATCTTGAGATATTTAAGATAGTCTACCTCGGTGAGGCCGGCAAGTGAATTTCCATGCCGCGGGAAGGTACAATAGGCTTATCGGTGTAATTCGATTTGCTCTTGCCCGGTGGGAGCTCTTCTTGCCCACGGGGAAGCTGCAACCGGACGGAGTGCATCACTGTGACAGGAGATATGGATCATGAGGCCAGGCTTATTTCGATAACAGGCCCTCTCCTGCCCTGCCAGCAAACATCTGTTGACTACCTAGGTAGGTCAGTCAGGTTGCCGCCGGTTGGACCTATATTCCTATCCCATACTAGTAGTGATGTATGGATTCATTTCATTGATGCATCGCATTACGGCCTTGGGCGGGATCATCTAAGTGCTGTCAAGTGCTCTGTATGGAGAGCACTAAAGCTGTTCACGGCACTTCTAGAACAGTTGTTCGTCCAAACATGCGGCGAAGTGAACTTCAGTTGCGACTTACATCGCAATGATAAGGCGCAGGTAGTACAGATTTTGACACGGGAGGCCTCGAATCAGGGCGGCCGTAGACGGCCATGGCCAGGGTCCGCGACAATACTGGGAGCTTCAGTAAAGTGACGGCCGTTTCCCGCTGCCAACCCAAAATTCTCCGGGGCGACGTTTCCTTCAGCCGGTTCCTTCTCAAGCAGGCGAAGTCGGCTGTTGCCTAGACTATAGATCCATCCGCTGTCGACGCCCGCCGAGGTGAACCTCTTCGTGCCGCATGGCGGTGTGAGGACGATGTTGGGTGCGGGCAGGCGTGGAGGGCATAGACCCACGTCCCTGGAGCTGGATACCTAGGCAAAGGCCACTTGCTGGCTCGGTCACCGACACACAAGACTCGAGCGAAAGGGGAACCCGGGGAGAGCGAGAGAGCGAGCACGAGGAACATGATCGCCAGGGAACAGCTCCCTGACCTTGCAGCCGGGAGTCAGATGGGCCATTCGCGTTCCGGGTTAGCTGCACGTATCACTGCACGCATCGGTCGACAACAGCGTGGGCCAGATATGATGACCACCAACGAGATTGGCCATGATGATGGGCTCTTGTCACGATACCTGTCCGGCAGTGCATTGCATCCCCGGAGACGAGACAAGATGCCGCGCAGGCATTGTGGACGGATGGGGGGGATAATGACACGACGGAGGCGGGAATGGTGCCAACTCGGACGGAGCCGGAGGGGAAAAGGGTCTCGTGGGCGGGTTCTCTCAGGATCGCAGAAGTATGGATGAGAACCGGGAAATGGGCAGAACACGAGACTGGCCTGAGATGTGCTGGGTTTCTTGTGGCTGGGGTGGCCGCCGTGGTCCGGACCGGGGACGAATGCAATCACCTGGGAGGAGCCCATTCCGCAGTATCCAATGCGGAAATTTCCCTGCAAACGTGGTCCTATTCGTACAAAGTGTGCAACGTCTGGTCTGGCATCTCGGTGGTGAAGTTTAGACCGGGAGGATTCGGAGGTAGCTGACAGCCGCCGGCGAACGCACACAGGGCTGGACAGCTGGGACACTGACAATGGCTCACGGCTCACGCCCCACCCTCGGCAGAAAAAAAGCAATGTGGAGGGGAGGATCAGGAATCGCGAATGCAGGACAGATTGAGCTGGAAGGCATGCCGGAGGAGAATGAGGGGCTCGGGAGGAGTGCTGGGGTGCTGGGGTGTGCTGGAGCCCCAGGTGAGGTGAGATGGAGGTGAGTGAGGGGAGGGAGGCCCGGGATAGGGGGGGTAGAGGGGTGCGGGCGGGGTGCTGGGGAAGCTGCCCTGCTACTACCATTACCTAAAGACATCCAATTCCAGGGAGTCCAGGGCGCTCGATGGGGAGCTTGGAGGGCAACTGGCGGCGAGATGGAGCTCGTGGATCCATCCATCCGTCGTTGTCCACCTGGACCCCCGAGCTTTTCAGGGCCTTGACGTTGACTACCTTGACCTCTTTTGTTCTTTTGTTAGGGCCTCTCACAGGTCTCGCAGAACGGGTCTGAGCCTCCGAGGTCCCATCGGAGCTCCCAGAGCGGGGTGTGGACCGCTCCGGTGGATTGCCGTCGCGGGCATTTGGGCGGGCTTGCAGGCTTCGGCGGGCTGCAACAGGCTGGGATTGGTCCGCGTTGGTCATCCATCCGTTTCCATCGTCATGAATCAGATGGAGCCGCGAGTCCGCGACTTGCTCTTGTCCACTGCCGTCGGGTCGGGTGCTTTTCGCGTGTTCTTTTTGCTTGATTTTGTTTCTGCTGGAGCTCTCCATATCTTTCTCATACGGACCGACGACTAAACGACTGACTGAATGACTGACTGACCGACTGGCTGATTGATTTGACCCAATCACTATCTACGGACCGACTCCTAGACGGACTCTCAATTCCTATCCCTCTTCCTGTCGTTCTTGCTTCCCTCCCTTTTCTCACCTCTCAACCTCTCTCCCTCTTCATCCGTACTGCACACGCCCTCTCACCCATCCATCCGCTACTACTACTAGTACTCACTTCCACCCCGCCTTTCGTCTCCGTCGCCAGCAGCTCGCCTTGTGTCGGATCCCTTTTGCCCGGTCTTGGCAACTCACGCGTACACATCCCGTTGGATCGCCTGGCCCCTCTCTGCTTACCTACCTACTTTACCCTGCCTTGCCTCGCCTCGCCTCTTCGGCTTCCGCATCCGATCACAGTGCAGCAGCGACAGCGGCAACTTGACGAATAGAGCCATCGCCACCCCAGAAGCCCGCCCAACCGACCATCGCACAAGCGCAGTCGTTTCCCGCCACTGTTTGATTCATTGCTCGTTCGTCCGATTGACTGACCAACTCGATCGACTGCCGAATCATCGGACCCGGAAGGAGGCGTCGTCGCACACACTCAAACGCTCACGCTCGCACATTGCTGCACGCACTCACAGTAGAGTCTCACCCACCCACACACACACACACACACACACACAAACAACTTTCCCTCGGCCCAACCCCACACTTCTCCGATTGCCTTGTCTTGACTGTTCGGCTGTTCGCAGTTGTGACCTCTCAGGAACCCTCAGCTCGCTCCTTCCCCCCCCGCTCCCGCCGTGGGAACTTGAAGCTGCCGAAAGGCTTACTCGATCTGGGCCTGTCACAACTGCTCCTGCAGACCATTGACCAGTGACAGAGGCTAATCCTTCCGATTCATGTCTCTGCAGTATTGGAGAACCCTTCTCTTGCACCTTTCCAGCCTCGTTGATCTCGTCGTCGCTCAATAGCATCCAACGCCGCAAAGATGCCATCCCGAACAAATGGCGTTGGTGTCCAGGTTGAAGACACCAAGATCTGTGTCGTCATGGTGGGACTTCCCGCGAGAGGCAAGAGTTACATAGCACAGCGAGGTAAGTGTTGCTCTACTCTCTTGTCCTGCCCCGCGTCTATTCATCCATCAGCTCCCCTTCGCCCGCACCCTTGGTCCAGCCGTTCTACATGCGACATCTTGGCTGACTTATTTGTGTCTATACAGCGCAACGCTACCTGCAATGGCTCTCGATCCCAGCCCAGACCTTCAACGTCGGAAACTATCGGCGCAACGATGCCCCCCAACCCACGGCTGACTTCTTCGACACCAACAATCCCGAGGGCGAGCGCAAGCGCCGGGCCGCCGCCGAGGCCGCCATCGCCGACATGCTCGCCTGGTTTAGTACCGGCGGTGTCGTCGGCATCTTCGACGCTACGAACTCGACCCAGGAACGAAGGAAATGGGTCAAGGAGACTTGCGAGGCCCACGGTGTTAATGTCATGTTCGTGGAGAGCAAGTGCGACGATGAAGAGCTTATCATGGCCAATATCCGTGACGTCAAGACCACCAGCCCAGATTATCGTGGCCAGGACCCTGAGACGGCCGCCCTCGACTTCCGTAACCGCATCCGCAACTACGAAAAGGTCTACTGCACCATTGATGCTGATGGCGATGAGTCTGACTTGACCTACCTCAAGATCATGGATGTGGGCAAGCAGGTCATTATCAGTCGCATTCGGGACTACCTGCAGAGTCGAATCGTCTACTATCTCATGAATCTGCACATTCGGCCCCGCTCCGTTTGGCTATCGAGGGTGACATTTTCTTCCCCCGGTTTAGCCACAATCGATATTAACTGGACTACAGCACGGCGAGTCTCTATACAACCTAGACGGAAGAATCGGTGGCGATACCCTCCTCTCCCCCCGTGGAGAGCAATATGCCAGGAAGCTTCCCGAGCTAGTCCGCAAATCCGTTGGTGTATGTCAATTCTCATGAGCTCTCGCTTTGCCGAGGATACTAACACGCTCTTCAGGACGACCGACCACTCACAGTCTGGACCTCGACCTTGAGACGAACCATTGCCACTGCTCGTTTCCTCCCCCAGCACTACAACCAGCTCCAGTGGAAGGCCCTAGACGAGCTTGACTCCGGTGTCTGCGACGGCCTTACGTATCAGGAAATCAAGGACCGATATCCCGACGACTTCGCCGCCCGGGACGAGGACAAGTACAACTACCGCTACCGCGGTGGAGAGTCATATCGCGACGTAGTGATCCGTCTTGAGCCTATCATCATGGAGCTAGAACGTAGCGAGGACATCCTGATTGTCACCCATCAGGCGGTCTTGCGATGCGTATATGCCTACTTTATGAAGAAGGACCAGACCAAGAGCCCCTGGATGAATGTCCCTCTGCATACGCTCATCAAGCTAACCCCGGGAGCATACGGGACGGAGGAGGTACGCTACGAGGCCCATATCCCCGCCGTCAGCACCTGGAGAGGCAAAGGCAGCACAGCCAAGCACGAGAACCCTGCTCCAGAGGGTCTTTAGGTCAAATTTGAGAGAAAAACGGAACGAACACGAAGCACTCGACCAGGCATATAAGCACATAGTACATAAGGGATCACCTCGGTTGCGCACAGGACGCAACCGTCGGCGCAGAGGATGGGTCATGAAAAACGACGAGTTTACGAACGAAACGAGCAAGGATACGGAGTACGACCAAGCTGGGCATCAAATGAAATACGAAACTAAAACTTGGGGGTCTAAGGGCCTTGAAAGAAACCCCGGAGGCAAGCAAGCCTTACACTTTTTCTGTTTCCATTATAGGCAACCAGGAACGGTTTAGGCTGTAAAATAGCTGCGACGATTAGTACGATCGAAAAGAAATGGGACAACTATGTGCAAGAGCACGGTTGCCTTGTGTTGTTACTTTTTGGCTCAACGTTGGAATGGTGGATATGGTTCTAGTTACCTACCTATCTACCGAATGATACGACGATACAATGCTCTCAACCACGCAGAGATGTACCTCGTTTCTCGCTGATCCCGCATCTACAGCTTGTACGCTGTGATATCAATGGTAAGGCTAAGTGAGACGGGAAAGCTGCGTGCAGTCAACGAAGTACACATCTAACAAGAGCTTGAAGTCTCGCAATGCCACCCATGGGAAAGAACGATGGCTTAAGCAATAGAAACCAAACTATTTACATAAGCTTCGAGAGACAAAGAGTCAGCCACGAGTCAGGTGTTGATATTGGCAAAGGCCCAAGTATCATCAGCATGTCAGTTAACATGTCCTCGTCTGTAATGGTTAGGCCCAGCTAGCTAGCACGGATAGGCCATGGATGAAGCAGCACACGCCGACCTCAAACTCCTCGTTTACTCCTGTCTGCCCCTTTATCATTCTGGGTGTGTGGGAGCTGTTTTCGTCTCAAAACCCATGGCTTCCACAGATAGGTCCCCCCCCATTGACGAAGTCGTCGTCGCCTGCTTCGACCCAGGCGCCGCGGAGGCGTCCCCATAGCAAGCGAAACCCTCGCCTCGTCATGGTTCTGAGCTGGGATGGACGCTCGCGGGACCAAGAGCCGCAGTTCCTGGTGCACATGTTCTCCAACGGCGGGGCTGCCTTCCGCCAGGACCCTGTGGGACTTGTGGGCTTTCCGAGCTGGGCAGCGAACAGTCTATCCCACGGTATGCTGTGTTCATGGACTCGTTCCCGGCCGAGGTTCTAGAACTACAAACGTAGCTACCACTTCGTCGCCACGTGCATGCCCGGGTGGGCGTGGCCATTCGCCCGTATCATCGTGGCATTGATGCGGTTGCCTTTTGTTCCCGGAGGTCACCAGGGACTGCTGGAAGTCAACGCAGCAATGCTCGACTCGCCGCTCTTCTTATCACGAGAAGTGCGGCGAACGTATGCGTACGGGACGGCGGATAAGACCGTAGGGTGGAATCACGTCGAGGCGCATGCGAAGGAGGCCAAAGGAAGAGGTGCGGTAGTGAGGATGGAGAAGTTTGAACGAGGGCAGCATGTTTCTCAGGTGAGAGCGGGGCGGAACAATACTGGGGGGCTGTCGAGGAAACACGGGAGGGCAGTGAGTAGGGAAGAGTTGTCGAATATCGTTATGCGTGAGAGCCTCGTCATCTTAGCTTTGGCTTATACTCAGATGCCGGGAGGGTGTTGCAGGGGAGGGTGTTGCAGGAGCTGTCAGAGAGAACCACTCCTAGTTTGATATCATGATTGTTCGTTCATTGAGCCGGTCTCGAAAACCCGAGGAATATGAACCGTCTCGTTCTCGTCCCATTTTCCTCGATAGCTCGAGAATTCCTTCCGTATCCAAGTATCATCTTCCCGACTCCGTTAATGTCGTGAGCACGTATCGTTGTCATAAACACACAGTGTACAATCCCCAAGCACGCCTACCAAAGCCCAGCCCGCCAACATCAATCAAACTTGCCACCAACCGTCAGCTTCGATTGACGGCTTCCAGGCTAGATAGTCCAACAACCCGATCACATAAACGCCGTCAAAAACCCGTGCAGGAAAAGCACGACTCCATGTAGCTTGCAAAAGCCAGCCCGCTACTCGTAAACATACACCAGCCCGCTACTCGTAAACATACACCAGCCGCAGTAGGTATTCCGTCAAGTCTTTTGCTTCTTAGTCTCGGTACTTTCGATCTCTTGCTCTTCAGCGGCATTCCTCTTAGTTCCCTGGACGAGAATTTCGTCCTCGTCTGCTTCTAAGCCTTCGTCGAGGTCGCCAATGCCTTCGTCCTCCTCGGTACAGGTCTGGCACTCTTGATCAAAGTCATGTTCCTCAACCAATATGCCGCGGGAGCACTCCCCAAAACCGCCGGCGTTCTTTGCCTCGAGACATGAGAGTTCTTGTGTGAGGTCGGTCCATGTTTGCGCATCGCCGCAGCGTGTGCATGCGCCCGCGAAAACGACCATGCGACACATGGTGGGCAAGTATATCGAGTCCCGGCCGGCGAGAAAGCGATCGTGGTCCGACGAGTAATTGAAGGCTATAAGCCTTGTTGATACGTTAGATGTATCGAGCGAGTCGTAGTTTGCGTCACGAGAGCACCACGGAAAGAAGTTTGGTATTTGGGCCTAAAGGTAAGAATGTTGGTGAGTAGGCAAACGGCAAGGGCCGGAGGATCCGCGAAAAGACTCAGCGAAATACCACAGAAGCAAGGATGACGAACCTGTGGCGGACCGGAGTAAAGCGCCCCAGATATTGACTGTCTGTTTTTTGTGAGCGGGGAGGAAGTCCCACGAACTGCCTCAATTCAGCACAAGGCCGAAACCCGATATCGAGTTGATTGCAGGTCCCGCTCGAGCGGTAAGTGGTGTGATTTTAGTCCAAGAGCGACGATTATGGGACCGCGACTGAGGCGAAGGAGGAGTGAGGGAACTTTGCTGTTGTATGGAGAGATGGCGTCGACAAATTGTGATCGCAAAAGGAGGGGAACGAAGCCCAATCAACAACAAGAGAGACCGCAGTCTAGAACAAAATCAAGATCCAGACCCTGGCCAAAGATTTCGTGTCACCTGCCAGCATCACCCCGTCGGCCCGTGAACGAAGACGGCAACGAAGGTCCCTTGCTATTACAGCGCGGTTCTGTCACCTATCATATTTTTCTAGTAGCGGGAGAAGAGCCCTTTCTGTGTTGCTAGCTTGGACAACTGCTTGCTCGTCGCAAACAAGAGGAGTGGATCTGGCTGCCGCCTGCTGACTGCGAATTCTGGCTGCCGTCGGGAATCGTATTTTACTATACTTCGTACGAAGTACGCGGCGGGGGAACGAGTGAGCGAGCGAGTTGAGTGGCCTCGTTTCCGAGACACGGAGCCAAGTAGCTAGACTACTAGGCTGTGAAGGGTGAATTGCCCGGTACGGAGATATGTCGACGGATGGATCGGTTCGTTAGTTGGAAGATCGGCTGACCAATATTCGTAGGTAGGGAGGGAGGGAGAAGAAAGAGATTGATGAGATTGATGCGATTGACGAAAGGGAAGTCCGGGTACTTAGTTGGGGTACTAGTTGGAGGTTTAGATAGATGATCGGAAAGGATGGGTATCAGGAAGGAAGGAAGGAAGGATGGAGGGAAGGAGGGAATAAGGAAGAAGGAAGAGGAAGGAAGGCCCGGAGAACTAGAAACTGTTGTGAGGAATGAGGAATGAGGAAAGAGGGAAGAAGATGGCGCCGCAAAGCCAACTCCGAACTTCGCCCTCACACACTTCACCCACTTCACCCACTTCGCAGGCTTCATGATGCATTGCGCGTTAATCATGGCCCCAGATGGTCTGTCAGCCTCCTCGAGCAGAAGCGCACAGCATCGTCCAGAAACGGCAACGGCAGCAGGAAACCCTCGGTAGCGTCCTCGGCCAACTCCACTGCCTCTGCGCCAAGTGCAGTAGCCTCCGTCCCCGTCCACTGAATGCTTCTCACTTGTTTCCTCTCTCTCCACCCTTTCCCCAGCGTCACCACCCGCTGCAAGTTGTAACTTAGCAAGCGTCCTCTCCACCTAGCCAACCACAGGCGTCAGGTCGACTGTTGTCCCCCGTGTTCAGCTGAGCGGAAGAGCGCCCTCCTAGCAGACAAGTGACAGCTTCGTTCCACGCAACGAATACATGACTGGCTTTGGCATCCATCCCTCGTGGCTCGACCGGGCTAGCTTTGCGGTGCATCCGGGCAACAAGCTTTCTCGCCGGCGCCGAAGCCAAGCTTTGCCACGACTCCACGGCTGTTCGCTTCCCAAGTTTCACAGCTTAACAAATTGATCAACCTGTGGTCCAGCCCACGCCCACGCCCGTACCCGCACCCGCACCCGCGTTGACTTCCGGACCTCCGCCTACTCCGCCGATCCAAAGTTCCGCACTACATACGGGACATCTTCTCCAGAACTCAAGTCGCCGTCGTCCCACAAAATTTACAGACAATCTATCGACCATGGCGTCGAAACAAGCGTCCGAAAAAATATCTTGACGATTGTTTCGTCCTGTCGAGCAGCAGTGCAAAGGCAAACGAACGACCAGCAACGGCCAGGGGCTAGTCAAGCAGATCAGATCTGCCCTGCCCGCATTGCATATGCATTCCTCCTTCCGCCTAGCACTAGCAGTTTATCTCTCGCCCTCGCGCACTCTTCCATCCAGCGCCCGTTTCACGTGCCCCTTTTCACCCGTTAAATTCGACAAACGACAGGAAGAAACTCGAATACAATACGCCGAGGCAGAACCCAGTTGATATCGAACCCACATGCCACACCCTCATGTTTCTTGGGCCACCAATCAACACGGACGGACATCCTCCAGGTCCCGGCCTGCCCGGGCATTTTTTGCTCTCCCTCTTCTTAAACCCTTTGGCAGTCGCGGCCTCGGAATGTCTACACACATGGATGGTGCTACGGTGTACTGCGTCGTACTGCGTCGTACTGCGTCTCGGCGTGACGGCATTCACTACTAGCTCAGTCTGGATGCCTCCGGGGGACATCAGAGCTCTAGCCGCCGCTTAGCGTTTGTTGGTACGTACCGCCAGATGCTAAACTGACGATGAAGCCCTTGACGGGCGCTCGTAATTGGTCGATTGCGGAAATGTCGAATGGCTCCGGAAACGACGCCATTATCGTTAGGGGCGATCATTTCTCCTCTTCGCAACCATGCCCCTGCTCTTAGTTCCAAGCCCTTGGCTTCACATGCCCGGCTGAAGAAGAGCTGCATTGTAAATCCATTTCATACAGAAATATATACCTTGAAAGCGGCAAAAATTTATCATTAGGGGATGGCTTACCTACCGTCTGCACACAGGTTATCGAGGCACGAGGCTCCGATGACATTGCGGGCGACGGTGCCGCTGGAGAAAGCGGCGAGCAAGGCGACCAGTGTGCGTTTGGAGGAGTATTTGTGGTGTGTTGCTGACCTTGCTGGCTGGTTCCCTCGATCTGATGCGAAGCGAAATCCAGTGCCTTGTGTACATTTTGGGCTTCTATTTACAGTTACATAGATTAAAGTCTAGTCTCACATCCCCGATCATTCGTCCCTTATTCCAACATCCAGCAAGCTTTCAATAAGATACCCTGCCCAACTAGCCAGCCCTTTGCAATTTGAGGTTAGGACCCGACAATCTTCATAGCACCGAAACCTCAAGTTGGATCATGGAAGACCTGGGTTGGCGCAAGATCATTCCTATTGGTACTCGAAACGATCATCTACCTTTTCATCATTGTCCATGACCATGAAGCGCGCACAAGTCAAACGCGATATGAATGACGACCAAGAAGCCTTTCTGTCCCCCAATTCCTCGCAGGGTGCTTGAATCCTTCATGAGCTAGCAAGGTCTCCCTTGTTTCAATAGATGCTAGCTAGCCTTGTAAGGCTTGCAAGTTGTCACTACGAGCCTCAACAATAGCTTACTCTTCGCTACAGCACTGCTTCAAGAAAATTCAGCAGATGACGGGGCCATGATAGAGAAGCCTTTTATGTGCTGTGACTTGTGCATTACAGGTCGGGTTGACAGACCCTATGGCTGGCCAAAGCAACATTAGATACTATATCTTTCAGCGAAGACGCCATATCATCCAGGCACACGGACAATGAGAGGTTACTTGCTACTCCCAGAAAAAGTTGAGGTTTGGCCAGGGTCCTCCAAGGCCAAAGTACCTAGTCAAGCACCGTCACGCTCACAGCCACGAGCACTTATAGGACTTACTTGCTACGTACAGTGTCATGGATACGACCCTAGATTAGCCATAAATACTATCGCGACACACTCACACTATCAGTATTTCAGCTAATTACTACTTGCCCAGGATCGACGACCTGGGATGAAGGACAGCGGCGCAATTTATTGGCAGAGCCGACGGGGAAGGCTAGCAATGAAACATTGGCCTACGCCAGGGTGGTCAAACTCCTAACAATCTCAAGCCCTCGGCGTCTGAACGTTGGAAGGTCAGCGCGTCTCAGATGTGCTGGAACAAGGAGCCAGAACCAAGTTCAATCAGGGTTTGAATCCTGAAATTCACTGATCCTTTATCATACCCTAACACCCCGTTACTGGATGGGAACCTTTGGTGCTAGAAGTGATATCTAGACCGAGGCGCGCTGATGCCTCAGTACTAAATTAGGTACAGACCTTCTAAGTTTGAAGGCCAAAATCATCAGTTCAACTACCTTGATAACTTGACTTAGGTCTGAAAGGTTGATTGTTTGATGATGCTTAGTGTGTGGCTCCTGCCACAACAGGTCCTAAAAAATTTGCCAATCGTGCTTTCTCCGACATACAGCTACAGTCTACCACTCCTTCCTAGCTGCATTATCCTCACCATCAGCATATTTCTCGCCCGGTCTTCCTCTGTCGTGGCATGATTTTAAACCGCATTCTACTCTTTGGACCCATCACATAAATCACACGCTTCCCAAGCCACATACAAAAGCGATTCGCCATGGATCCTTTCAGCCTCTTAGCACCGGAGATTCGCGTGGACGTCTTGCTTCGGCTTGGTTCTCGAACCACCATAGGCCAGCTAGCCCGAGCGTCCCCGGTTATGCTGCAGCAATATTACTGCTCGAAGAAGCAATTGACTCAGGCCTTGACCGAGGATGAACTTGGCGGCGGCCTTTTACGTGACGCCATGGCCGTTGTTCTCTTTCCTAGCGTCAACCTGAACGAACCCGAAAGATACATGGTTCAGATCGATCAGCACCTCAAGCGATGGGCGTCCCACCAGCTCCCAGACCCGTTCAAGCAGCGTGACAACAGGGCCATCGAAGCACTTCAAAAACTATGCTGTCGACTGCGGATCTACATTGAAGACTATCTCGCAAAAGCAACATCTCCCTCTCCTCTACAAGCCTACCTCTGCCTCCCGGATTTGATCACCAAGGAAAGGCACCTGAAGTACAGAGGCGAGAAAATCATTGACAGCTTCAACGTTGATGTGCTAAGTCCATCAGAAAGAAAACGCATCTTTCAGGCGTTTCTGCGATACGAGCTGTTGTGCAAGGTGTATCACCCTCGGCCGTGTTCATCAATCATTGATATCGACAAAGACAAGTACGAACACCTGGCATACTGGACCTGGGATGTCCTAAGCACGTACGAAAATCAAACGAGACCGCCAGAATGGGAGATTGAAACCCTTTCCTGCGTGCTCGAGTACGTCCGCTCTCTTTACGGAGCCATATTTGCGCAGCAGTGTGATGCGCGGGACCCCAGCTTCCCAGCCCGCTCTACTTGCGCCCAGCCCGCCGGATCTAGTTCAAAGCCAGGCCTGCCGTGTTCTAATACCTTTTACTTCGACCCAAGCTCGTACGCTGCAGATCTACGTCTGGATCCAGAGCCAAGCCACAGCCCTCAACTCGCAACGACGCTCGCTATGGGCGGCCTTGGCCTTGCAACGGGCCTCATCGCCATCGCAAACTCACGGGGCCATCGAGACCGGTATATCAAGACATGGCTGAAGGCCTTCGTGAAAGAAGTTGCAGGATGCTCCCCTCTAGACGCCCCCAGCGACAACCTCGATTCGTTCGTTCCAGACCTGTACCAAGAGTGGGATGGTGGCCCAGGCCTGTGCCAGATGTTCTTCCCACGACTCATCAGGTGCCACACGCCGGGCCAGACCCGTCTCAGGAATTATTGGCTGGACCTGAGGCTGGTGCAAATATATCGACAGCGGGCGTGGGTGTTCTTCGACGATGCTCGATTCTTCTTCGGGCCGAGTCCTGTTGCGCGGTTCCCAACCGTAGACGACGCCCTTCTATTGAAGGAGCAGAGGGCGAAGCTATGCATCAGACCTATTAGGGTACAAGCAGATATTGGGTCACATGGGTCACAGTCATGGCGCCACGGCCCTAATTCATATGACGACACTGATGAATTGATGAACACGGACTACGACGACTTTGAGACCGGGTATAAGTTGTTACCTTTACCACCTCGATACTACTATAAAACTCTAGTGGGCATGTCAATTTCACTATGTCACTGAAACTCGTTGCACCCATCAATAACAGATGGTACTGGGCGACTCCAGCGGTTAGAGTCAGACGCATATCGACATGCAACTCCCAAAAGCGCACCATTGCCTAGAACATCGCGCCCTAGGTGGCTCACCTAGCTAGATATTAGCAACGCAGCACATGCATTATAATAGACAAGGCCCTATTACATATAGTTCACTTCAGTTCCTAAGACTGTACTGACGAGAACTGGTTGTTGAAACGCCTCCTGCCACAATGAGTGCATTCTTCCATAGCAATCAACAAAATATAACCTATCGTTCACAGAGCTCATCACAAAGTCGTTCAGAAGAGCGATTATTACGAATAAGACCATCGATTATACGAGATATAGTAACCATTGTACTGCAATTTTCTTTCCCCCAACTCTTTTCCAGGTTGCCCACCACCATAAACTAGTTCCATTCCCTTCAGAGCAGACAACAAAACAAGTTTTGGGCAAGTTGAGCACAAGCCCAAAACAGAGACACAAAACGCCGACGGGAACGCGGACGCAGGTGCAGCAGCATACATGCAAGGAGAAAGAAGAGGGAACCAGCTGTACGTTTCTGTTCAGGAAGGGCCATAGATGGCCTACTTCAAGGCCGCTCGTAGGCCCTGAGGCGTACGCTCAAAATCAGTCATGAAGCCAATCTAGAAGAAGTTGGTGTTCACTTCCTCAAGCGCGCTGGAAGTTGCAAATGAGTTTCAAGATGTACGTCATGTCTATAGACAAGCTGGCATCAGAATTCGGCAAGGAAATCATCAAGACGTCAAGTCGTGTGTAGCTAGCATCCCCGAGATCATGCGTAAGGTGTGGTACGGAATGCCAAGACGAAGAAGGCCTCGTCAAGGTCTCAAGCATCTGCTTGCGCTCTCAGCTCATACGAAAGCAATGAGGTCAGAAAAGCACAACCACGGATGTCGCGCCCGTGATGGCACCTTGGCATTAGGGTCGAGAGAGCGGTCGCGTCAAAGGATATACGTTCATCAAAGCGGGCGGACCTTGAGCCGAAAGGATCCTCAAGAAATGAAATGGGGGATGCTGTACAGTCGTGAACGCCACAAGCATGTCATGTGTTGCTGGGCAGAATGTCAGAAGCACAAGGCGACGTCAATCAAACCAGGCCATCTTGGACGGTGCTTTGTCCGCGCACTTGCGGACGAAAGCTCAATCAAAGTCACCCAATCATGAAAGCGTGCGATCGTCGCTGAGGAGAGACATCACGGGGCTCCAGGAGCCGGTGCTCCAGCTGGAGGAGCATCTTGTCCGCCCTGTTGTTGCTGGTACATCAGAGACTGGTACCATAAGGCAACATAGTTCTGGTAGCCGCCATCTGTTTCTCGTCAGTATCGTGGTCAATGTTCAGGCAGAAAAGTCGCTTACATTGAGCATATGGGTCCTGTCCATCCGTTGAAGCAGCTTGAGATGGTTGATTAGTAGCAGCACTAGGTCCCTGCTGGGAGTAGTTGCTTCGATCAGAATCCTGATGACCGCCACGTCCGCCACCACGGCCTCCTCCTCCTCCTCCTCCTCCTCCTCCTCCTCCACTGCCCTTTTGACGCTATCAAACGGTTAGTTATCATTATGCACAGAAGAGATAATGGGTCCATACCACTGCTTCGACCTTCTCGTCAATTGCCAGCTTAGCTCGAGCGATACTATCGCGGCTGCCAATCAAGGCGATCTCCCTCTGGACCTCTCCAGGCCCCGACGACTGCGCAACGTTGATCTTACATCCAGTGACATTCTGCATCTCACGGATCGTCTCGCCGCCCTTGCCGATGATCATACCTACGGCATCCGAAGGCACATAGACGGCGTCGTTAATCTTGTCTGGGCCGCCGGCTCCCATGTCACGCGGAGGGCCGTCATTCCGGCCGCCCGGCGCTCCCTGGTATCCTCCACCTCCACCAATTGCTGGTCCGGGACCTCCGCCGCCACCTCCTCCCATCTTCTTAATGGCAGGTGGCGCGTCGCCTCGGCTGTCGCTGTCGACAATTTCCATGATAAAGTCCTTGGCTCGAGCAGCTGCTTCACGAGTGCCAATGAGGTTAACCGGTCGGAGCCCATTAACGCTCTTGGATTCCCCGACTATGTTAATATGACATCCCGATCGTTCCTGGAGATCGCGAATGGTTTCGCCGCCACGACCAATGATCAGACCGACCGTGCGGTCTGGCACCATGATTTGCATGTGGTCTTCGCCCTCCCGGAGAGCTGTCGCGCCACCCTTGTTAGGATCGCGCGGCTTCTCGCTGGTTCGATTGAGAGCGCCCATGCCACTGTCCTCAATGATGCGATTGATCGCCTCAACCACTTCGGCCCGGCGATGTCGAGGACCAGTGATTTTACATTGGCGGAAGGGACCGCCGTCGGTTGCAGCCAAGAACTGAACACGACAGCTCGAATCTGCCTCGATCCGACGAAGATTTTCTCCTTGGCGGCCAATGATGAGACCAACAAGGCTAGATTCAATCTGAATGGTTTCCGAATTGTCATCTCCTCCACGAAGCGGGGATCTCTCTCGTCCACTTGCTCCACGAGGAGAAAAGGCACGGCCACGAGGACCGGGAGAAAAGGACCGGTCGCGATCGAAGTTCCTTCCAGGGGCAGCACGGTCAGGCCGGCGCTCGTCTCGGTATGGGTTCACTCCATCACGGAACTCGTCCCGGGCCGGTGATCGTGATCGAGAGCGCTGGTAAGGTCGATCTGGGCCTCTCGAGTCGGCGGCATAGACAAGGGGGCGGTCGTACGAGGCTACGCCCTTCTCAGCGGCGTAAGCCTTGGCCTGTGCAATCGCATCGGCGATACTGACAGTTCCAGAGTTGACTGGGCGAATGGCGCTCAGGTCGACATTTCCACTCGACGCGGGCACGGGTAACCCGCCGTAGCCGGGTGCGCCATAGTTGGGAGCACCAGGAGCGGGCTGGTAGGTAGATACAGGTTGAACTGGGGCCGAAGGTGGAGGGTAGGCCTGGCTAGCAGTGCCAGGTGGTGTCTGGGTTGATGCGGGAGGTCGCTGCGAAGCTGAAGTCAAAGGTTAGTCGTTATTTGATGGTCCCGCCTGTGTCGCTATAACATACCCAATGCGGCCAGAATACTCTGGATATCAGGGCGTTGTTCTGCCATCGTGGGCGCTTGTGAGCGAGCGCGACTACAAGGACGAGGCGTGCGTTCGACGATGATGGATGGGGTGGCAGTGCTAGAGCGATCGAGCAAGAAGCAACGGCACAGCGAGGAAGAAGAGCCAGGGGCACGTGTAAGAACGGTTCGTAGTCCGTAGAGACGAACGAAGGCGATAGCGATTAGGAAGCTCTCTTGGCGGTAGATGTTGCAATGTGTCGGCTGATGGAGAAATCACAATTTTCGTGGTTGAGGTAAGAGCCCGGTGTTTGCGCCACGCTCACGGAGGACTTCCACAGTTGATCACGTGTAGGAAACGTGACAGATTGGACAAGCGAATCACTCAGGGCAATGTAGACTGTCGCGGCGACACACAAGAACGAGCTGCCCGCGTGAGCAGAGATTTTGCAGGATGGTGAGGCGCACTAGAGACGAAGAAACTCGAGTTTGAAGAAATCGTCGAGTTGACCCGAGCCATCTGGCTGCTGGAGTGCCGCTTTTTTTGCCCGAGGGGCGTGACATGGCGCTATGCCGACTTGGGATATAATTACGGCAATGGATACGCGCATAATCTATGGCACCGCGACGACTCTGCGTCGCTGATTTTTTTTGATTTTTTTTGGCTTCCATTGTTTTAAACAGCGTGCCCTGAAATGGTGTGGCTGGTGAAGCACTCAATTGTGATTGAATCAAAGACAGGTCTCGGCTTCTAGCTACGCCCTCGTAAGTAGTTATTTAATCACCTTCATGAAATATCTACGTAGTTAGCACCTCCACTTTCAAAAGGCCTCAATTCACTTCCCCTGCAGTCACCTGACATGCTTGCAGCCTTGTCAGGGTCTAAGTGAGAGCCGCCCTGGCGCTAGACCTGATCTATCAAGTGTCAAAGGACATGCCGCTGATCCTATTCGTACTGTAATTACTGTGGAAAATAGCGCTATTGCAACGACCCGCTACTCATTCGTCTACAGCCTCGGAGTAGGAACAACTGCTCATCCGTTATCAGAGTCCCACTTAGACCTTTTTTCTGCGATAAGAAAAATTCCTAGTTCAGCGCCCCAAGTTGACCGATCGACCGTAGCAGCATCAAGCATCCCAACAGCAAAGATGGATTTCGCCGGCAGCAAGAAGCGCAAGTTTAAGGACTCTAATGGAGTCAAAGTGGCTAACGGAAAGAGGCCTGCTGCCAGCATTCCCCAAAAGTCAAAGAAGACCAAGCGCGCCAAGCCCGAAGAAGAACCAGAACCCCGCGAAGAGTCTGAAGACGAGGAGGACGAAGACGACGCTGAGGCAGATGACGACGAGGAGACCGAGGACGATGACAACGAGTCCGGGGATGAGGAGCTGGAGGACGACGAGGCGAAAGGAGACGATGCCGATGCCAATACAGACCTCCCCGACGGCGGAAAGCTCACGTTACCTCCCGCCGCCGGCTCAGAGGCGCAATCGTTCAAAGAGCTCAGCCTTTCCGAAAAGACGATGAAGGCGATTGATGAAATGGGCTTCACGACCATGACGGAGATCCAAAGAAGGGGCATCCCCCCTTCGCTGGCTGGCCGAGATGTTCTTGGTGCTGCCAAGACGGGCTCCGGAAAGACTTTGGCCTTCTTGATCCCCGTTATTGAGATGCTGTGCTCCCTCCGCTTCAAGCCTCGCAACGGCACCGGCGTCATTGTAGTCTCCCCCACCCGCGAGCTGGCCCTTCAAATCTTCGGCGTCGCGCGAGAGCTCATGGCCCACCACTCTCAGACATACGGCATCGTCATCGGCGGCGCCAACCGACGAGCCGAGGCGGAGAAGCTGTCCAAGGGTGTCAGCCTCTTGATCGCGACGCCCGGACGACTGCTCGATCATCTGCAGAACACGCCATTCGTCTTCAAGAACCTCAAGTCCCTTGTCATCGATGAGGCGGATCGGATTCTTGAGATCGGTTTCGAGGACGAGATGCGACAGATCATCAAGGTGCTCCCCAAGGAGGACCGACAGACCATGCTGTTCTCGGCCACTCAGACCACCAAGGTCGAGGACCTAGCGCGCATCTCGCTGCGACCTGGACCCTTGTACATCAATGTCGACGAGGAGAAGCAGTTCAGCACCGTGGAGGGTCTCGAGCAGGGCTACGTCGTCTGTGAGGCCGACAAGCGCTTCCTCCTCCTATTCTCCTTCTTGAAGCGCAACCTCAAGAAGAAGGTGATTGTTTTCTTCAGCAGCTGCGCGTGTGTCAAGTACCACTCCGAGCTGCTCAACTACATCGACCTTCCCGTTCTTGACCTTCACGGAAAGCAGAAGCAGCAGAAGCGCACCAACACCTTCTTCGAGTTCTGCAATGCCAAGCAGGGTACCCTGATTTGCACTGATGTGGCAGCCCGTGGTCTCGATGTAAGTCATAGTGCGCCTTTACGTTGATAAATATGTTACTCATGCCGTTCTAGATTCCCGCCGTTGACTGGATCGTCCAATTCGACCCTCCGGATGACCCTCGCGACTACATCCACCGCGTCGGTCGAACAGCCCGTGGAAACAACAGCAAGGGCCGATCACTCATGTTTCTGCAGCCCAACGAGGTCGGATTCCTGTCCCATCTCAAATCGGCGCGCGTGCCCGTCGTTGAGTTCGACTTCCCCGCCAACAGGATCGTCAACGTCCAGTCGCAGTTGGAGAAGCTCATCAGCCAGAACTACTACCTCAACAAGAGCGCCAAGGACGGTTATCGCAGCTACCTCCACGCCTACGCGTCGCACTCGCTGCGCAGCGTTTTCGACATCAACAAGCTAGACCTCGCCAGGGTGGCCAAGAGCTTCGGCTTCTCGACGCCCCCGCGCGTAGAGATTACGCTCGGTGCCAGCATGAGCCGCGACAAGAAGCAGCAGGGACGGAAGCCGTATGGCAGCCAGCCGAGGCAGAAACAGGGCAAGTACAGTAGGTAATCTCGCGGGTAACATGGGGGATCCTCGGTCAGGATGGCCATCTGTGTACTGTGGGTTGCTCATAATAGCACGGCGTTAGGGTACTAAAAATGATATCATGCCATGCGCGGTAAGAACAATGAAAGACTACAATGTTCTATTTCAGTGTCTTGATTGCTTGTTCCGACTATGACAATGAGTTGGACTGCGATGAAAGAAGATACAATGCTGAACACCACGAGTGTTCTATAATGCCCGAAAGGACATGACCACACGCACCAAGGGAGAGATGATAAATATCAGCTCAATTCGCACGAAGGCGCTTGTTTCTGTAACGACTCATCGTTTTTATTATGCCATGTGTTACCGGCGGATCGAAATCTACGGCTGCGGCCACGTCAGGACTACGCGGTCGCCGTGCGGTCGCAGGAAACAACCGCTGCAGTGCTGGTTCCGGCGGAGCGATATGTTGATGGCGCGCAATTGGGATTGCCGCAAGTGCCTAAAGAAGCAGAACAAGGATCGGGCTGCCACGCGGTGGTGCCATTCGGCGAAAAGATCCATGATGAGTGCGACCGACAAGCTAGAGCAAGCATGGTACTCGGTGTAACGTGAGCGATTGGGTATTTGGCAGGTACCTACTAAGCTTACTTAGTCTTTCCGTCTACTACTAGGTACGTAGTAGTAACTATCTCGGGTGTCTACACAGGAGGTAGACAAACGAGAGGTGAAGAAAGGAATGGGTACCAGTACTTAACGTGAGGCGGTATTTGGAAACCACTTTATTTACCTACTGAGTATTGTGCAGCAAAATAACGGCTATGATTATTTATAAACACATCTGCCCCTCAATTAGTTGGTGTCCATCATTCTACGTCCCGCATGTGGCTCCAGACGCTTCCACCTCAGCCTTCTTCATTGGATTTGAAGCAGGCGTACGAAGAATTCTCGTGTCCAACCGGAGCCATCAGGAATTTAGATCATCGCCACCCACCACGATTGGTCGAGACAGCCGCGTCATGGACTTCATTGGCCTTCGCTCTGCTTGACGTTCGGTCCTCCGCCCTCCGCTCTCCGTCCTCCGACCATCCCGAACGAAGCCCACGTCATGGCGTCTCGTCTCCCGTTCCATCCTCTTTCCGTTCTAGCTGCGCTGCCCCGGGCAGCTTCAGTGCGCGTCGCGGGGTCGAAGGAGGTCTCCGACGGCTTTCCCTGGCATAGTTTCATGAGATTTTCTCGTTACGAGCCCGCTCGGCTCAGTCCAAGGGTGGCTTATTGGAGCAATCGCACACACACGCCCATACGCATACCACACACCACCCACCACCCACCTACACGAAGTATTACATGACTGCCGGCGTTCGGCTGTTCCCATTTTCCTTGGGCGTTCTGGTCTTATAATGGAGGCGGCATCCGTCCCGGTCCCGTGGTTCCTAACAAAGAAAATAATAAGTCTGGGCGAAGCTGACCGACAGTTCAACAAGCCGGCACGCTAAAACTCATCTATCCTTCTCCCCATCATCATCATACATCATTCATCATCATCGTCATCATCATCGTCTTCGTCGTCGTCTTTTGCTAGGCTGTGCGAAATCGGGCTTTTGTTGCCTTGTCGTCTATGCAACAAAGAACAAGGAAGCCAGCCATGAAACGTTGTGGTTGTGGTGCATTTACCGATTGCTCACCATATTACTGCCAGCAACACTAAAACCAACGTCTTTCTATCTCAACGTCCGTCACATCACAATCTATCGACTTTTTGGAATTATTTTTGGACCTTTACCGCACTGATCCTTGATAACATTTCTACATCAATGTGTCTTCGGCTGATAGTCGAGTACAAGTGCGGGCATCGGGTTCTACGGGGAAACACGCGATGCTATCGGGAGGATTGTCCAGGGCGCCGCGAGGAGGTCAAGGTCATCCCCGAGGACTGTCCGCAATGCGAAGGGAAGAGTAGCCGGTGGCATTCGACGCGGTGGTGTTCAGTTGGGTGTTGTATTTGCCAGTGAGGGAGGAGTAGCTCAGACTCTGTGCGACGCTCTCGTTTCGGGTCGCATGGAATGGCTCGGATGAAACGGAAAGACTGCGTTTGAAGGGGTGTGGATGGTGAATGACATGACATTCCGGGCAGTGGCATGGATGTACGAATACGATTAGAAGGGATTCGGTCATTTCGGATCAAGTTAACGACGACCATGATGATCATAGGTGTTCGTTCGCTTTGGAAGTCGGAATTGGGCATTTCTTGTAATTACAGCTGCATCGTATTTTGCTTTCTTTTGCGCAACGTCATTTGTTAATGTTCCACAAACGGTGTTTTTATCCTCAGTGTAGTCTAAGTGATAGTCAAGCAAGCAAGCCCAGTCCAACGCCCGAGCTACATAGCACAAAGTACATAGCTACGCGGGTGGTGGGTGTTTCTCAACATTGACCTACTCGCTCCACATAGCTCTCGAGCCATTGAAATATTTTCAGAATGATGGGGGCTCTTGAAAATCGGGTTTACCTATTTTTAATCATTCGGGAGTTATGTGGAGTGAACCTGCGGTGTTGATATACGACCACCATTCGCGTACCTTGGGTAGGCTAGAGTGCCTCTAGTCTAGTAGGTACCAGTTGATATGTAGTATATCAGGTGGGCCGCAGGCCTAGTTGAACATGGCGTCTCAGACATCAGACATGTCAATTGCGTTGGATGCAGTGTAGATCGACACACGGCTTTGAAAGGCGTACCCAAGAACGGTCCCATTTCGTCCTTCTAGAAGCCCGGGGGGGCGGTGGATCATGGACCGACCGCCAGGACATTTTCGTTAGCACACTTCAAGGACGACGCAAATCCCTTTTGTGTCTGACAACCACCAACATCTCAGCCGGCAAGATGTCGGATGTCCATAACTTTTTTTTTTTTTACTAAGTAAGTAGGGTCAGGACCCTATAGGTTGACTCTATCAGGAGCAGGCGGGACCAGGGATATGTAAGTAGGTAGGTATGTAGATAGGCTATTGGACCCGCGTGAGTAAGTGTGCTGTGCCCCTGGTGGTGCAGCGTGCTGCTGCTGCAGGGGCTCACCTTAACTTACCTGCCTTGGGTGGTTGGCGAGCTGCAGTGTGATGGGCCCAACTAAGGTAAGGTAGGCAGGCAGGTAGATAGGTCGACTACTGACTAGGTAAGTAGTAGCTTAGGCTCCTTGGTTTAATCCAGCGGCGGGGAAGCTCTCCCCAGAGTCAATACCACAGCTACTGCCTTCCATCCATACCGAGGTAGGGGCTCAATTGCCTAAGTCGTAGTAGGGCAGGGCCGGTAGAATGGAATAGCGGCCCTGGACTGCCTACATAGTAGATTAGTACTTTAGTACGAGTAGGCCTACTAGTCCAGTCCATAGTAACTTGCTACTTACCTACTTAGGTAGCCTACTTACTACCCATTCCCGCCTCGACCTCACCTTCCGCTGGCACTCTTTTGCAGGTACTTCGTCGCTTCCATGGTTCACGATGGAGCTCCATCCCAGCGGCCTACCTTTCCTAGGAAGCCTAATCCGTAGGCGGCAATAGTGGAGTTTAGCCCACCCCTCACCCACCTGCCCAGGCACTGCGGGCAAGTTTAGCACTAGAGATGCCGCCTGGAAGGCGCGAAGTAGACTCGAGGCTGGTTAGCACCCTCCACTTCAGGTCCGCTTCCACATCCCGCATCCCGCATCTCATCCAGCATCATCCCCAACCCCGATCATTCTCCGCCTCGTTCTCCGCATGTTTCTCTCTTCTCATCTTTCCCATCCACAGCATTGCCTCGTGATCGCCTCGCTCTGCGCCCTCCCGTCTCTTGTACTACCTTAGCCGTGCGCTATCTTTACCCCCGCGACCCGGCCGGCGTATGCCCATCCCGCCAATATATCCCCCTCCGCCATGGCCAAGAAGGCGCGCCAGAGAATTAGCTATGGTAGGAGACTTGCGACCCGACAAAACACGGTTCTCGGACCACTCAAGTCTACGCGTCCTCGGTGCTAACGGTCCATCGCAGTTCTCGAAAACGCCAAATCCTCCGAGGGCGGCCATCGCCTCGGTGTCAATGGCCTCGCCGTCGACAGCGACAACGCCATTCTGTAAGCCCAGTGCTCCTTGGCTCGCCCAACCACTCCCAGACGGACGCGAAACTGACTCTGCTCTCTCCCACAGCTACTCTGGCGGCCGAGACGGCATAGTATGCGCCTGGGACCTGAACCTGGACCTCAAGCGCCGCAGCGATGTCGTCGATTCCACCCCTCCCTCAGACGACAAGACCGACGACAAGACCGACGATAAACCCAACCCCAGACACAAGTCTACCACCAAGTTCCGCGCCCAGACTCATGCACACATGCACTGGGTAAACGATATTGCTCTCGCCCACAATAACACCGCCGTTGTTTCCGCCTCCTCCGATCTGACTGTCAAGATATGGCGACCGCATTCCGAACAGGAAAACGTCCAGGCCGAAACAATTGGCGAGCATGAAGACTACGTCAAATGCGTTGCCACCCCTCCCGCAGACATGGGTGCGAATTGGGTCGCCACGGGTGGCCTCGACCGCAAGATCCGTCTCTGGGATATCAACGGTGGAGGAAAGACTCTTGAGATTGACGTCAAGGGAGACGATATTGCGGAGAAGGGCTCCGTCTACGCTCTCCGGGTCGGTCGCAACATTATGGCCAGCGGCGGTCCAGAGAAGACGGTGCGCTTATATGATCCTCGGACCGGCTCCAAGGTCTCGAAGCTGGTCGGTCATGTAGGCAATATTCGGGCCATCCTCATCGACGACGCTGGTGACACCATTCTGAGTGCCAGCGCCGACAAGACTATCAAGATGTGGAGCGTAAAGGGCGGACGGTGCATGTACACGTTCACCATGCACGACGAGAGTGTCTGGTCTCTCTTCTCCGATGACCCTCGACTCGGCATTTTCTACAGTTCGGATCGCTCTGGCATGGTCGCCAAGACGGACGTACGAGGCAGTCTCGAGGACATGGACGATGGACTGAGTCTTGCGGTTGCCCAGGAACACATCGGCGTGAGCAAGGTTATTGCCGCCGGTGGCCACATCTGGACCGCTACGAACCGATCCTCCATTAACCGATGGGAGGACATTGACACCGATATCAATATCCAGCTCCCCGAGTCGTTCCAGCATCAGAGGGCCACATCCAACGCCTCGACCAGACCACGCGAGTCCTTGCCTCTTGCCGTCAACGGAACGTCCAGAAAAGAGATCCCTGCCGACTCTATCCTGCGCATTTCCGCCGGGGCCGTGTTTCCGACCTGGAGTGCTCCGGACCCCGACGGCAAGTCTGTTAGTGAGACTATGACGCGGAAGGGGTCAGAGGTCATAGTAGATCAGTCTGACGCCGAAGTCAAGCCAGTCCATGACCAGCCCGAAGAGACCATTGAGGGCCAGTTTGGCCTCCTGAAGCACATGCTACTCAACGATAGGAGACGGGTATTGACACTGGACACGGCAGGCGACGTGTTGCTCTGGGATCTCATCAAGGTATTCCAAATCGCAAACTCTTGTCTACCTTTGCTAATTGCTGCAGTGCAAACCGATTCAAAGTTTTGGAAAGCAACATCTCGAAGATGTGGAGACAGTCGTAAACACTGTTGAAGCTGTGGCGCCTTGGTGCTCAATTGACCTCAGTTCTGGCAACCTTACTGTAGTTCTGGAGCCGTTCAATTGTTTTGACGCCGAGGTTTATGCCGATGAACTCGAGCTAGAGGAGCCTGTCGAGTTCAGAGAGGACCAGCGAAGTACGTGAACTTTTACCATTTGGCAATGAGACGAGACTGACATACCCTTCCAGTTAGCCTTGGAAAGTGGATCCTTCGGTATCTATTTGCTGGCCTAATTGACGAGGAAATCAAGCGTGATGAGGCCTATCGGCAAAGCATAAACGAGGGCGTCGAGGCCAGACAAGCCGCGGGTGCGGCCGCAGCTGCCAATGCGCCTCTATCGATATCACTCCCAACATCGACAATCCCAGGCTGGGAAAACGTGAACCAAGTAACGACTCCCAGGGCTAGTGGACAGTACCCCCCTATGACGCCGGGTCTAGGTATTGGACTGGCAACTCCTGGACCCTCCACAACTACCCAATCTACCTTACCAGGTGTCCCGGAGGACGGTTTGGCTGCTCCTATGAGCCCGCTGGAGAAGAGAGCGTCGCACGCGAGTCGCCAATCCGTCGACAGGGAGGACTACTTCACGAGCCCTATCAACCCCATAGAAGGGGTTGGGAAGCCAGCCGCACCACAAACCCCTGCGGCAGAGCCTGAACCCAAGACTTCCACCGACGGTAAGGACGCCGACAAGGACAAGGACAATGGCAAGTCTCCGAGCACGCCGTTTGGCAAGAAGTTCCGCATGTCGTTTAGCACCAAGAAGTTAGGCCGGTCAGCGTCACAGGCCACTCAAGAAAAGCCCATCATTGTCGAAGAAAAGGCTGAGGAATCCGAGTCCTCGTCTGTCCACGACAAGGAAGTCGACGACAGTTTCTTCGGCGTGATCCAGAAGATTCGTCAGGAGTACGACAAGAAACTAGCCGAAAACCCTGACAAATTCGTCGAGACTGGCGTGACACCCAGCCTGGCCAGCGACACACCCGTACTGAAACTCCCGCCCGGTACTAAAGTCGTCATCCAGGAAGAGACGTCGGGTGGCAGTGCAAACATTTACCAGGGAACTGTTCAGCACGTCGGTCGGGATGCAGACTTCATCGAGCAGAAGGCTCCCATGTGGCTTGGCGATGTCCTCTTGCAGAACTTGATGCCTTTCAAGGAGCCCGTCAAGGTCTCATTCGTTCTGTTTCCCATGGACAACAGCATCCACGCCATCGCTGCTGCAGACGGTAACAACAGGCTCAACGCCAACCGCATGCTACGCGTCAAGAAGATTCTAGCATACGTCGCCGAGAGGATCGAGCCCCCGCTGGAGGAGGCCGACCCTGACGCGCTCAAGCCAGAGGAGTACTTGGAGCTCTACTGTAACGATCAGGTATGTTTTTGTTCGGCCGTCTTGCCCCCTACTACTGTGGATTTCGCTGCGTGGATCTGTGTCTGACCCTTTTCTAGTTGTTGTCTCCCATGACTAGTCTAGCAGCCCTTCGCACGCACCTCTGGAAGGGCGGCAGCGACATCGTCCTCCACTACAAGTCCAACGGACGCAGGGAGCTCCGGCCATTCCCGCTGTCCCCGGTCTTGAAGCCCGCCGAGGAAGAGGACTCTGAGGAACCACCCGCGGCCACCGCAGAAGCGACGACCAACGCCCAAGCATCATGAGCGTCTGTGAGCACTGGGTTCTAATGGTAGTCTTACCCAGCTCATGCTTTGTTGCCTCTTTTACCATGCCCGTCCATGCCTTTATCATTGTACAAGTCGAGATGAAGCTCTCTCCGACCCCGTCCTCCTACAGCGTGTTTTCTGGTCCTTTGTATTTACATTAATTTGTACATCTATCAGATGTCCTCCCAACAGCGTAATTTGTACATAGCGTTACGGCCAAAAGCAGCCTATATATCATCGTTTTCACACATCCCTGTGTTTTAGCCTCTTCGTTGATGGTATCGTATCGTGTCGTATACGTGCCTCCCACGTTATTGTCCGTCTCTTGTCTCCAGCCCGTGCATGGTGTTGATAGCCCACTGGTAGCTTCCTAGGAAGATGGCTCCGCCGATGGATATCCACGTCACTCGCGGCGCGATGCCGGCAAAGAACGGCCGGATGCCCTCCTCGCGAGCCAACCGCCCAAAAACCTCGGCCACCGAAACCCGCTCCTTGGAGAGCATCACGCGCGTCTTCAGCACATCCAACGGCGTCGTCAGCGCCGCCGCCACGCCGCCGGCCATACTGCCGTACAGCGCGCTCTCGCCCGCCGAAACCTCCAACCCACCGCGCCGGCGCCTGCCCCACGCCTTCATGGCCTCCCACAGCGGGAATTGGATGACGGTGAAGGGCACCTCGCGGAACACGGTGATGCCCCAGCCACGGTACAGCTCGCGCCAAACGGCGCCCAGCCCATGCGTGCCGTAGCGGCTCAGGATGGCGCGCAGGGCCGCGCCCGACGAACCCCCGTGGTGGCCGGCCTGGGCGCGCTGCTTGACGACCTCGGTGGGGACGCGGACGGCGCAGGCGGCGATCTCGCCGGAGGAGGCGGCGAGCATGTGGGTGACGGGGCCGTGCCAGGCCGGGTGCTGGTCGCCGCGGGGAAGGCGGCCGGCGAGCAGGGCCTTGACGGACTCGTAGGTGCAGAAGAAGAAGGCGGCGCCGGGGGCGGAGCCGACGACGGCGGAGCCGATGCCCCGGTAGATGCCGGAGAAGCCGCCCGAGGGGAAGAAGCCCGCCGAGGACTGCAGGCGCGTCTTGAGGGTGTCGAGGGGGAAGAGCGAGAGGTCGACGGTGGTGCCGGCGAGGGCGCCGGCGAGGAGGGCGGACTGGAAGGGCGGGTTCGCAGAGATCATGGTTGCGGGGGAAAACTTGGTGCGAATCGGGAAAGCGGAGGAGGAAGATGATGGGTTTAAGGGGAGCGAGGCCGGAGGGACGGGAGGCAGGCAGGCAGGCAGGCAGAAAGGGTTTCGACGACGACGGACGCGGACGGGCGAGGTGTCGTCGAGATCGGAGACCGAGGTCGGCGGAAATTTGGATGGTGTCGAAGGATGGATGAGAGCTCCGGATGGGCTTATCGATAAGGTGCGCGATGTCGCGTGTGGAGGAGACTACCCTACGGCGGTCTCTCGATTTATGAGTTGACAGTTGCGGCTTCCGTGTGCAGGTCTTGTTATGGCTGATTGAGATACTAGAAGGCAAATTAATACATGGGGAGTATTGAAATCCTGCTTTCTCTCGTCATAGCTCGGGTTAGGCATAATATGTAAGTAAGTTAAGTTGCATGTTTAATATGACCCTAACAGCTTAAGTGTAGGATATCACAAACCATGAGTGATACACTAAGCACCCATTTATTTATAAAGAAAGAGATTATAAGGACGAGAGCAATAACTTGAATGGCACGTCTGGAAGCGCCTACATTAAAGTCAAGGATATGATTCACGGCAATAGCAATTTGGAGCCTCCCGGTCACAAGTCGCGAAGCGTTGGCGGGGAATGTACGTCATGTTTGCTGCTACCTCAGACATTATAGTGAATGGGTCATCCTCTCCAGTCAGCTGCCCAATTCATGCCAACATTACAACAACGTCAACGAGGCGATGTCTGTGAATCATCCCTCAATGTCATCCTTCGTGCTCGTGCCCGTCTTGGCCCGATCCTCGGCCGCTCTCTTCGTCCGCTCCTGCAGGTTGCCCAGCGACTCGGCCCCCTTCTGCGCAGCGCGATCCGCGCGCAGGGCCTCCTCGCTGTCCGACGCGAGCTCGGGCTTCCAGTGCGCCTCGCCGGCCTTTTGCTTGGCGAGGGAGTCCCTCTTGTGGTGGTCGTAGTTGCTGTCCGTTTCTAGATTGCGAGTTCCGTTAGTTGTTGAGCTTCGGCCCGAGAGAGGGAAGTGAAATGCATCGTACGGCTGGATGACTCCTTCAGGCCGAGTCTTGCCGACGTGGACATGGCGAAGTGCCGGCTGGTCAGGACGCTGCCCACGCGCACGGGGCGCATCGCCATCATTGATCTCGCTGACATCATTGTTGCGTTTGCTGTTGACTTGACGGACGATTGATATCGTGGTGGTGTAGTTTGTGATGAAGGTAGTAGGTTGGGAGAGAAAAAGTTGGAATTGCAAAGTTCAGCAATTGGTGTCACAAATTGGAGAAGGCAGGTTAAGAATGAAGAGAGAACCACTGGGTAAGTAGATTAATAAGTTCGAAAATGGCGTTCGCTCGGCTTGTCTCCGTTGCTTGTTGCTTAGTCTATTGCTTGTTGAAGGCTCGATCAAGTCATCGATTACCACATGTGACGTCACCATCATCATGATCCCCACCTCGCCCTTTTACGTGCCGGATCATTACTTCCTCGGTCATTGAGGACACTTTCTGAGCAGGAAATGACGAACATTGGCGAATGGAAGCGGGATAGATGCATTTATCCTCCTCGGACTAAGCCTAGGGCCCAACTTAAGCTTTCCTGTTCATCCCGCCGCGGTGAATTGAGTGGTATTCACCCATGCATTATTCACGAGCACCTTGCTTTACATTAAAGTAGGTATTATGTAGTACGCTCACAGCGGGCAAGCTAAGTACGCTTGTACATCACAGCACTGGACCTACGGTAGGTACCTTGTGTTTAGATCACTCGCTATCCGGACGAGCTCCCATCGGCGTAACGTAGGCACGAAGCACATACCAATACACACAAAGACATCACAAAGTGTAGGAAGCAAGTCAGGTGTTTGAACATCGTGTATTCTCGTCTCGCAGCTCCGTAGCCGCAGCATCGCAACCGTACAGCGCCATTTCCCAGTTGACAATAGCCACATCCGCAGATACCCATTGCAAAACCAGGCTCGAGGGCCTATTGATCCCAAAAACCGACCCACAACTCAGATCATGTCATAGCCACCAAGGCCGTCACTCCAGATGCTTGCGAGGGAGAGAGCAAAACCACTCTTCCCGGACGAGACAACCCAGCAACGCTTCAAAAACCACCGCCAAATATGACCGGCCCGCTCGGGAATCTGACCCATATGACCAACAAACAGAAAACAAAAAATAAAGACAAAGACGAGGACAAATATATAGGTCGTCCCAGAATGATACAAAGAAGCAAGAATCGGACAAACCTATTTTCCCGTTCGTTTGCAACAGCGGGACCAAACCAGAAATTCGACCAACTCCCCATGGTTCCCAGTAAACCCATCTCAATTCGGAGATGTTGCAAAGACATGACACCGTTCGTCTCGATCCGACCACCACCCAGATATTTCCCAAGATGCGACCCAACAGTAAACACCCGATTCCCCGCTTGCGAAAAGCACTCCTTCTATGTGTCTTTTTCATCTGAATGACTTCATGAACCCATAACCGTGATGAGAAGAAGACAATTCGGTTAGTATGGAGAGGCCACCGTTGCGTCCCGTGAAACAAGTATAGATGCCGAAATCAGAAACCCATCCGCGTCCATCAAACACCTATGCAATGTCTTTGAAATGCAAAAACCGTGGAAAACGCCCCATGCGTGTCTGACTGCCTCAACTCGAGAATCGGACACTGAACCCAAGGTATTTGTTTGTCGCAAAAACAATATAACCATAACAGAAGAAATTGGCATACATCTTTCTCATGCCCCGCCGGTTGTTGTATCCTCATAACTTGTTGGTTGAGACAAGGGAGTATGTCGATTAAGGATTTTATACAGGTGAGGAAAGTTGATTTATGTTGTCGATAAAGTCGCCAACAGTCTGGGTCGACCGCATCAAGCAGCCGATACCCGTGATTAGCCTCGAGGAACCCAGCCCGCAAGAGAAGATGATGCCATTTCAGGCCTTGGTCAATCAGTGTGTCCGCCAAGGTGAACAGCTGCCAAGAACGAATGAACAGTAAGTCCACAGTTCAACATGCACCACCGTGGGTGGCGACGCACGAATCGTCCTGACACCACAGTGCAGGAAACGACTCGAAGCCGTCTACCATCGACGCTGCATGTTTTGCTGCATTCTTCCGGGCGACACCGAATGAGGCGGGCTTGACATGGTAATGCCGGTGGCTGGGTTGATGATAGGGATGGCGTTGCGACCTCGGGTGGCGGAGGGCTGGTGAAGCTTCAAGGTTGACTGGTGAGTGTGGAAGCTGGGGGGAATAAATGCGGGTGAAGTTGAGTTGAGAGAAAAGCCAGGTGTGATAGTCTGAGGTTGTTGAGTGGGGGAAGAGTCGGGAGAGTTGCTGGCTAGTGAAGAGCGTTCCGATGAACTGGAGATGGAGACCAACTGTGGAATGGAGGTGTCAGAGTCACGGAACGAATAGAGTTCAGGTCCGAAATGGAGCTGGGCGAACTCACGTCGATATCGGTCAACAGGTTGGGGCAGAATTCCATGTCATCCTCGAGGTCGAAGGAACGGCTAGTCTCAAACTTGGATCGAAAAGCTGTGAGTGAGGCCGTCTCATTGAGTTCCTTCATGCTGCGAACACCGCGGAACTGGCGCTGCGAGTTCTGGGAAACGGACAGGCGAGGGGCTCTGCGATTTCGGCCGCCGTGGTGGTTGTGCGACACGGGAGCGGGATGCGCAGCGTGCGCGTTGTAGTGATAGTATGCAGACATTATGATGTTTGGCTATTGATGTGTTGGTTGGTGAGTCGTTGGGGTGGTGGGTGTTGACAAGTCCGGGACCGTCAGGTGAGCGCCAGTGGGAAAGCCCGGAAAGATGCGGGATTAAAATTGAGATCGGAGAACACAACCAAGAAGATAGTGTTTTCGTGAGTCGACGGGCGACAAAGCGCAGAGTCGGATTGTTGAAAGCGAGTTCGTGGTGGAGAGAAGAGAGTAGCGAAGAGCGGGAAAGCAAAATGATGATGGCGGAAGTTGTGCGTGAAAGGCGAACGAAGATGGTGGATGAATTCTGGGAAGCGAGGCGAGGCAGGTACGACAGATGATAAGTGGGAGGAAGGAATCGGCGACGGCGGGCGGCGGGTTTTGTTGGTTGGGGACGCTAAGCTGGGGGACATTGGAGATACCTGGATCCATACCTGCTCCACACGCTCTCCACCAGGAGTCCACTCTTGAGCCCAGGATACCAAACGGAGATGAGGGTGCGCCCCGCATCCGGCAAATCATCGCACGCAAACGGCAGCCCCACCGTCCTCGCCACCACTTGGTGATTGGGTCGGCCCCGACTGAGCTAGCCTCTTACAGGGACAGGCGGTGCCACTATGTAATTTGTGGTGGCATGCTGTGTGGTCCCGCTGGGGTGCCGCCGCCGTGAGCGGTACAGTGGCGACTGGCCGGTTGCAGACGGTGTCGCAGGAGTGGCCGGGTCAAAGCAGCACCCGCACCTGATAGGAGAGGCCGTTTGCGGTACCTGGACACTGGGTGGTTGGAGCGCGGGGGCAGCAGTACTGGTGACTCGGAGACTACCCGGCCCCGTGCCCTTCATCCACCCGCACTCCCCGATGCCCAGTGTCGACTTCGGCGGCCTCGGGCCATCCCATTCCAGTGCCGTCACTTGACTGCACCGATATTACATACTAATTAGTAGACCCGGCGAGCCCCAGCGAATGCCTCCAAGCACTAGCAAGGCTTCCATGGTGCGTTTTCAGCGCACCGTGTGAGCCTTTCTCACCCCGGTTTGCCCAGCCAGCGAACTTAGTTGCCTACCTAGGTAGGCACTTACTCCTCCTTTGTGGTGTACTTGGTGTTCGCCATTCGCCAACCTTGCGCAGGACGTATTGTACAGCACATGAGCCAGTAGCCAGCCCGCCAAGTCGGCGGCCAGCATCAACTGGATCAAAAGAGTGCATCGCCAACCGCTAGGTATTAGAAGGTGTGCGTGCGCCTTTGTTGACATCCACCCAAAAATGGATCGTGGAACATTCGACACTGGCTCAGTGGCTCCAGAGGGAGGGGCGCCCGTCAGGTGCCCCTCAGGTGAGTACCGATGATGTACTACCATGCAGCAGCGCTGACAGCCTCAGGCACCACAAGGGCCGCGTGCCTGCACCGGTCTTGATGAGCGCCAGGGCCATTGTCTCAAGCCCCCTCTTACCCCCTTTGCTGTGCCTACTAGGCGCTCTCCCGCTGGAGTTCTAGTGGACGTGATTGGGTTATGGGCGGCCTTTGTTTGTTGACATGCTGGAGATTGTTTTTATCCACCGCAGCCGCCGCGTGAGGAACGGCGAGCGTTTCTCATTCTGCGACAGCGACTCTCTTCGCACTGCCCCTGGCTCCGCAATGATCCATTGGGGAATTGAGACAGACCAGACTACGAGGTACGAGGTATTGGTGTACATAGTATGCATATTTTGTTATCCTGGCGGTTGTCTGGCGTTTGGCTTCTAGGGTATGGAGTACAGATCAGTGAGCTACAGCGGGGAGCACGGAGTAGGGAGTACAGAAGGAAGCTGGACGTTTGCCTCGGAAGTCCCGCCTGCAGCTCAGGAGTTGCATCGTGCAGACTAATTGCTTCGTACCGCAACGTACAGTGCCGAGACCCAAACAATGCCCATGGTCCCTCAACCGCAACCCAGTCAGTTCTAGGCGCAAGGTTGGTGAACCCTGTTGGTTCTGGTGGCGGTTGTGCCTCGAAGCTCCCGATCCAACCCTCCAACGCTCCTCTGCGGGTTTGGCGGGTTGCAGTGAGACGGTGGGAAGTGGAAATCGAAGTGGGCGCGGCCGGTTGCGACCCAGCTTGCCAGCCAAGCACCACGCTCCCAAAGTTGAGGCAGGGGGCGCTAGCGCTTGGCAGCAAGCATTGGGATCCAATCCATCCCCGACCACTAACGACTGAGGGAGGGTGGCGATCTGCTGTGACTGGGCGGCCTCGACCGGGGGTTCCTCCATCATCCTCGCGCCTTCGCCTCTGGGTTGTGGGTATTCGGACTCTCTCAGGGCTGGCTTGCCTGAGCTAGGTCAAGGGGGGGTTCCAAGGGAGGCGGCGAGTGTGTCAATGGACGTGTGGGCAAGGGCCCCTTCTGCCAGGAGCCAGGGTCCATGGAAACGTGGCGGCTGGAGAGGCTTGGTTGTCTCTGCGCACTGTGGGAAGTGTGGAGAGACTGGAGGGAGAGTGCTGATCGCTTCACTCCCACCGATTGATAGTATTCTGGCTGTTGGTTGTAATCAAGATGCAACTTACTGCTATATGTAGTTCACAAGGTCATGGTGACTTCTCTGTTAGAAACTGTCTCAACTGTCAGCCCATAGTCTAACTTTCTGACAAAGAAAACGCGATGATGGCTGTGTCTGTGTCTGTGTGTCTTCTACTTGTGTAACTTGCTATGGTTTGGTACAACAGCTGGCCGGTGCCGGGTATTCAAGTTGCTCAAAGTCAGGTTCTTGGCCACTGTCTGATAGCCACAGTTTGTCTACATACTACATGCTACATACTGTCTCAACTATTTCTGTGCTTGCGTGCTACAGTGGTGTACGAATAGAGTGGTTGAGTGGCTGCATTTCGGAGACAAAACGTACTGTATCAGCAACCAAATGATCATCCTAGGTATGCACGATTATACCCAACCCACGCTGCACGTTCTGGTTCTGGCTGGGACCAGTGTGCATCCGCATCGCACCGCCGACCGGACCGCACCACTTTGCCTCGCCCACGGGCCTTGCTGCGTCTTCTGCGTCTGGCTGCGCTCTGCATATGAATCCGCATCTGCAATCCTCGGCGTCAAGCAATCCATTGGCAGAGCCGGGCCAGGGCTGGCTGGATTGGCGCTGCCGCCCGGGGAGGCCATGCTGATCGTCTGGGTTGCTCCACGCAGCCTTCACGCATGAACTCTTTCTCGGCGGCGGCGAGAGCGGGCGTCAACCGAGACCGAACTGGGCACTGGGATCGGAGGTCCGGTGGTGGTGGGGGGATCCCTCCCGCTGTCGCAAGACTGATTGCGTGTGCTGGCCGAGCCGTGAGAGAGTGACGACGGCGGCGCAAAAGACGCCTGACGCTGAGGAGCGATCTCGTCAATCAACCACAGATGACCTGCGAGTCACTGCCCATCACTCATGCCGCTTCTTGACGGAACTGGTTCCAGTGCTTCGACTCCCCGTCGTTACATACAGTAACATGTAGACTACCCACCCCGACCACGACCATACATCGGCACCGCACATACCACACCACCAAGCTTTCACTGCCGATTGCTTTGGCTTCTTTGGCTTTGTTGGCTTTGTCTCTATGAGTAGTACATATGAAGTAGAACTTACCCGTCCTCGATCTCGCTTAGATCATTTGGCCCTCGACCAAGACCACCGCCAGTCTAGCGGAAATCCAAATGCTGCTCCATTCCACCATCCGCCACGAGTCGTTCTCGCCAGCGTCATTATCATTTGCCAGGCCACTGTGCGGGGAGGAGCTGGCCGACGACACTATCTATTTTAGGCTTGGAACCGCCAAATCTTGTTCTGTCCTGTCAAGGGATCGCCCAAGGTTGTCGACGGTCGCCTCCAAGCCTTCCAGGTTCCGGGCAAAAGGGGGGTTGGGATGGGGAGGATTGGGTTTGCGCGAGGAGGGCATCGCCTCCGCCGATCACCTAATGTGCGGGCGTAGTTCGTACCTGAAGGGTCCTCTTTATCCCAGGTCTAGGGACCAGAGTAAGACTCCAGGCCCTGGAAGTGACAGCCAGGCACAGGCACGGGGCAAATCCAAACAAGTGTTGGAAAGCTACTGTAGTCGTCAACCGGGCAAGTTACCCCGAAAGAAACGGACTTCCCATTCTGGGCTTCCTGCAGATCAAGCCTGGATGAGTGTGTCGACGGTCCAGCATGGCTCGGGCGAGTTAGCCAAGTCTCGGCACTGGGGTGATTGGGTTGACCTTCTCGATAGGAACGGAAAGCACTGGTCAATTCAGGACCAATGTGTACTGCAGCCCATCACTGATCACTGATCACGGACAGGAAGAGATCTGACAAGGAGCGTGGGCGTAGGCGTGGCCTGCTTTCGCCAGCCCCCTTGTCCGCCAACAACCCGTCCAACCGTCCACGTCCAGCTCGATCCCACCCTCGATTGCATTTTTGCGCCTCCCAGGCCATTCGCATCGTTCTCCATCCCCATCCTCATCCCCACGCACCACACCGACCACAGACTACTCGTTGGGATGGGATGAGATGGCCTTTGGGTTGCCACTCACACCGCTACTTTCCATGGCGTGCCGACCGTCTGTCTACTATGTATCTATCTGGTCCGACAGTCGTCTTTCGACGTCTCTCCTGGCGAAGAAGATAATCAGACGTCCTCGTCTTTTTGCTTGTCTCGTACCTGTTGAGCGAAACCTCACTATGAGAGTAATAACAATGACTGTATCCGTAACTGAGCCAGCCAACAACGCTATTGGCGTGCCGCTTCGCCCACCCCAACCTGGACCGTCGAGCATGGCTCTGTGAATAGCAAGAGTCTAGACTAGCTTCTTGGAGGTTGGCCTATGGGCAGTCCGAGTTCCATGTGGCTTGTTGCGTGACGAAAGCCACTCCCTTGCGTTAGTGGTGTCTTATCCCCTCCACGCGCCACAAGCCGAACCAAAATGGGCGCTGTCAAGTTGCGCCGCTCTCCGCGACCACCCGATCAATCGTTCTACTGTCTCAGCTGTGGCCTGCCGATGCCAGGGCGCAGGCTGGCACGGGATGATACTTGCCTTCTTCGCTGCTGTGCTAATTACGTCGGCTCCCGGGTCTCAGCTTGCGGGGACTTTGACCTCTGACGGTTGGCGGAACTCAGCCTTGCGGCAGGGGCCGCTCCAGTTTCCGGCCGAGTCGGGTCGTTTTCTTTTTCGTTTCTTTCGTTTCTGCATGTCCCCGGCGAATGACGCAGTTCCCAT
Source organism: Corinectria fuckeliana (assembly GCA_019137255.1). Classification (NCBI taxonomy): domain Eukaryota; kingdom Fungi; phylum Ascomycota; class Sordariomycetes; order Hypocreales; family Nectriaceae; genus Corinectria; species Corinectria fuckeliana. The sequence continues at coordinate 307,657 of WPDH01000100.1, read as the reverse complement.
CATGGGGCCGGCTATCGTGGATTGTGCTTGCGTGTGCCAAACAGGCCTCCGTTAGTGGGCTTGCATCGCCACTTTGAGTCGACTCGTGTTGCTGGAGTGTTCGGAGTTGCCATTGAGTCACTGTCTGGTCTTTGTGGTTGCCTTCCGGGTATCATCATGGTGCATGGTCGAGTGTTTGAGCTGTTGGGGTAGTTCCGGTCTGTCCCCTTCGTTCGGTTGACAATTGCCTGCGGTATCGGGTGGTTTATTACTGAGTCGATTCTTTCAATGAATGCCAGCAATAGGTAGGTTGGTAGGTAGACTGGGCATTTACGCGACCCCAAACCTTCCATTGGTACCGATGGTTGGTTGTCAGCAACAAGCTGCATTGACAAACCAGACTGTATCGTCCGATGACTGCTACCGGGAAACATTCGAATGGCTGGACAAAACCCAATTACACTTGTTTCTCAAAAACACGAGTGTGCTGAAGGCGGCTGAGGACCATGCATTGTGCCACCTGTTCAGCTGTATATATATGCAAGACTCCCTGCAACCCTGTATCCCTTGCCAATGCTGGAACTCCAAAACGACATTTTCCCATCAACCCTCAAACTCCAATTCCGCACCGTAACTATGCACCTTAGTACCTACAGATACTTCATGTCTCATGCCTCATACCGTAACTGGTGAAGCCCACTTCCCTTTACTTATCCAAGCCGCGGGCTTTGACAAACCTGTTGATCTGCTCCCGAGTGAGCTTGTCATTATACTGCTCATAGCATTCGTAAAAGGAGATGATTTCCTGCGTCGCGTCCACCATAGAGGCGATGTCCACGTTGCTCTCAGCCAGCCACGCCGCGAAGCGCTGCACCCGTGTCACTCTAGCTTCCTGTTGCTTTTCCTTCGAATCAGATCCGCTGGTCTCTAGCAGACCACCCTGTCCGGCGCGTGCCTGTGCCTGACTCAATGCTGCTTGGGCAGCTGCGAGACCGGCGGCGGCGGCTGCCCCAGAGGCATTCTGCCCTGGCACCGAATTATTAGGCCGGAGCACCAGTGCTAGGAGAATGGCGACGAGGGCGATGGTGTGTGGCGGGTAGAGCAGGGGAAGATCGGTCATGAAGTGATCGTTGACCACCGATCGGGCTAACTGCACATCCTCCTCGACCAAGGATAGTTCGGTTCGGAGAGCGGTGATGGACCGGTACGGTTGGTGGACGATGAGCTGGGAGCTCATTTCGCTAATAAGAAAGAATTCGCACTCGCCAAGCTTGGACGTATCGATGGCGACGAGATCCTGCCACATCTGCCGTGCTTCCGTGACGATAAGGCGGATATGCTGCGGCGACTCCTCCATTTTGCAGGCGAGGTAGATGGACGTGGCAATAACGAGGTAGGGATTCGTTCGGCGGATCTCGACCTTTGTGAAAAATCGCTTCATGTATACTTGAGCCGTTGCCATGGACTGTTGCCGGATCGTGAGGCGCTTAGCTAACCGAATCAACTCTACAGGAGGCAGACAAGACGAGCGTTAGTCGAATGCCAGCGGAAAGGGGAAGCGGTTTCACGCGGGGAGAGCGGCTCACGTTGATTGAAGTATATGTTCAGATGTCTTTGCTGCGGCAGCGGAAACATACGGACGAGTTCGGCATTGTCCTCCTCGAGCTTCTGGCGCATCGATGCAAGCTGCTCCTTAGTGAACTGCCAATAGCGGCGCTGCGTGGACTCCCAGTAGTTGGCCGACATTGCTCCCCGGAGCGGGCCGTGGCGGCGCCTTGCATATGAGGCCTCTGGAAGAGCGTGGATAAGGAGCAACAAGACGGGGGGATATGGGTGATATTGAGGGGCGGAAGAGGAAGAGGAAGAGGAAGAGGGGAGAGGCGTCTCTTGACAAGGCTGAGAGAAGGTCTATTTGGGGAATCGTCAGTTGGGAGGCAAGGCTGTGCGGGGCTGATAATATCGTGGCGCATTGGGAGAAAAATAAGCCACATCTCGTCTTTGATCGGATTTCCGGCTATAGATGTCCGGTTGGTTTATGCCTGACGGTACCGCTAACGACGACCAACGACAAGGCCCCAAACTACAATGAGCCATATTGACGACATAATCAATCCAGTAACTCAACCCCAGCAACTCTGTAAAGCCCTTGCATTGATCATCTTGGTCTATCCTCTCATGCAGCAATCTCTAGATCAACCTCTTGAGCCGAGGCAAGGCGAGGGCGCTGGTACATACAAGATGCTGCCAGGCGCTGATAAAAAGCTGGGCTTAGCAGGCGGGTCCTTCCGGGGCGCTAAACATAATGGAATGGCTCTGATTGCTCACGTAGCTTCCCTGTTTCCCCCGGTCCGTGGCCCTTGGGTCCTTGTCCCACTCGACGGTACGGCATTTGGAGATTTCGTCTTCACTAATTACCATCGGCGCTCTCCCGAAACGCAATTGGCATCATCCTTGCCATTCTCTGCGTGCCCCTCTACGAACCCTCACCCTCACTTCAGCTTCGACAATGGTCTTGCCGTAACCCGCCAACTGCTTCCCTCTCTGACGACGTCGAGCGCGCGCATTCCGACCTGTCTTAGATCGCCCCTGTCCCCTCCGCGACGAACCGATTCCGACCGCCCCCGGCGCGAGATATGCCGCCCTCGCCATCGTCATGAGCGTGTCTAAGCTGGCTAGCAACGCCGAGCGCGGCCTCGTAGAGCCACAGAACCAGCGCGATGCCCGCGTCGAGGAGCTGTGGGCCAGCCTCGAGCCCGAACGCACTGGCGAACTCGACTTGAAGGGCTTGCGGAAGGGGCTTCACAGGATTGATCATCGTGAGCGAGAGCCTGCGTAAACAAACGTCATATGCAAGGAGGTGCTGATACGCAATTGCAGCCATGAAGAACGCGGACGAGATGCTCAGGAAAATAATGGGCGAGGTGGACAAGGACCGTGATGGAAAGATACAATACGAAGGTTTGCATGTCCTTTCCCCCAAAGCTATTGACGGCTGCCATCCTCGTCGATACTTACCAGGCTTTTTCTCTTAGAATTTCGCAGCTTCGTCGAAAAGGCTGAGCGCCAACTTTACGTCCTCTTTAAGTCCATTGACAAGGACGGCGATGGGAAGCTCGATAAGCGCGAGTTGCAAGCGGCTTTTAAGAATGTTGGGTTGACAGTGTCCAATCGTCGCCTTGCCGAGTTCTTCGACGACGTGGACCTTAACGACGACGGCTACATCAGTTTTGACGAATGGCGGTAAGTGAAGCCTTTCCCTCAGCTGCCTCTCAGATTTTCTTCACTCCCCTGGTAATGCCTGATGCTCAGCCATTTGGCGGGGAACCAGACGTCATGTGCCAAGCCACCCCAAACCAGATCGTGAATGCGCCAAACGCTGTGGACGGAACCTTATCGCGCCAAACTGAGAAATTAGTGAACGAGCCAGCTGACCATTAATTCTCAGCAATTTTCTACTCTTCATGCCACCCCACGACCACGACTCTCAACTGCACGCCGTCCTCTCGTTTTACTGCTCAGTTGTCAGCGTGACCCCTGAAGGAGACTCGATCGTGAGTGAGGAAACATTAGAGGGTCTAGGTACGGACGGATTCCGCTCCCTTTTCACTACCTTGTTCGGCTCTCTTCTCAGAGTTGCCTTCCCATTCGATCTCCCCAGGCCTTCAGAATCGTCTTCGGTACCTTCTACGACTCGACGAGCACCATCCAGTTCCACTGAGAACATGGCCACAGCCGCAGCGGGCACCTACCCCGCCTACGACGACTCGGCCGCCGACGACCTAGAGTCCATCTCGCAAAACGCCGGCGTTGGCACCCCAGGACACACCTCAGCCGGAGTCTTGAGACCGCACAAGAAGTATAGACTGACAGACTTTGTCCCCGATCCAGGTTACTTTGTTGCGGGTGCCATCGCCGGCGGTGTGTCACGGACGGCGACTGCTCCTCTCGACCGATTGAAGGTTTATCTACTTGTCAACACTGCCAGCAGCGCTGAAACGGCTGCGGTAGCGCTCAAACAGGGACGTCCCGTAGCTGCAGTCCAAAACGCGACGAAACCAATCGGTGACGCCGTCCGAGAGCTCTTTCGCTCTGGTGGTCTCCGCAGTTTCTTTGCTGGTGAGTTGACCGCTATAGTCTCGACCGCACCATTGCGGCTTGACATTCATGCCCATCCTGCTGACCCGACCAACCTAGGCAATGGACTGAATGTCGTCAAAATCATGCCGGAAACGGCCATCAAGTTCGGGTCATACGAAGCAGCTAAACGAGCGCTTGCCAACTTTGAGGGTCACGGCGACCCCAAGAAGATTAACTCATACTCCAAGTTCACCGCTGGTGGTGTTGCTGGCATGATCGCACAGTATGTTCTTATTCTCGCTTCGGACGTGACGCACAACTGACAGAAACAGGGCTTTTGTGTATCCCCTCGACACCCTCAAATTTCGGCTTCAGTGCGAGACTGTCCAGGGTGGCCTCAAGGGCGGCGCCCTTGTTCGCCAAACGGCGCTCAAGATGGTCGCTGATGGCGGCTTTGCGACAGCTTACCGAGGCTTGACTATGGGCCTGGTGGGAATGTTCCCCTACAGTGCCATCGACATGGGCATGTTTGAGCTGCTGAAAAAGACGTACAAGAGCTACTACGCAAAGCACTACAACAAGCACGAGGACGATGTGATGATTGGCAACATTGCCACTGGCATTATCGGTGCTTCATCTGGAGCATTTGGTGCGAGCGTCGTATACCCGCTCAATGTCGTTCGTACGCGACTTCAAACACAAGGCACGACCATGCACAAGGCTACTTACACTGGCATCTGGGATGTGACGCAAAAGACGATACAACGAGAAGGATGCCGCGGGCTGTACAAAGGCCTGACACCGAATCTTCTCAAGGTTGCGCCAGCGCTAAGCATCACTTGGGTGGTGTATGAAAACTCGAAGAAGACGCTCGGCCTGAACTAAAAAAAGCCGTGGCGACACGACCGGACGAGCGAAGGAGGGCATACTACCTCAAGATAATCACAGTGTGGACTCAGCCATACCACGCATCCAATACATCCAATACACACGACAACACACCAACATCACACACACAATCAAACACCATAGTACTACGCATGCACAAATCAGTTTCACATGGATCTTCAGGAAGGCGGGGAATTTAGCGGTTGGATGGCATCTCGTTATCGGATGAATCTTAGGCGTTGAGGGGAGATGCATATCAGAGGAGGAAAAACACAGGCTTCGTCGACGGGCGGGAGGACGGAAGGCCGGAAGGCCGGAAACACATTGCTGCACGTTTTCCTTTTTAAGGAGTCGGAGTCGGTGGTTAGACATTGGCTAGCATATGTTCACTCGAGATAGAAGAAAGCCGAGTCGAGGCGAGGCTAGGGGAGGACCCCGCAAGAAATGACATGAACCTTTTCATCATCTAGTCCATGTCCCGACTGGCCGTTGAATCATGTCGGCTATAGTCTACATGCAAGACCTTGTCTGCTGTGCATTAGAATCAGATGAGCAAACATCGTCCACCTGACACCATCATGCAACTCCAGTTCCAGTTCCAGTTCCAGTCTCACCCCTCGCTTCATCGATCCGATTTCTGCGAATCGGCGCAGCGGTACCGAGGGCCCTGGCCACGCCGTGCTCCGGCCTATAGGCGTCGACGGGGAAGGCTGTTCGCTGCAGGCGCTCCCTTGTGGCAACTGCGGCAGAAGAGAGATTGAGAAAGACAGATGAAATCTTCTTTGAAGAGAACTTGAATATTTTGACAACATGAGCTGCCGAGCTGGACCCCTTTATGATTCCTGATGGCCAAGTTAGAACACTTCTATTTCTATTTGTAATAGGACGAACCGACCTTGGCGGCAAACCAGGACCAGGAGGACCAGGAGGACCAGGAGTCGTCTTTGGGAGAGGTACGCAGATCGAGTAGCTTGGGTGCGTGGACAAAGACTAATGCGGTTATCGGAAGGTAGGGCACTTCATCGTCGACGCAGAGCCTGACCAGCTCGATTGTCGACTACCGGCGCGAGAATGGGAGGAGATAATGGGAGGACTTACCATGGCTACAATGACGGAAAGGAGTCTTTCTCTTCGAGCTTGATCTCAGTTGAGAGACAGATGCTCTCGGGCACTTGACCATACTCCAAAACCCCCTACTCCTAGGCTTAGCGCTAACATGAGCAGAGTACAACTTACCGGACGATGAATACGAAGCCGAACGGCCAGGTAAAGTCCCTAACTTTTAATTTTAGGTTGTTGGCATCGACCTGTCTCCTATTCAGCTAAGCTTGTACGGTTTGGCATACTAGGTGATAGTGAATCTTTCACCAACGGGGAGATGAGTGTGCCTCCCAATGTGGAGTTCTTTATCGACGATATTGACGAGGAATGAAGCAATTCTCAGCCATTTGAGTACATCTACAGCCGGATGATGACGTCGAGTATTGCGAACAGGCGGGACCACCTGAAGAAGATTTAAGTGTTAGTCTTTTAGCCCTCAAGACAAACAGAGTTTGTCGATGATTTAACACTCTTAACACTCCCAGCAACCTCACCCCTGGCGGCTACGCAGAGCTCCAGGAATCCGATTTCTTCCTCAGCTCCGACGATGGCACGCTGCGGCAGATGATGGAGGACGTCGGGTTCGTGGACATGGTGCAGACGCGGCGCAAGTGGCCGACTAATACGTGGCCGCAAAACCCGCGGCACAAGGAGCTCGGGGCATGGAGCCGGATGAATTTGGACGGCGAGCTGGAGGCGTCCACGATGGCGCGGCTGACGAGGGCGCACGGCTGGGACAAGGACGAGTTGACGCTGTTCCTGGTGGATGTGAGGAGGGATCTGAACGATAGGGGGATTCATGCGCATTGGCCTGTGTACTAAACTGCCCAGTCCGATCGAGGCTGTTTTTGTTTTAACTGACTAGTGCTATAGGTACTAGACTTATGGCAGGAGGCCCGAGTGAGGTTGAGGATTTCAAAGCTGGGGGGGAATGGTGGTGGTGAGTGAAGCATTATGAGTTGAGATGCGATGTGATGAGATGATTATTAGTCGCAAGAAGGGACATTGTGAGGGATGATTGAGATCTAATGAGTCGTGTTCAACGCTATAATATGATTTCTGTATTTACAAGTCGACGTCTCTAACAAGATCATGTCTTGCGTGTCCTGTCGGGCATGTCGCAGCCTGATAGAAGCATCGCATCATGTGCAGCTTCTTGCATTGTGAAGGCCGCTTCAACCAAGACAACGCCGCTTCTGCAGACACTACTGCAAAGTAGACGCGCAATGCGTTTAACCTAGAGTTCGAAATAGGACTGCCGATCACCTGGAACAGGCGTGACTCCGGTCAGCCATATCAGGCCGACCGACAAAGGCCGCGCACTTTGTTGACGCTCTCGCAGGCTGGTCTCGTCCCCGCGTTAAGACGCACTCGCGGCCCTGACAAGGCCAAGCAAGCTTACGCCAGCCCACACCCACGCGGAGGAATCGGATCCGACCGGGAAAGAAGGAGGAGAAAACGGGCGGGGAGAGAATCGGAGCTTGCACGAGAGAGGCAGTTACATAGTTGGGTTAAGGTGATGTTCTCATTGTTTTGGTGGCGGCGGGGTGGGAGTGTGAATGCGACCTAATTGGGCGGCATGTTGAAGGCACTTTTGTAAGGGCGGTGGGATTGTGGGAGCGTGCAGGCAACAGGAAACCCAGGTTGGATGTGATTTTCAGATGGACGATGGATGAGTCAGAGGGAAATGGAAGGAATAGTATGTAGTAGCTTGCAGTAATTATGTAGAACCCGTGAATGTGTTTAAGACGTCTGAGTAGAGCTGTCGATATTGACTTGACTTGTCTTGTCTTGTCTTGTCTGCTGTCTGTTTGTTCAGGTGTCCATCTCATCAGACCTCGAGAACGTCGGTTGCCTATCGCAGACTCTTGACCATCTTCCCTAGCTTAGTTACCCTGGTCTTATTCTCTCTGACGTTTTCTTGTGCTTCTGGCTTACTTCGCACGAATGCTATCGTATTTCGTACCTGTAGGTCTACGCACCAACCCCACACACATTCTTTTGCTCGCTCTGCTTCCCAACCAACAAACCGCGACCATCTCGATGGATGATGAATCCCGGATGCACACACGCACGCAAGTCAACCGTTCTGCCTGTCTGGCGCGATTGTGTGATGGCCGCCCATTCGTCACCATCTCCAACTCTGCACCACCACCCTGGCTCGTCTCTCCATTGGCGTCGTCGAGCAGCAGCCGGCTTCGGCTCAACCAAAGCTCCTTTCTACTCCCCTCCACCCGACTCCAGCCTCGTCGCCTCGTTTCCTCACTTCTCTCTTGAGAACGTCCTCTTCTTTCCTACTCCCTTAGCATCTCGTTCTCCTCATCGTCACCCGTCCCGTCTCCGTATCTGGCTGACGACGGCCGGTGACTTCCGCATCGCCCGAGCCGCGTACACTTTGTCCGTCTAAGCGAAGACTCATCGGCGACGCAATTCCGTCCTCAACAGTAAACCCTGGCTATTGACTCGGCTAAACGGTGAACCACCCGACTTGCCTTCTCGATAGTCACAAGCCCGTAGCCTCAGCCCTATACGAACCCCCGGAATTTCCCTCCCTGTTCCTCCGTGCCCTCTTACTACACGCCCCAAGCCAAGCGCCGCCGCCCATTCCACCCACCTCGTCGCGATGCCCTCGCCCTACTCGGACAACCTCTACTCCGCTGCCGACCCCTCAGACGACGAAGCCGACGCTCTCTCGCCTACCGACGGCTACTTCCACGCGTCCTCGCCAGACCGGGCGTCGTCATCATCACACCCCTTCGGCTCTTACCATCGTTCCGCAGCCAGCGTTCCTCGTGTCCCCAATGTCTTCGTCGAGGATCCTACCCTTACAGACCCCGGGTCCAAAGCGCGTGAGGCAGAAGCCGAAAGAGCACTGTTAAATAGGGACTCGAGTTCCGCTGGTGGCGCAGTTGGATATCAGCCTTCGACGTCGCCGCCTAACCTTCATCATCGTCGGAGCGTTGAAGAGGAGCACAATCCTTGGACCAGTTTGGATCAACGAGTCACCCCCACTTACACGAGCCATCAGCCTCCAGGTGTTGCCACTACCCTACTCCCCCATCACAGCGAAGCCCCGCCGGCTTACACGCCATCACCAACGTCACCGCCAAACACAGGCTATCAGACCTTTGCGCCGTCCAACTCGACCATGGGCCTCCCGGAAGAGCAGCAGCGACTGATTCCCCATAGCCCCGAGTCCATGGGTGATCTGCCCAGCTCCTCGGACCCATCTCGCTGGCAGCGTTTGAAGGACTTCGTTACGAGCTTCAGCCTAAGGAAGAAGCTCAAGACAGCTCTTGGAGTCCTGGTCGTCTTCTCCGTTATTGTAGTGTTGCTCACTAGCCTTACTCCCCGTTCGAACCACAAGGTACGGCTCCCTCACAGCATATATCACCTGTAATTCACTGACGTGTGCCCGCATATATATAGGGCCCTAACATCGTCGATGACGACCCCGTCAAAAAGCCAGACATGGATCATACGGACCTGACATGGAGCCCCGTTAGGGGCTGCCTCAACCGCAACCTCAAGCACTTTAGGTCGACCGTAACGGTTGAAATGCGCTACACGCGGAACCTGACAATCGAGCAGACGGTGGAAAAGGACGACAAGCACATCTCAGGCTGGTCTCCTCGTGTCTCGGGAGAAGTCGTCTTGCGGCCTACCGAGAACGGATCTCCCGGAACCATCGAGCTTGAGGTCATCTTCAACGACGACAGGCTGGATGTGAAGCTCAGCTTTGACAAGCCGACGCAGACTTACAAGATCGTCACTCCCAGAAAGATCGAATGGGATTCCGACGGCGAAGGCCCGTGTATCCAGATCCGTGCCACCGTCTGGATGCCCCGTGAGTCCATCCTCAACAGCTTCAACATCGACACTCTCCACCTCGATGTCGCCATCCGCGAGGGCCTCGTCCTCGGCGTTCTCAACCCGGCTACCATCCGCACCGTCGTTGGCGACGTCAAATCACCCGCACCGAAGGACGAACAGGCCGAAGACCCCGTCGTCCCATTCACCCTCGCGACCCGCGAGATCTACATCTCCACCACCACCGGCGATGTCCACGGCTGGTACCCGCTATATGACGTCCTCGACATCCGCACCAGTTCCGGCGACGTCTCCGCCCACGTCGGCCCCAAGCCCGCAAACCCGGAGGGCGTCCGCCCAGCGTTGCTCCGTGCGCATTCCGTCTCGGGAAATATCGCCGTCCGGGAGCCGCTCGACCGCGCCGCAAGTGCCGCGCGCCCGGACAGGAAGTTTCCGCCGCGTGACTACCTCGTCGAGATAGCTACGGCGTCAGGCGACATCTCGGCCGACGTCGCCGCCTCGTCGCGCGTGGATGTCTCGTCCCAGTCCGGAGACCTGAAGCTGCGGCTGTGGCCGGTGCTGGACTCGGGGCTACTGAAGGGTGGCGGCTCGCAGACGCCGGTGCTCAAGACGGATACCAAGAGCGGCAATACACACGTTGCCCTCCTGGAGCCGCTGTGGACGAGCCTGGCCACCCTCGGCGAGGCGATCCCGCCCGAGACTCTCCATGACGACGACGACGACGACGACGAGCCATACTTCGTACACCCACCGAAGCAGAAGCGCCCCGTCGACGTCATAATCGCCGACACGCCAGCCTTCTCATGCCTGACGTCCAAGCACTCGTCCATCAGTGGTTCCATCAAGATCGAGTACCCGTCTTCGTGGGAGGGCACGCTGCTCGCGGCGACCATCTCGGGCAAGCAGAGCGTCCGCGGCGAGGGCCTGGAAATCGACCGTGAGAGCGGCGGGCCGTGGTCGAAGCGCACGCGCGGGAGAAAGGGGACCGGACAATCGCGGCTGGACGTTGACTCCGTGTCAGGCAATGAGGATATCGTGGTTGGTAAGGAGGTTGGATCGAAGGCGGAGTAGGGGATATGAAGATAGGCGGTGGGAGATGGGCATGGAATACTGAAGCACAAGATATGTTGGGTTTATAGGCTGGCGTCTGTTTTCCACAGAGCAGAGGACACTCGCTGACATCTCATTTCAAGTATAGCGCAAGTATTGGTAATGATGTTCAAACAGAACAGCACATGAAAGTCATTGAGTTTAATATTGTTAAATCATGAACAAACAAACTAGGAGCACAGCTCCGCTCAAACATGATAAACCATCCATCCATCCATCTGTGCCATCTATATATACGTGTGTCGTCAGATCGATAACAAACAGCCTCCCAACCATGAACAAAAAACGGGAACGTTGGGCAAAAGAAATCATGCGCAAAAACAACAAAAGCAATTCCAAGTAGATGGGTATCCGTAACAGCAGTACATCAGTCATAATTCGCGGTTGAGGAAAAGGACGTGATTCCATCATTGCGCGAGGTGTGCTTCCATCCTTAAAAATCAATCCGCCGCCGGTCCCGGATTATGGATATGTCCCATGCGTGAGAGAAATACATAAGAGAAATGCCGCCCATTCATGGTTCGATAGACGAGTCTTGAGAGCAAAAAAGAGAGGGGAAAAAGGAGGAAAGTTGCGACAAAGATGTCCTGTCAGTCATCTACTTCCCAGGGCAAGTCACGGTTGGTGACGGTGGTGCAGGTGAGGTACGTGATGCTGTCAGCGGCACGGCTGGTGCCGTTCATGTCAAGCTCGAGACCGCTGGTCATGAGCGGCCGTACGATCTCACGGGCCATGGCTTTGAGCTCGTCCATGCGCTTCTCGAAACGACGTAGATTGTCGCGGCTGTAGAGTTCCGGGGTCAGCTTGAGGAAGCGCTTGCATTCGTCATGGCTGAGGAATGACGTCGGACTAGCGGACCCTAGGGTGCGGTAGGCTCGGCCGACGGAGGGCAGAGGCGGCACCACGGGCGGGAGAGCCGGGGCCCGGACGCCGTCCCGGGAGCTGGGATGACGGCGCTGGTCTGATGACGGAGGCGGCGGCGGAGGTGAAGTGTGGTCGGCCAGCCACTGGCGGAAGAAGCTGACGCCGAGCCAGTCGAGATAGTTTGTGTTGGGGGCTACGCGCTCGCCTCGGCCGTTGGTGAGACCGACGCGGAAGAGGCGCCCTTCTACGCGGCTGACGGTGTCCTCGAGCTCGTCAACCTTGTCCTCGATGATGTCAAGGACCACATCTGGCAGGGCGGCACGCAGACTTCGCTCGCCAACGGGCCACTGGCCTACGACGTGGATGAGAGCCTCCTGGAAGATGACCTTGGAGCGGGCGAGGTAGCCGAGGCGCAGGTAGGAGATGGGATACTTGGCGATCTGCTTCCAGAGGCGGGACTGGAACTGGAGCATGTGGTGGTCGACGCGGGGGCCGACAACGGCGAGGGCATCGTACTGGTCGGCAAGGGTCAGCAGGCTCTTGCACTGGACGTAGGCGTCGGCGACGTTGACGCCGTCGAGCACGGGCGGGTAGTTGTAGAAGATGCGGAAGAGGTTGTCGTAGTCGCGGAGGAGGTCCTGGTCGGCCGGGGAGAGGGGCGGAGGCTGGGGCTGGTGCGACGAGGAGAGGCCTAGGTTGGCGACGGAGCGGAAGAAGTGGCTTGATGAAGAGGAGGAGAGTGAGTGGGAGTGAGAGTGAGAGTGAGAGTTCTTGGCGCGGCTGTGAGAGGAGCGGGAGCTACCCGAGTTGGCGACGGGGGCAGACGCGGAGCCGAAGAGAGACTGGGAGGACCTGTCGCCTGACTCGTCCTTCTGAACCAGCATGGGGATGTCGCCGGAGCCGGGGCGGGAATCCAACTCGTACCTCCACCTCTTCCGGGCCGTGCCGGCGCCACCTCTTACGGACGAGCTTGAGCCGTCGTCGACGTCACTGCCGTGCACGGAGGCGGCGCCATTCTCGCCAATGCGGGAGAGCTCGTTGCCGACGGGCAGGGCGCGCGCCGCGGTGGCGCGCGACCATTCGCTCGAGGTGCTGGCCTCGAAGAAGCCGGAGCAGCGCGTGAGGGTATGGCGATGGAGCAGGTAGCGGTTCTGGACGGGGGCGGTGCCGGCGGGGCATTCGCGGGCGCGCACTACGATCTCGACGTCGCCGCTGTTGGCGAAGACGGGGAAGTCATTCTGCGGCGTGTGCGAGGAGCCGCCGGTGTGCGAGCGGTTGTAGCGCTTCGTGCGGGAGAGGGACGGCCGCGAGACGACGGAGGAGGGGCCGCGGCGGGAGAGCGACGAGGAGGCGGCCGGAGGCGGTTCCAGCGTGGACACCATGGGGGAGACGCTTCGGAGGGGGCTTGGAGAAGGCGGAGGAGGAGGACGATGATGATGATGTATGTGCGGTTTTGGATGGACGGACCGTTGAGCGAGGCTCTGGTTCGTGCTGCTGTCGTCGTCGTCGTCTTGGTTATTGTCGCGAGATCGAGAGCGGTGGTGGTGGTGGTGGCGGCGGAAGAAGGCGAGGAATGGCCGACGGGTTGGAGATTGAGCTGGGGTGGTGGTGGTGATGCTCATTCACGGATATTTTAGCGGTTCAAGTGGGTGGCGCGTATTGTTGACGACGGACGGGGTGTGGTGTGGTTGCGTTGCGCCAGCGACAGCGACAGAGACAGCGACAGCGACGGAGCGACGACAAGCGGGCGTCCAGCAGGGGATGACAGATTGGCTTAAAGCAAGACCAGAAAATAAACCAAAAAAAAGAAAGGAACACAAACAGACAACAAGAGACTGGAGTTTTCTGGACACAGAGGGAAACAAGAAAGCGATCAGGCACGGGGAAACGACACGGTTGAAGAGGTCGAGAGGAAAATGGGTGTTGTGTGAATTGGATGGCTAACGGATGGTGGCACCCAGGGTCTCTTTGACTGCCACGAGGACGGCCGGGTCCCCTACCCATGGCCGTCTGCATCGGTGGAAGTGTGCCCGCGCGAGGCTTCCTCGCAGAATGAAACCCACTATCTACGACAACGGTAGTGCCACGGCCGTGGACGTCCGCGTTGCCGGGGCCGTGGACAAATCAACGCCGGCGGGACCGGGGTGTGTCGGTGCTGAAGCCTCTCCTAGCGGAGCGTGTACCAGAATTGCTTACAGTGTACTCCGTACTACGTACAAGACGGAGGGAGGAGAGAGAAGACGGGACAGAGCATCACGGGATAGGATAGGACGGGACGCGACATGGCATAGTCTAGCGAGGGGATTATTCTCGCCTCGAGATCGTCCCTGAGGGGACCTACGGGGCGGGTCGGCCACTGGTGCATGTACATCGACCCTGCAGAGGTGGTGTTGTGCTGGTCCCCCCGTGGGTGAAGCGTGAGGGAGTACTTTATCTCTGCAGCTTCCAGTGTGTCTTGCTTGTGTGGTGCCGGCTGTTTGGTTGGCAAAGAGGAGACGGATGGATACCTGTTCTCTCCCCCGTTTTCTCGCTTCCGCCCCAATGGATCCCCGTCATTGGCGAGAAGGGGAGGGCCCAGCAAAGACAATGGGCTCCCTCTGGATTTCCCGGGACGCCGTCGTCTCGACGTTGTTTATTTTAGAGCCGCTCAGCCTCTCGAACCCACCGCTTTTGTGCTCCCATGTGACGTCGAGGCTTTACTCTTGCCCCTTGCTTGGATAGGTTAGGGATTGCTAGACTACTTAGCTAGGTTGGTTGGTTTCCTTGGTTTCTTTGTTTAGCACCTGACCTATCTATCTAGATAGGTAGGTCTATCTAACCTACAGTCCGAATTCGGTGTAAGTCAACTCGACTTGCATCCATCAGATCCATTGTTGCTGTTGCGTCAGTCTTCACCAGCCTCTCTTCATCATCCCCTCCACCTCCTCCTCTCAATGTCCACCTCTCCCTATCCTCCGATAGGGAACATCCTGGCAAAGAACATGTTCCACCCTCTGAAGTGTCACATGCACAACCTAATTTCCCCTCATCCCGTCCTGTTCTCCTGCTCTGCCAGCAACATATGCGCCCATGCGTGCGTCCGTGTGTGCGTCCGTGTGCGTCCATGTGTGTGTGTGTCTATGTGCTGGGTGCGTCCATATATGTATGGTGAGAGGGATATTTGTGTGTGCATTGATGGGCGTTGCAGACTTACATGAATGGATGCTCTGAAGCTCTGCCGCCGTCTTATTGAAGCCCGAGGCGGGGCCGCTGCACCCGCGCTGCAGTCGCCGCTGGCTGCACGCACACGCCGCCCTACAGCGCAGGGCAGCAGCGCATCCGCCGACGTCCAGGTCCTTCACCGGGGCGGGCTGTGGGCTGGGCTTCCGGGCACCATCCATCGCCCCCCAACAGCCGCCGGTGCCCTCCCATTTTAGCGCCCCATGTACCTAGACAACAGGCGCTCCCAGCGAGGGCAATGCAGCCCGGGGCACCTGGCCCGTGGAGTGGCCGGTAGGGCTCTCGGCCCCACCGTCAAGGCTCCCTCCAGGCTGTGGGCACCACCAACGGGCAACTGCCAACACTGCTGGCGGCGGCCTGCAGCCTGCAGCTAAAGAAAGAAGCGCAACCGGGGGCTAGGTACAGCCATCCCGCGTCGTCGGTCAAAGCTAACCGAAGCATCACGGCCGACTTTTTTCCTTCTACTCCTCCGTGACTGTCCGCTCTGTTGACGAACCTCCACGCTCGACATCTCACGCCACCATCCGCCTGTCGCCGCGATTCCTCCGTCCCCTCCCCTCCCTGCCGTCTCCTGCCTTCCTCCCTCCCTCGCATGGCCAATCGCGGTCCCCTCTCTTCTCCCACCAGATGATGGAATGAATACGGTCGCCCACGCTTACAACCATGTCTCCCGCCCCGTCTCCCTCGCTGAGTTCAGGGACGCGGTCGAGGCAGTATGCCGTCCGCGGTTCCCAATGGCCCGCTCTGCCAGGCCCCAGCGTATAGGTAGGTGGCTGCATCGAGTCTGCTGCCTTTGGCTGCTTCCGTCTGCCATGCCACCCTTGCACTAATTGACACTGCGCCTAGTGCTGGCTATCAGCGGCGGCGTTGATTCCATGGCCATGGCCTTCCTCGTCTCCAAGCTGCTTCGCACATTCCGAGGCATCACAATTGCCGACAACCCCTCATACGGGGCTTTTGCCTCCGTCATCGACCATCAGTTGCGCGAGGGGAGTGACCTGGAGGCGTCCCAGGTCGCCAAGGAGTTGCGCAAGTTGGATCTCAAGGCTACCGTTACGCCCATAGGCTGGAAGGATGAACGGAGCAGAGGTCTCGAACCTAACCAACTTCCGAACCTCGAGGGGCTTGCCCGAACCTACCGATACCGTGCTCTTGGAAACGTATGCAACTACGTCGGTGCTACAAGCTTGTTGTTCGCCCATCACTGCGACGACCAATACGAGACGATTCTGATGCGCCTGCTGGGAGGTCATGGATATCGGGGCCTACAGGGCATCAGGGAAGCCAACTCGATCCCCGAGTGTTACGATATGCACGGTGTTTACAAGAGCGGCCTCATTGACGACCAGCTCAAGACCAATCCGTCGCTGAGCTTCCGGCCCGCCCTTCGCGAAATGAAGCGCCTCCGGAATATCTTCAGAGACGAGAAGCTGGCTGAACCCGGCGGCGATGTCTTGTTTCAATCCCGTCCCGAAGATCTTGTTGACGGATATCCGGAGTATGGTACCGTGGAGAAGAACCTTCATGTGCCGTATCTAAAGCCCCTGGATACCGAGGATGGCGGGGTTATGATCTATCGCCCCCTGCTCGGATTCGACAAGGACAGACTCATTGCGACATGTGAGGCAAACAACGTACCATGGTTTGAGGACCATACGAATCTGGACCCTACTCTTACGACCCGCAATGCCGTCAGATATCTGGTTCAAAACTCCGAGCTCCCAAAGGCCCTTCAGAAATCTTCCATCTTGGCTTTGGCTAAGCGAGCGAAGCAGAGAACTGAATATGAAGAGGCCGAGGCACATCGCTATCTTGTCCGAGAGGCCATCGTCAAGGACTTTGACCCAAACGCGGGTACCCTGCTCATCGAGATTCCGTCCATGCGAGCTGCCAAGAGACGTAGCAAGAGGGCCTCCTTGAATCCAGACAACGAGCTCCGGAAGGAAGGCCGCAAGCTGATAATGTCGATTGCGGTTCGCAAGTTGATAGACTTTGTCACGCCCGAGTTCCATCTTCCACCTCTGCCGAACCTCGAGAACGTAGTACATCGGTTGTTTCCCCATCTGGCACCCGTGCCGAACGCCTCCCCACCCAAGGCCTTTGCCATGGCTGGCGTTCTTTTTGACCCGGTGGTAACGGGGAGATCTGTCAAGTGGTTCCTGACGCGAACCCCATACACGTCCAATCGGCCTCTCCCAATGGCGAGGCTTCATGGCGCGCTTGATCACCGCCTACGCCCTACAAAAGAGGAATTGTCCGAACGTGGGGAGTCGTCCCACCAACCCCGGCCATTGGGATGGAAAAAGGCCAAGTTGTTTGACGGTCGATTCTGGATGCGGATTGGTTACAACAATCGAAGCACGTTCCGCGTCCAGCCCTTCCGGCCCGAGGACGCTAAGGTCTTCCGTAAGGCACTCCCCCCAGCTCGGCGGGCCAAGCTGGAGCGGCTGCTGAAGCACTATGCCCCGGGCAAGGTGCGGTACACGTTGCCGGGGCTGTACAGCGTGGAGAGAGAGAGAGACCATTACTCGCAGCACATCACGGTAACCACGACGCTGCTGGCGCTGCCGACGTTGGGCATCCACATTCCCGGCCTTGAGCGTTGGGTACGGTACGAAGTGCGGTACAAGAAGGTCGATACAACCCTGCTTGGGCACGAACCGCGGGGTGAACAGGGGCATGCGGGACGGTATCGGCCGCTGTACCGGGTGATGCTCAAGCAAAGGCGGAGGAGGCTGTCCAAGCACGGAGCGTAGATGCGGAGGCGGAGTGTAGAGGTATGTAACACTACTGCCTATTTGTATTATGGGCTTTTGGATGATTCGAAACATCCTCTGTACATTGTAGACTTGGTGTCTGATAACAGACGCAGTATTTAGATGAAACCTTACAAAGGGTGGTCCCGGAGGTGGACGATGCCTCACGGGCAACATGGGAGAGGTGCATAATGCCGAGATAGGTGGCATCCAAGAACTAGATCCCGAACACGTTCCCAGCGGTGAGCTTCAACCTAAGTACAGACCCTAAGCCTGACAGATGTCGTCGGCATGAGATGGATGTGCCGGGTTGCAAGATTGAAAGGGAAAGGCTCAACCCCCGTATAAGTGGGAGATGGGGAACTGGGGAAATCAAGACTGGAGCCAAAGATGAACCCCTATCGACACCTTTGCAGTAAGAAAGCCTCTTGGCCGCCAAAAGTCCATCTCCGGACCAAAAAGGCGCGGCATAAGAAGCCGTGTGAATCTCTCGTGCCTGGGCACCTTGGTATCCAACCCTGACTCGAGGCGGGCACACGCGCACCTGGGAAAGCCTCACTTTCTCTCGCCTTGCTGATGATTGGGCAAGCCGCATAAAAAACCCCCCCAAAAGGGTTCCACTGTCCTTTTGCAACAAATCCTTCTATTTCAACCCTAATCGCTTCCCCCTTCGGAGCCTTTGCCTTTAGAAACCTGAGGACTTGAAAGTTCCCCCTTTTTTCTTGGGTTGCCCCCCGCGCCGCCCCTTGCCACCGGCATCCCGACCCGGAGCACAGCCACTGGTGTAAGTAGTCTAGTCCTATCACGATACGGATGAGGCAAACAAACAGGGGGTGGGAAGGGCGTAGACATGTGTAATACGGCGGCTTATGGCATTTCCTGAGGTGGTTTTTCCTTCTTCTTTGAATCCCCAGGCAGAGAAGCTAGGAACGAGGCGGGCGGCACACGCGTTTTGAAAAGAGAAAAAGGAACGTGGGGAGAAAAATGAGGCTTTACGGCGGTGAAAAGGACGAGGCGAATTGAGGCGCAGACCGGGCAAAACAAAACACCACCTGGCATCCTTCAAGAAAAGTTGCTGTAACAGAATATTTTCGTCTGTTGGGGTTTTTTTTCCTGCTTCATATCACATATCATAATCCTTGCAGTTCTTGCCCTGCCCGGCCTTTTGTCCCATTCTGAGGCCTTACACATGCTGCTGCCGCGGAGAGTTTTCCAATGTCGTCCGCCATCAGGCAAACACACACACGGTGAGAGAGAGAAAGAGAAAGAAGATTCATACCTAAAGTACAAGGAGAACCGCACCTATCGAAACCCAAGACCGACCTGGACAAAAATTAAAGGAAAAAAAAAAGGAGCCCACACCGGCTGAAAGAAAGCCATGAGTCATTGCACCGCCTCGACAAGCTGCCTGGGAGGGAAGGAGCGAAGCCGCCACCAAGCCATCTTGGAATAACAGGGGAAAAATAGTAAAACGCCAGCCCGTGCCTCTCAAACACAGCATTCTCGCCGTCTCTTCTCTCATCGCTCGAACCTGACGTCGTCATCCTAGCTTCGGTAGATCCTGACCTTGACGTATCTCGACCCGAGCCGCTCCGACTGGCCTGTGAGCGCCGACGACAACGTGACCAAAACGCTCCGACGGACATCCGAATCACAAACACAGCCCGGACCACAACCCTCGTGCACTCGACCGGTCTCCTGCCCAAGCGACACCTCCTGGTTCTCTGCAGCTTTCTGGAGGCCGCGATATGCTTGTCTTTCAACTTAGGCTGCCAGCTGCGCCTTGCAGCCTGGCTGCAGCAACACCGTTCTGGATAGAACACACCCAAAGACCCGTTTCGGTCTCGTTATATCTTCGAGACGTCCCAGCCCGCCAGGACGGACAACCAAATAAAGAAAAAAGCAAACCAACTGATAAATCCGGTTTTCTGGCAGATGGTAACGACACAATCCTTCGAAGCGAAATGGACTGTGGTGATTAACCCGCGCGCAACAGATCGACGACGTCCGAATACCCCGGAAGCCCCGATCGTCAGGCCCACACCTATACCGAGATCGTCGTCGATTGGGGTCCACCACGGCCTGAGATTTAGGTGGGATTCACAGCTTCAAAATCCGACGACTGTCCGTGAATGAACCTCCATTGCTGCATAAGTCGATCAAGGCTTAGACTTATGCTTGAGAAGACAAAGACACGAACACCAAACACAGGCCATGATAAGAGACAGCATTCGGCGCTTCATCAATTACCTGCGTGTGGACGACCCTACCGTCTCGACGAACCATGCCCATGTCTATGGCCATGGCCATGCCTGCGCCGGCGTCGGGAACTTTCAACCTCCCGCACGCCTTGCTCCTCCCGCGAAGGGGGAAGCCAGCCAGCAGGGTGAAGATTTTCAATTTGTGGCATCTCATGGTAATCTCTTGCGTTATGGAATTGCTCGTCACTGATCAATCGGTGAGCATGGAGATGGTCAAGGAAGGAGTAGTCGGGGCGCATATCGTCAACGCCAAGACCTTGCCTGAAATGACCGGCGATATGGTGCATCCGGCCTCGATAACAGGCCTCAAGGTCTGCGTTCGAGTTTGATACTGCTTGGTACTCGCCGTTATTGCAAAACCAGCAGATGCAGCTATGAGGAAAGATGTACTGCAAGTGGTAGTACGCAATGTGCGCAATCCAGCCTTCTTCATCATCTACATCAAACGTTGCATTGCAGCTGCTATATCCCACGAACTCGCAGACAAGCCTTGGCGGCGACCACTGGATACTGGAAACCGGCGGACGGTGGTGTTCACGCCGGGAAGGGGCCGTTGACGTGGAGGCGTAGGTCCTCGCAGCTGGTCCGTCAAAGACAGAGTCGCACGGCGTTGCGCTGGTAGCCGACGATATCATGCTACGCGGCACTGATTGGGTCTCTGACATGATCTCGGGAGCATAGTAGTGGCCCCTAGGTATGTCGCTCACAAGCTGGAAGCCATACTGTGGGTCGCGACCGTTCTGCATCTGTTGGTAATTGCTAATCCAGCTATTTAGGTGGGCCAGGTCAAGAGCCTGGTGGGCGTCGGCCATGTCGAGTCAAGACAGTCAACGGAGCCTAAACTGAGCGCGGATATCGTGAAAGGGCCGATGAGCTGTTGGGACACGGGAGAGGGCATCAGAGACACCGAAACGCCCTCTACCCACAGTTGAGAAATAGTGTGAGGACCGGCGCAGACCCGTCACAGGTGCTGGGCGGTGCTTGATGATAAACCCGACAAGGGCGGTCGACGGGGGGAAGAATGTGATGATGCGGTATCTCAGTGTCCGACGGCAGCGCCAATAGGGGCAGTGGAGTGACCAGGGACTGAAGGTATGTGAACTGTCCAAACACCGCTTTGCCCTTTGTTGTCAAATGGAGAGGAAGATGAAGGCTACAGCCAAGAACTCAGTCAACTGAATCTGGTCCCAAGTGGTGACAGCCCCAAACGAATTTGCCGCTATTCGCAGAAGAAGGAGGAAGCCAGCGACGTCGATATCGAAACAAGCTCAGGAGGACACGGAAGTGAGAACACAAAGGTGAAGACAGACAACTGTGCAGAAAGAAGGATGATGGATGGGATGCGAATGGCCGCGTACTTAACCTTTTCCTACCAAGGGGCTTGGGGCCAGCCGGTCATTCGATTACCAGCAACCGATACCGTTTCTGCGCACACGAGCACCAAGAACGTTGACCATATTCGCTGGATCGGACTAGACAGTCTAGAGAACGCTTGACACGCACCCTCTTTTTTTTCGGCCCCCGCGGTGGACAAGGGCGAGATGCAGGCCCATACATTCGTTCCCAATCCAACATCGCTACGGTGGGACATCCCAGCGTTACTTTTGGTGCTAAGATTTCGGATCTATAGACCTAGGGGTTTTGGGTGCCCATGTTAATGGGATGGAACCGCAGACATTTGCAACAAAGCTTACGAGGATCGAACACCGAGGCGTTTCCAAAAAGTCGAAGTCCTCAAGCGGTTGGTTATTCTTGGGTTTGTCATGTTTGACGCATCTATCTGCCGTCTTTGTCTTTGATTTTCATCATGCACTAGGACGCTGATAGAAGAGAAACGGCTTTCAGAAGGGGCCGGGTCAGTTACAAGCCGGAGTCGCCGGCATACCATGCACCCACTACAAACGATGTCGCATCTCGTCATGAGCAACCAACAATTCAAAAAGACACCAGGCCACTAATTAGATGCGAGGAAAGCACACTGCCCAATGATACTTGCTGGTGGAACACAGAAGACATTCCTCGCGGGGTTGAGAGACATGTCCAGCCAGGCTGGACAGTATTACGGAGCTATGGAGTACTTCGTACGTGGATACGAGATGTCTAGTCTTGGATCTCGCGTTCGTCTGTCAGATCTTGAGACGGATGAATCGAGGTAGACCGACGGAAGCAAGAAATGCTTCGAAACCGGCGGAATTTGGTGCTGTTCGATTTTCTTGAGCAGCGAAAGCTGACGGTAGTCGCTATTAGTTATCTACCGACCATGCGAGGATCCTCGAAGCGTTCCCTAAGGGCTAAGCGGACCGGAACGGCGCGCGCGGGGCAAGTGAGATGTGACGGCGTAGGGCCGCAGGAAAAGATGGAGGGCGCGTTCCCAGGGCGAATCTAGGGCAAGGGGGGAGCGGATGACCCCGAAAGATGAGGCTCAACTCTCGACTTGGAGGCTTGGCCCTTGCTAGTTAAGCCATGAGATGATGCTATCCATGACTCCCAAGTCTCAACCCCACCCACTCCCCCTCCCTCCCCTACAGACTACCCATGGCTGTTTTAGTTTCTGACTTGCCGATTTTAGTCCTCACGGCCTGTCTTGACCTTGTCCTTGGATCGAGGTGAATGAACACCGGTCGCTTGCATGCGTGCATCGTCACCATTTATCTGCCGTGGTTAATGAAGCTGTCACGGCTGCTGCTCACGCCCTTACTTTCCCCTCGTTCTGCGTCGGCCCCCCCGCCAGGGTCTGGTTATCCATGCGTCCTCAGTCACAGGCCATCTCCATATTTATCCAGGCAGACACATCCCGATACCACGGAGAAAATGACGAACGAGAGAATTTCTGCCAGACAAGGACTTGGGCGGGCGGCTCCGTGGTGACCGGCCTACGTGGACCAACTGACGACGCATGTTTGGTTTGAAGCGCCGAGCTGGTGACCGAGCCACTTGATGTTAGGGGCTTGGTATTCACGGTCTTGCAATGACCTCCCCGACGTGCTTGCTTGCATGAACACGACGGGCACTAAGGAAATGAGGTAGAACGCGATTTCGCGATGTGGGTGCGGGCTCGACGAACCACCCTTGCTTCGCTCACCGACCCCACGGGGGAGGCGGATGCGAGCCAGCCCTACGAGTTGGCGATTTTACGATGCCGTGACGGGCATGAACCAAGCAAGACGTGGAATGAGATATCGATGCTACATTGTAGTCAACGGTTGGATGGCGGACGGCGCGGTGTCTAATGATAAGGTAGGGCTGAGTATGGAGTACGTACACTGACGTGACATCCCGGTGGGAGCCACAAATAACCTCCCATGCCTGTGTGGATGCATTGCAGGGTGATTGACTCGAGGGTCGTATTGGTTTGGACTGATATTCCAGGTTCCCTTGGATCCAGCTTCCTTCGGAGCCGGGGGTTTTTTTTTTGGCCTCGGGTCCGTTCGTCTATATCCATCCCTCTTTGCCTTGTTCTGCTAGCTAATGCTTCTTCAATTGGGGCGCTGATAACATCCCTCCGCTATTGAGGCTTCAGTCTGGCTCCTCAGACCACTTCGGCAAAGCTATCTTGTCTGTAGAAGACAGAGCCGTGTCGCTCATTCCATTCTTCGCATATTCTTGGTATCTAAACAAGGCGTTGTATCATAAACATGTATCTACTACCATCTGTACATCCCGATTCGAGCACCTTCTCTGTCGGCATGTGCGATCCTGCAATATTCGGGGATTCGCTCAAAGACTCGCGAGGGTGGGAGAGTACGAATCGGGCCATGGTGTATTTTCGTAATAAGAGAAGCTGTGTATCTCTCTTAGGGTGCGCTTCTGGGAACGGAATATTTCCCAAGCGCCGTTGTTGTATTTATGGTGTTTTGGAGAGCAATCTCTGGGTCAAAGTCAACGGCAATATCTTCGCTTGACTAGTTCCCGTACGCCGTTACTCAGGACTGCACAGCACCCTCGCCTTGACGATGACGTTGCGGTACTGCAGATGGCCCCCGTTCTCGTCGCCGTGCTTGATGACGCCGGGGAACGCCACGCAGCAGAGCTCGCGCGCGGCCAGCGCCTCCTCGTCTTCGCCGCCGAGGTCCTCCATGGTCTCCGGCTGGAAGACGACGCGCTGGTGCGGCAGGATGGCGGGCATGTGGATGCGCAGCACCGCGCGCTGGACCACGAGCAGCCGCGCGAGCTCGATGGAGTTGTTGACCAGCACGCGCAGCCCCGAGTCGCGCGCGTCCGAGGGCGATGTTCCGGCGAGCGCGTCCAGGAGCCGCGTGATGCGCGAGAGCACGGCTTCCGTCACGGCGGAGGCGGCAGAGGCGAGCTGCGAGGGTGCGTCGCGGCGGAGAATGGTGAGCGTCGAGGAGCGCCACTGGTTGACGGGCTCGTCCGAGGCGGCTGCATCGCGTGAGTCGGTGGGAACAGGGAGGAGGGAGATGCACACAGAGAGAGGGAAGGGAGGAGGGGCGAACCGAAGGAGGAGAGCATCTTCTCCATCTGGCGGAACTGCTGTTCCTGCTCGTCCGATAGCCCGACAAAGTACGAGTCGAAGACCATCTCCACCAGGATCCTCGATACGATGGATTGCAGGAGGTGGACTTTGGCGGTATGGACCAGCTCCTCGTACATGGGTACCAGCTCGTTGAGCTCTGCTAAGGTGGCCTCGTCTAGGCCTTCCAGATCTGCCATGTCGTCAGTCAGCCAGCCAGCCAGCAAAGACACGGCGCGGGTTGTGACGGGGAAAGCAAGATAAGCAGTACTCACTCAGCTTGGCCTTGCGGAAGTTGACAATGACCCAGTTCTGCAGCCCGTTGCCTAGGCGCGTCATGCCGTCGCCAAACGTCTCGTCGCACGTCTGGCCCTCGGTGCGCGTGCTGCTGCTCACCCACTCCTTGAGCCCGCGCACTTGGCCGCGCAGGCCGCGGATCTCGTCATCGCGCTCCTTGAGCTCGCGGCGCAGCACGGCCCAGCCCTCGCGCAGCTCGTCGCGCTCGGCCTCGCGCACGTCGACCTCGGCGCGCAGCAAGCGCAGCTCCGTGTCGGTGCGCAGGAACTGCTGGTTGAGGGCGCTGTGCTTGGCCTGCCAGAAGGTGGCCGTCTCGCTCTCGTTCTGGCTGAGCTTGTCGAGCTCGCGGTGGAACTCGCGCTCCATGATGGCCATCTCCTTCTCGAGGTAGTCGATGCGGCCGTCCTTGTCGCGGAGGGCCGCCTCGCGCTGCTCGCGCTCGCGGTCCTTGTCCTTCTTGTCGCGGCGCTCGCGGCGCTCCTTCTCCTTGCGGTCCTTGTCGCGGTCCTTGTCCTTGACGGAGCCCGCGCGGCTGCCCGGCCGGTCCTTGTCCTTGCGGTCGCCGGCCAGGGGCGCGCCGCCGCCCTCGTGCGGCTCCTCGACGCTAGAGGCGGCGTTTGTGATCATGGCGGCGCGGGGCGGCGGCGCGGGCATGCTGTTGCGGTTGGAGCTGGAGGAGGAGGAGGCGGCGGCGGCGGCGGCTGCGGCTGAGGAGCTGGAGGCCGAGGCGGGGCCGGCTCCGGAGCGCAGGGGGGACCCGGAGGGGTTTCCGACCGGACGGCGCTTCTCGGAGGTGTTCATGGTTGGGCGTTTGTGTGCTTGCTTGCTTGCTTGTTTGCTCCCGTCTCGTGCGGGTGAAGGAAGGGATAAGCTAGAGAAGGTGGTCGGGTTTCGTGGGTTGGTTTGTTTCGTGCTCGGGGGGGGGGGGGGGAGATCGTTAAGTCGTGGCGGCGGCGGGGTCAGAGGCCAGACGATGCCGACACGGCATGGTTGCTGGCATCAAGCAACGCAAGATATCCGGGAGGGGGAGATGTAGGACAGAGGCCGAGGAGAGAGAGAGAAACTGGGGCGGACGAAGCTGGTTTGGTTGCCAAGCAAGACGCGGAACGGCGGGAGGATGGGATGAGGTGGTGTTGTTGAGGCGGTGCCTGTACCTATGTAAGGTGACAAAGCAGCCCTATCTCGGTGCCTGGAGCGAGACGGAGCGGGGTCCCGGGGGGCTGCTTTAGGGGCCGTGGTGCAGTATCGGCTTGAAGAGTAATTTCGACAATACTACTTCGCACGTAGTAGTAGTGGTTGCTCGGACGGGACGGCGCATAAATTGCTTGCGCAGGTCATTTCACCGAATCCTTCCTTGTCTCGTCTAGAGAGACGCTCTGGCAGTAGGAGTCTGCGCTCACTGCCTCATCCTTGAACAGAAGGTCGGAGCCGACGAGACGGAACCTACATGGGGCCTAGTAGTTATCATATCCTCCCAACTCCAGCCATGACATACCTCCGTCTTCGCACAAGAACACGGAGAGAAGCTCAACGCTCGCTCTGGCATCTGTCTATCTATCCATGCTCATCTCCATCTCGAGAACCAAGCACCGCCATTCCCTCCAAGCGACCGACACAGCCCACCTTTGCCCAGCGTCCCACCCGCCCACCCTATCACCACCGGCATCCATCCCGAAAGCTCCTCCTCCCAGCCTGATGTCTAGCCCAGCCTCGCCACTGGCAGCCGTCCATCTCACTTAAAGCCCGACCTCGGCCTCCACCTCGTAGGCCTCGTCGCCGTCCGTCCCCGCGATGCCCTTCGCGCCCATGCGACACAGCGCCACCCGCTGCACGGGCATGTCCTCGACCCAGAGGTAGTCGTCGTACCGGCGCAGGACGTCCCGCGCGTCCAGCGTCAGCCTCTCGCCGCGCCGGCCGCGCCGGCCGCGCCCGGGGCCCCGGACGTAGACGGTGTTGACGACGGTGGCGTGCAGCAGCAGCGGCCGGGCCTCGGCCGCCATGAGCCCCGCGTCCCGGAACGCCGCCCGGACGTGCTCGCACAGGCGGTAGAGCGCGCCGTCGGCGTCGATGGGCGGCGCGTACAGCACCGACGTCCTGGAGGGCGTCTGCATCGCGCGCAGGCCTCGCACCGTGACGGAGAGGCCCTCGGCCGGCGCGCCGTCCAGCATGTCCCGTAGCCGCAGGCTCTCCAGCAGCGCCGTCGCCCGCGCGACGCCGTCGTCGTCCAGGCTCATGACGCCCAGCGTGAGGTGCAGCGTGCCCAGCGGCCGGACGGCGCCCTGCGGCACGACGAAGCTCATGGCGCTCGTGACGTCGTCCCTGAATAGCGCCAGGCTTCTGGCCAGCTGGGCGCCGGTGAGCGGCACGCAGAGGAAGTGTGTCGGAGCCGGCATTGCGATCTGTCACAAATTTCCCTGCAGCTGGGCGAGGAGTGAGCAAGGTGCAGCTGAAACGCATCGCGGGCAGTGGAGCGTGCCGTGTAACAGCTGCGACAGCCAGGATTCCCGCCTCCCCGATCTCTCCACGTTCGTGAACCGCTCGGTACGTGTGACACCCATCGTCATCGATGGGAGAGCGGGTATATATGCGGCGGCATCATCAGGCAGTTGATGGACAGAGAGCAAAGAAGACGCCTTGACGTACCTGGAAACCAAGGAACCCCGCCCGTAGACAGTTGGCTATATTTGTTGGACGTAATCATCTCACCCCGAGCCTTTGTTCTCGCCATCCAGTGGGATCATGTCAGGTCATAGGCAGTGCTTCGGCTTGCATCGATGATCGGTCAAGGTTCTGCAGCATGCTTATTGGTGATCCTGTCACTAATTACCCCGCCAACGGGTTCCAGCATCTGGGAGGCTGATCCTAGGCCCGTACCTGATATTTCGGACAGTGTCCAAGTACTCCGTAGATATCCCACTCAAAGTAACATTCTCCGCCGGAGTAGCTCTGTGGCTTGTTACACCCCCAACGGATCCATGGGACTTTTGGTAACCCGCTTATCACGTCCAACGAACTCCTTTCCACCTGTGTCGAGAAGAACATCACACTCATACGGCATCATCGTGCGCAAGGCCATGGTTAATCGACGTCTAGGCTAGGTGGGGGTGCTCGGGGACGCCATGTGGCCACCATGTGTTGTTGGTCCGCACGTTGTTTGGATTATGTTGATAGGTATACATGGCCTTGCCAGCTCAAGCCCAATCTCAAGAAAATATTTCAGAAAGCTGCCAATTCAATCATTGCCGGCAGTTCCCGGGTCATCATCTCCTGAGTCGCCTTGTGCAACCTCTCCTCGGATCGTCGATTCATCTAAATCGTTCTCGAGTTTGTCCCCACCGGTGGAGATCAAGGGTATCTTCCTCGATCATTTCGTTTCGATTATTTTTTTCTTCTTCCTTTTCCTTCTTTCTCTCAAGACAAGCACGGAACCAAAAGGGTATGTAGTATTGGATAATCATTCGCCGCGTGAGGCACGGGCGAGTCAAGAAGTGGGCATAGAGGCTCTCCGTGGGCATTGTCGCGGCAAACCAGCCGTGGCCGTTCTTAATGTCGTGTGAATCCCTGTGCCTCGGATCTTTATCGTAGGTCGTTTCAAGTCGTGGAAAAAGCTAGGCTTCTTCCTTGTAGTATTTCCTCAGGGCCTGCTCAACCTCGGCAAAATCCGTCTTGACAAGCTTGAGCGCTTCTTCGATGCGCTTCAGGCAGATTTCTTCATTCGGCTCAGGTGTTCCGTCAGGGTTCTCCTTCTTGCCGTATCGCTGAATCTTCTCACATCCATCTCGAACCTTGACGAGGCCCAGTGTCGCTGATGAGCCTTTCAAGAAGTGCCCGAGTGAGTACAGCGAGTAAAGATCCCTTTCCTCTCTGGCAGGCCACAGAAGACTGCGTGTTAGCCATGGAACACACCAGGGTAGATACAGAGTGAACTGTATGGAGCTGGAGAAGGTATAATGGGCAACGGGTCGGAGAGCTCGGGCATCGACTTACAAAGACTTGTCCATCGACACAAAGGTCTCGTCTACCTGTGTGAAGAAGTCAAAGACGATGGAGTAGCTGAAATCGTGGTCGTCGGGTTCGTCCATTTCGAGGATCTGGCTAAAGGTGCCCATGTCAATGCCCTCGACGGCATTGAGATCGATGCTGTCGTCGGGGGTCTGGATGAGGAAGGGAGCTGGTCAGTGGCGTCGATGGGGCCGACATCTTGGAGGTGATTTGACGAACCTTGTCTTCAGCTGGTGACATGATGGCGGTGGGAAAGTGGCTGTCGCAGCGTTGTTCCCGCGGTGGATGGGAGGGGCAATCTGAATGCGGATAGAGAACAGAGAGCAGAGGGGAGAGAGGAGAGAGAGGAGAGAGCAGAGGGTAGAGAAGGCGGTGTTGGTTGCCACGGGCGAGGCCAGTCCGTCCTTGGCCGATGGAGGTGAGGACAGGCTATGAGTGGACAGAAGGCGTAGCCTGGGGATGAGTTAGGAGAAGACGACGAGAGAAGGCAAAGCAGCCAGCTAGGATCTGGAGACGGGAGGCCAGCGGGGCTAGGGAGAGGGAAAGAGAAAAGGAGCAGGCGGTGCAGATGCAGAGAGTGGGAGCTGTCGTCGGGAGGGACGAGCCTACGGGAGGAGAGGAGAGGCTTGGCTGCGGCGGAGAGGGAACGACGCTGTGTGGCTGGCGGGGTTGTTCAAGGACACCGCAAGGCCCTGGGCTTAAGCAAGCAGAGGAACTGAAACGGGAGATGGGTAACAGGCAATAGGTAGCAGGTACAGACAGGGTGTCACTGCGGGAAGAGGGCGGCTGCGCAGGCGCTGGGGTGATTGGGAAATGATGGGTGTACGATGATGAAACGAGGGGGACGGGAGGGAAAATGACGACAGAGGCCGGCTTGAGCGAGTGAATCAGAGTGACTTGCTGGTTGGTGGAAGAGAGCCGAGAGAGGCAGTTGGCGATCAGCAACAGACCCTTGGCCCGGGTTCGTAGGTACCTAGCACTTGGTACTTTGGGGGTAGGTGGTGATAGTGATTGGCTGTCTCCGGTGTCTCTGAGATGCACATACGGGTAGGGTTTTTTTTTGTGTGGCTTCTCTTTCCTTTCTGGATGGGTGTGGGTGTGTTAGGTCGTGAAGCGGCGGTGGTGTTGAGGAGCAGAAAAAGAAGCGGCCAGTCAAGTCATGAGTGAGGGGCTATGATGCGAGCACTCCGAAAGAGAGCCGCCAGCCAGCCCAGTGCGGGTGGGGGGTCGAGTTTGGTAAGGTACGGACGGAGTAGCTATCTAGCCACGCAGATGCAGGGCTGCGTCTGTCTGTCTGTCTGTCTGTGTGCGCACAGGGCCACGAGATGAGGAGCCACGGGCCATCGACCGCAGCTTTCGGTGGATCATGGACCCATGAGGGCATGGGTGATGTGATTTAGAGCAGGAAGATGCAGAAACAGAGGCAGAAAAGACGGCGAGATGGTGGACGACTTGTCCTATGTTCCAGACCGAAACGGACATGTCGCAGGTGGGGTGCCGTCAACAACAGGAGAGAACGACACCACGCGAGAGGAGGAGACGGGCAAGACAAAGTTACAGTACACAATAGTAAAGAGGAGAGGCTTTTCTCCTCACGTACGCACGTACCTAGAAGTGGGTTGTCGACGCCGCGACTATGGGAAATCTGGCGTCCTCACCGCGATGTGCGATGTGTAGCAAGATTTGTCTTTTCTGGTTCGACCTCGGGTTCTTCTTGTCTCTTTCCTCGATCGTGTGGGGCGTAATCGTACAGGACAGCAGAGTGTGAGCTAGCGGCTGGCGTGTGAGCGGAGCGAGGGGTCGAGAAGCGAGAAGGCTGTGAGAGCGTGCAGAGTGCAGTGGCAGTTAGTGTGCTCGGCGTATACTAGTTGCGAGAGGTTTGTGAAAAGTCGTGAGAGGGTGTCAAGTGTGTGTGTGTGTGTGTGTGCTTGGCGGGAGAACCCGAGGGCGGGCTACGCTGGTACAAGTGACGACAGTGGCTGACTCTAGCGCGGAAAGCACAACCCGGTAGGAATGGATGGATACCCGCAGACTGCAGAGTGCGGACTAATTACAGACAAAAAAAACAAAAAAAAAACGGTAAACCGTGGGGAGCCTCTTTCGCTGGAGGCTGCAGTGAGGCGCGGGGTTGGGCTAGGATGTGAGGGGTGAGGGAAAACGGTTCCACCAAAAAGAGAGAAGGAGGCAAGGAGGAAGAAGAACAAAGCGAAGGGGGGGACAAGGAAGAAGAACAAAGCCCTCTTCTCTGATCGTCCAAATGGGGATTGGTATTGGGATGACCTTGGGAAGGCACGAAGGCACGCACAGGGCGCCGATTAATAGGTTGATAGGGCGGTGGTGTTGGCGCATGACGTCGCGCGGTGGCCGAGAGCTCCACTGAGGGACAAAAGAAAGGGTCCAAGAAAAGGACCCAAAACGGAAAAGGAGGGGCGGTTGCATCATTGGACATTGGACATGGGGATCTAGCCACGACGATTCAGCGACCGCTGGGCGGAAACACTGACTCGGGAACATGCCTAACTGCCCTAATACTGCAGATCCTCGCTTCTAGACCGTTCTCCATTCTCTATTCTCCCATTTCTCATTTCTCGTTATCCATTGTGCCATTGCCATGGTCAAATTGCCTTTTCGGTGTCGATCAGTGCTCATTTGCTCATTTGCTCGTTGCTCGTTGCTCATGCGTTCTATACTTTTTAATGTCGCGTCGGTGCTCTCGGAGCTTAGAGCCCGCCGTCCACCCATCCATCATCCTCATCCATCATCCTTCCCCCACCACCCGACTCTCCGACTCTCCCACCCGCCCATCCAACTCCGGCTCCCCGCCCAAGAAGCCCTCCCCTGTCAGCGCCAGCTTCTGTCAGTGCCATGCCAGTGCCACGCGGCTGGGTGTTTCCCAAGGCTTCACCCTTTCTGCGGAACGGGAACGTGGCTTTGTTTCGTCTTCGAAGAGAGTCGGGTAAGAAGCTGCTCTCAGGCCAACCTGTCACCGGTTGTCACCACCACCTATTTGTAAGCCCACCACTAAAAACAGCTCCCCGTCGCCGTCAACTTGACTTGCAGTGCCAGCCAACTGTCCACCATCTCTATTCGTACGACCCCCCGTGTCCCCCGTCCCCCGTCCCGCTTTTCGTCCCCCATCTCCGAGCCCATGTTTTTGTCATCTTCATATCACTCATCTCGTCGCTCTCGAGGTCAGGAACGCAACCTTTGGTCATTCTGTTTTATTTTGACTCATCACGCGAGGGAATGCCCAATTCACTAGCGCATCCAGCTCTCTGTGCTAGCCCCGGCCTAATGCCGCGGCAAGGCACCGAGGCATGCATGGAGGCCACTGACTGAAGTCATGAAAGCGTGATGGGTGCACGGACAGGGTTACGCGGCTGCGGTCGGAATCGATGTCCATGGCTTTTTGGATGGCCTCACTGGCACGCTACGGTCAACATCCGCTGGCCGGGTTTGGCAAAGCTGCACGCCTACGAATGGTAACCGACCTCGCTGTATGTACGACCGTGTTACACTGATTCGCCTCGTTGGAGCTTACTATGCAGGGAAGGCAGTCGATGACCCAGTTAAAGAAGATGCCCACCTTGAGCCCACTGTATGCTTTTCTTGCATACAAAGTCTTTCCACCAGAGAAGGCTTTGGCCATCCGTTGCCTCGATTACTTCCAAATACACGGGGACGTGAGCCACGCACTATCCCGTCATGCCGACTTGGAAGAGCAGGGCAGTCTCGACAACCACTCGGGCAAATGAGGGCCACAGGCGTTTGCAAACCCTGGCCGGGTGCTGGTCACTCGCACATGTTTTTCAGCGTTTGACTGGTCCTTCAACCCTGCCGAACGAAACTGGCAAAGCGAGCAAAGCTCACCGGTTGACAGTTGTGGTTGCTGTCATCCCCCCAACCTGGACATGATCGACGCCATCTCTACCAGCCGCCTTGCCGACCGACCTCGTCCAACGAAGCAATTCGGAGTACTTGGCCCGAAAAGACATGTAAGGTATTCAATCCCGCAGTCACGGGGGCCAGGGAGGCTTCGCGGGTGATGTCCCGCTGCCCGCCTCCCCAACGCGAGCTGCGTCGTCCTGTGAGTCCGTGGAGTCGGCGAGTCCCGCACCTTCGTTCAAGCCAAACATGCCCTGGCCCACGGCTATCGGCTGGATATTCGAGAGACGAAAAGGAAAATCCGGAGCCGACTGACTGGTGATTAATCTACCCCACACCACTCGGAGCCTCGTTCAAGTTCGAAAGCTGTCGTCACCCGCACTGCTTCGCTAGTCATTTTGACGGTGAGGACTGCAACGAACCGGCTGCGCAAGTGTGACATGTGCGGCATTTTCCCCGGTTCCTAGCGAGTTCTCGGTACGCTGCCGTTTGTTCCTGCTGGCAAGTGTTTCCGCTTGCCAAGCTCCAGACGGAGCGGGGGAGAGAGACCAAGGTTATCGCTCGAATCCCCGGCTACCGGGCCCGGGTCCGCGCGCCCTGGCCTCGTGCGCCGACGGCCGAATGGCGGGGAGGGGGTCAAGGACCGCGTTGTCAAGAAAACTGAGCTGATCTGGCTGGGACTAATCAAACAACTAGTCTAGGGCTGGGGGACCGGCTGGACTAGGACCAGGATTTGGAGTTTGGCGGCTCAACGACACAGTCCACCATCGTGCCATCCCAACCGGCCGCCAGGATCACCTTGCCGGCGATACATTCCCCGAACTCACCTGGGATGTGCCTCGAAACAAAGAAACGTTAAAACCTGTGCATTGAGGCTGTCTTCGACTAATAAAGGCAGCGGGCCTACACTTGCACATAGTAGGTTGTAGGTCCACTACAGTTATATTGTATGTAAGGTAGCAGATCTGAAAGTTGCCCGATGTCTTAATACCTACGTACGGCCATCACCACCAACCACCCTTTAACATCATCAGGCCAGCCTCCTCCAGGCCCACTCTTCGCACTTCGACAGTAAGGGCATTCGGTTTGAATATATGTATTCATTCGCGCTGGATCGCGAGTAAACCATAACACACATGTCCCGTATGAAGTCTCATCCTTCATACACACATACACTGTCCTTCACCATCATGCCAGCTTCCCAGTCCCTCATTGCACGTCATCGGCCACTAAGACTGTTTTCTGTCGCACGCCAACTGGTGTTCGTTCGTCTTTGTCCTCGCAGTAGCTAAAGACTGTAATGTAGCCTCGCACGCATACGAGCGCCCTCACGTCCCTTAGCCAACCCCCCCGGCCTCTTACATCGTGTAATTTCGCATACTCCCAGTCTTTTCACGTGCTTATTAACTTACATAACTCCGCATAGTCTGTTTTGCTGGCGCGCCTTTTATGTTTGAAAACACACGCACGACATTGAGAAGTTCTGGAGGGATCGCACTGGCAATCTCCAAAGCAGGAGTTTTTGCCCGACCCGGACGAACCTCAACACCTCCTCATGCGCTGGTCTGGACCTGCGGCAGTAGCCGGCGAGGGCGACTCCAGCTTTGGAGCCGTTCCGTAAAGCCGAGTCACTGTTGGCCATGGTCCAGGCGTGTGTCGTGGAAGGTCATAACAGCTGGAATCTTTTCTCAATCATTGCTGTTAGTTTTAAGGTGTAGGCTCTATTTAATCTAGACGGATCTCCGACGATTTCATGGTTCGGGAGTGGCAATTATCTACATTTGCTTTTGGCAGCTTAGACAATGAGTTTCTTATCGTGACGGTGCTCCGTCGTTTTCATACGACGCATCAAGGGGTGTCCCACAAGAAGCTTCATATCCTTGATCGCTTCATCAACGCCGCCACAGTAGGACGCCCTTTAAATATTCTGTTAGCATATCATCTCTTTGATGTCTCCCCTCCCTCATCAAGATGGCGAGAATGTATGACAGAACGCACAGCAACCGACTTACTAAGGCTCGACTCTCCTCCTTTCCCATATGGTCTCCCGCCAGAGCCTGCCTATATATACTAGCGTGCAGTCATGGCGGCCATCGACAAGACTTGTCCAGATACCTTAGTAGCTTCACACCTGTGGCCATGGCCGCGACCACCACTGTTATGTGACCCCAACCCAGGGTACGCGGCCATACAATCAGGTCGTAGACCAGTGTCGCGCGATTTGGCGCCAGGTTCAGAGGAGGGTAGATCAACAGCTCATCCAACGCAAAAAAAAAGTCGAGGATTGCCATGGCGCCAGGGCTCGGGTAGTTGAGGGCCTAGATACAGACAGTTGTTTGTGTAGTTTCCCAAAGTCGCTCACCACGGCTAGTCTTACTTTTCTCTTAGCACTTTGTACCCTTTATATCGAGATTTTACTCCCATAAGGAAGACAGACGGAGAGCCAATCATGAAGAGAAGTGGCTGTGGAACCCCGTCTTACGGCTGGCACGACGCATGCTTATCCGGAAGCTCAGCAGGACAGATTGAGAGTATGGAGAAGGCAGCAACCAAGTCAAAGTTCTAGGATTCAACAGGAAAGGCAATCTTCTCACTCCAAAGAGCTTCTATTCATAGAAAACTTCCCGTGAGTAAGATTTTCTGATGCTACTGGTAAGGCAGCTGCACATCAAACCGTTTCAAACAGGGAACACAACTTCCTCTAAGCTTGCTAAATGAATCATCCCTTTTCTCCTGATGCTGTGGCCGGCCGCCTTGGTTGGCTTCCAAGATGCTCCAGCCATATCTGCAATCCCAGATGCCGAAGAGGACATGTGAAGCGTCCACGTTAGCACCAGCAGCAACTTAGAAAAAGTCGCGACGTATCTCTATCTATTTCTGATCGCCTAACGCGACAAAGTATACTGCCTTAGCATTATGTAGCTTGTCCATCAAATCACTCTCATCGTACCACTGAAGCGTCTTGACCTGTTAAGATAATTCCAACGTGAACAGAGCCTTAGGAAAGTACTTGCATCCGGATATCCTGGCCTACCAAAACATCAGCGTGTCCTAATCACACGACCCACGGTGAGTACGCAGCATATCCCAGATATTGCGGCAGTGTTCAAATGCAATGATGCCCATGATAATGCCTTGGGCAATCTATATGATACAACAAGGCTCAAAACCTCGAGAACACAGCACATACACTCTGAAAGTTTACATCTTGAGCGCAGTACATCAGAACATTCACTACCTTTGCCTTCGCTCGTTTCCACGCCTCTCTCTAGGAAACCAGCCCCATTTGGCTCTAGAGCCAGGCAAAAACAGAGCTACAAGGGCCAAACGCCACAGCCTGCAAGACGAAGCCGTGTTTCTCCTTTCGATACTAACCAAAATCAGCCCGCCACAGGCCCAATGTTGTCAACGAGTCGGGCCAGATTGTCAAGGTCCTGAAGAGTAGGTCTTCTCGTGATCCAAGGGACTGTTGTACTTAGCCCAAGACTCATACAGACCGAATGAGACGCACCTTAACAGATTATGGCAATAGTACGTTTTCTTCTGTGGCAGTCGTCCCAGCCCACGGTAGGGAGCACGAGTTACGAGGTTGGCGGCCTTGGACCCGTTTAGTCAAACAACTTTAGCAATATAGTATGATGGACTAAGTAGCTTAACAAATTTCCTACCAGAGAACGGCATATGTAGAATACGGTATGCAATAATAAAGCAAAATGAATGAGGGGATCTTCATGGCTGCAAAAGCGGAAGAGCTTGGAGCCTAGGCCGTCACTCATACAGTGACACGGATACTGGGTGTCTTTCTGGGTATATTTACAACTCCGTCAACTTTCCTTAAACGCGGACTTTGATACGTGCTGATCGCGCTCCAGCCTCCTCCGCTCAGTTCTAGCCGTCCGCCTTGCCATTCGTACCCCCCTTCTGATCTGCTTCGCCCCCATCCTTGCCTGAATTAGCCGCGCCTCCTTCTCAATCGCAGTGAGTGACAGAGCAGCCCGAGAGATTGCGCGTATCATGCAAAATAGTGTGGCATGACCGGTCGCTCCAGGAAGGCGTTAAGAGCCCTTGGCTGCAAGCATGAGCAGGGCTCGAAGACCATAGTGCGCATCGTTTTTAGCAGCATGTGGCGCAAGATATGGAATCGAAAATTTCTAGGAGGCTTTCTAGACTGTATTGAGGGTATAATCTTAAGGAGAGTTGCGCTGCATTAACTATGTCTACGATGTAGAGGAGTATGTGGAGGACTTTGCGGTCCGCGTTATCTAAGTGAAAGAGTAGCACAAAGTCTCGTCTATCTATACCCAATGATTTGAATCGAAGATCAAGAGAGATCGATTCTGTTTTCCCAAAGAAGACCTTTCTTGCCGCTCGTGATTAACTTGATCATCTGGGGCAGACGCTCGGCAATGGGTGAGACGTATCTGAGATTACCTATGTAGACATCTCGTAACAAGTATCTATACACCGATATGAAACGGTTGATCTGATACAATTTCTTCTCCCTATTGGAAGGCGAGTTTGTTTTCCTCCTTGGCCTGTCACTCAATGTTCAGGTACGCATTCGAGGATCAATCTGACAGTGGATGGACACAGAGCGGCCAGGTTGATGGAGCTAGGATTATAAGGAACCTCCGCGATAGACTGGTAGTCAAGCCTCGCAACAAAGTGATGTGTGGGGAAAATGGTATGCCAGAAGACGTGGTTCACTATCGTCCAATTATTGGTCATAAGGTATTAAAATCATACAATTGCCCGTTTACGCCGTTATCCCTTACAGCCGTGTTCTGCTCCCGATTCATGTCAAAATACACAAGCACGCGGATTCCATCCCGTCTCCTTCTGCCTTGCGTGTGTCATTACAATCCTTAGCAAGGCCCTGACAAGTTCTTTCATTTCTAGAACATCACCTTGGACGCCACGCTCAATAACCAGGCCGCGTCCCTCCAACTACCGTCATCGGCACCGGGAGGTGGGATGCGCTCCTGGGGAACAGTTGAGATGCCCGCTAAGTTACGAGACGACAAACTTCGAGAACGGCTGAGGTTTGAAGAGCTGTCGGTGGGGGAGGAGTCTTCTTCACTGTCCGACTCCTGGTCGTTCTCGTCTACGGCAAAGAGGGACCACACGTTACCAAACCAGGTGCCCGCGCGAGCGTGTCCGCGCCTCACAAGACGTTGCACAGTGGCTTCGTCGTCTTGATCCGAATCCCGCTCAAGCTCAAGTTCCTCGAGCTTCTCGTCCAGATTGACAAAGTCCGGGCCGGGGAGGTCCTGGTTTGGGAAATAAGAGTCGTCGCCAATGCTGCCAAACCCGTCGCTGGTGCCAGAGCGTTCGAGAGGGGTAAGGAACTGGCTCCGGGGGCGTGACAAGCTGTGAGAGCGACTGTGGGCGCGGCTATGGACGCGGCTGGGAAAGCGGCTGGCGTAGGGGGATGCGTCCTCCTCGCTGGGGACGTTGCTGCCGCGACGGCTATGGTGGCGGCTTGCGGCTATGATGTCACGCTCCCGGGCAAGTTCACTCTCAAAGGCTTCATCGTCTTGGTTGTGCATGCCCGCGAGGCTAGTAGAGCTCTGTCGAGAGATGAGCCAGGCCTGGCCCTTGGACTCGCGGGCCTCGTAGCTCATAAGGGCTCCCGTACGGAGCAACCAATCGCTATCGTTACGGTGCGGCTGCCCCAGGCCTAGAGGATCGTCCTTGTGGTTTCGGCGGGCGGGTGTCGCGCGGCTAGGATACGACTTGCGAGCGGCGCCGAGATGAGAGACTGACTTGCTCTTGGCGAGCACGCCGGTGGGAGCTGAGGGCGTGCGGTGGTGGGAACGAGAACGGGAGCGCGGAGTAGTGGGCGAGCGGGAGAGGAGCCGTGGAGTGGTCGGAGCAGATTTGCCCTGGATATAGGAGACAGCGCAGGGGACGGACGGCTGGACGGCAGCCAAGTCATCGGGGATGAGGTCGTCGTCGTTGATGGGGAGCTTGGCCGTGAGGGGCGCGAGGGAGAGGTGGTGGAGGCTGGCAGAGGAGCGGTTCTTGCGGCGGGCGCGGTCGGAGTGTTGGTTGTAGGCGACGTCCATGACGGATGGGCGGTTGCGGTCTGGGGCTTGGTGGAAGCTCCAATTGAAGGTGTTGCTGTAGCTATAGCTGTAGCTGCGAATATGTAGAAGCTTTGTTATCCAGACGCGAGACGGAGGTGGTCGCCCTTCTATCCTCAGGCAGCACGGGACCGGGACCGGGAACGGGAACGGGAGGGCAAGGCCGATGAGATCGGATGTGACCCGGAGTAGCTCGAGCTGAAATCAGATTGATCAATCAACCGACTGAACAGGGAAGCAGGGGAACAGGGCCAGTTGACCCGGCTGCGGGATAGTTTATTAGTTATGACATGTGATGGCGGTATAAGAAGCAGCAGAGAGACAGTGGAGTGAAAAGGTGGAGAGAGGAGGGAGGGAGGGAGGGGAAGGGACCGGGAATGTGAATTCACGTACCTGGGATTGTGGTTGGTTGGAGTCAATGGTGGTGCTATCCTGGAAGATTTGAAAAGTGGCTGATGGAGAATATCCGGGGTTGAAAAGCTGAAAAGAGGAGGGTGCAAGTTGGAAACCGACGCCGGGCAAGGAATTGTACGAGTGTTTGTGAATAAATCTCGATTGGCACAGAGAGGATGGGGAGATTCTCTAGCAAGAAATATGAGTCTGGAGTCACTACCAGCTGCACCAGAGTGAAGATGGTTGCAGAATTATATATTCACACTCACACCCTCACTCAAACCAACGGGATCAGTCACCATGGTGTGAGGTACTTGCTGATACCGCCACATCATGTATAGGAAGCTTAGGTCAGTCCAGGAAACTACGCATTGCTTGAGCCTGCAAGTACCTACCCCGCCAGCCACACTCAAGTACCGCCCGGCTCCGTCGTGCAAAAATCTCCAAACAGGCCTCGCCTCCAGAATCCAGATCCAGAATCCATCATCACACCCTCCCACCAGAGAAAACCCCGCCCAGGAAAATCGAACGACGGGTGCATTAGCTGTAACATTAACATTCGACGAACAGACTCGTCTCACCATCGTCGGCGGAGAACCAAGTACGCCCACAACTCTTGAGCTCAGCGGGGGTTTTATCGCCGAGTTGCTGAGAGTGCGTGCGACAAGACAAGCCCGCGATGCGCAACCTTCGCAACATCCGGTTCGGCCGCTGCCGCCGCCCCGACGTCGCCGCCGCCTGCTGGGACCCTGAGAGGGACCGTGTCTTATGCACGGCCGGGCCTACGTTGCAGAGCCCGAGCATCGAGCTGCTGAGCGTCTCTGGTGACCAGAACATGTAAGTCCGAGTCTTTCCTCAGAACATTCTCTCCCTCCGTGCAAGGCGAAAGCACCTGATAGACGAACCGCCCAGCTGACCCTCGGCGACAGTTCGCTCCGCACCGTGGCTACCTGGGATGTCCCCAGCCCGAACCCGGATCTGCCCGTCGACAGGGTTGTGAGCCTCCAGTATCTCAGCGGCTCCGCGACCACCTGCCTGGTTCTCGAAGGCGGCGACATCATCACCGTCCAGGAGGACGACTTCTCCAACGATGCCGCTCACATTGAGATTGTCGGCTCCATCGACGACGGCATCGCCGCTGCCCGCTGGTCCCCCGACGAGGAGCTGCTCGCCGTCGTCACCAAGGCCGGCTCCGTCATCTTCATGGGCGCCACCTTTGATCCCGTCACCGAGGTTTCCATGACGGCCGAGGACCTCAAGGCGTCTAAACACGTCTCTGTCGGCTGGGGCAAGCGCGAGACGCAGTTCCAGGGCCGCGGCGCAAAGGCCCAACGAGATCCCACCATCCCGGAAAAGGTTGACCAGGGCGTCCCGAGCCCTTACGAGGATGGCGCAACGACAATCAGCTGGAGGGGCGACGGTGCTTACATCGCGATCAATGCCGTCGAGCATGGTGAGCGCCGTATCATTCGCGTGTATTCTCGTGAAGGCGAGCTGGACAGCGCCAGCGAGCCTGTGGATGGGCTTGAGAGCAGTCTCAGCTGGCGGCCCTCGGGCAACCTCATGGCTGGAATCCAACGGTTTTCCGATAGAGTAGACGTCGTCTTTTTCGAGAGGAACGGTCTACGACATGGAGAGTTTACACTGCGCTCTCCTACGGGGCCGGTAACTACTCACGAGAAGGTCCGCTTGGAGTGGAACTCGGACTCGACCGTCCTGGCCGTCATCTTGAAGGACATGATCCAGCTCTGGACCATGGGCAACTACCACTGGTATCTCAAGCAGGAGATCCCCACCGACCCAGACTCTTCTTGTCTGGCATGGCATCCTGAAAAGGCTCTACGCTTTGCTGCTGCGTCATCCAGTGGTGTCATTGTCACCGAGCACATATTCTACACAGCGCGGGGATCATGCCGCCCCCCCTTCGACAACGGCGCAGTTGCGGTCATCGATGGACAGTCGGTCAAGCTGACTCCCTTCCGAATGGCCAACGTGCCGCCCCCCATGTCCTTGTTTGATATTACCGCGGACTCGGCAGTAGTCGACGTCGCTTTCGGGTACCAGAACACTACGTTTGCGGTTCTACATCGCAGCGGCGTTGATTTGTACAAGTGGCCTGTGAAGAATGGCAGATCAGTTAAGCCGCAGCTGTTACGGAAGATTTCTTCTGAACCTACGGACGTTCCTTCGTACCGCGTTCCGCTAAGGATAGCCTCTGTGTCCGGGGACAATTTCCATTGCTTCGAGTATCAAGACGAAGGATATGTTCAGTCGTGTCTCGGTACCGAGGGCACCAATGCCGCCTCCATCTGCGCTATGGATAAGGATCAGCATATACTATCAATAACGAGCTATGACGATGGTTCCACACTCGAAGGTTATGGCCAAGATAACTCTGGGATGCTATATCGGATAGCGGGTCTTGAGAACGAACTCCTACCTGTCCAGTTTCAAACACAGCTCCCTTGGTTTGAGATTAGCAGGGTTGATGATGAGATGGTCGCTTTCGGCTTGTCAAGGAACGGTCACATCTACGCCAACTCTCGCCTGCTCGCCAAGAACTGCACATCCTTCATCGTCACACCCAGTCATCTTATTTTCACTACCAACAACCACTTGGTCAAGTTTGTGCATCTTTCAGCCTACGTAGACGGTAAGCCCACGTTGATCCTTGTACTAATTCACTGCTGACCTGTCATAGAACTCGAAGTCCCAGCCGATGACCCCGAAAAGGACGAGAGATGCCGCAGCGTCGAGCGCGGTTCTCGCCTCGTCACCGCCATCCCAACCAACATGAGCCTGGTATTACAAATGCCCCGAGGTAACCTTGAGACCATTTTCCCCAGAGCCATGGTTGTGGCCGGTATCAGAGACCTCATCGATGAGAAGAACTACGCCCGAGCCTTTTCGTACTGCCGCACGCAGCGCGTAGATATGAACATTCTCTACGATCACCAACCAGACCAGTTCCTAGCCAACACCGTGCTTTTCTTGGACCAAGTACAGGACGTGTCTTATATTGACTTGTTCCTGTCTTCTCTTCGGTAGGATTTTCGAAAGTCATGTCCAAGAATAGGGGCTAACTAATACAGACCGGAAGACGTCACGCAAACCATGTATCAAGACACCAAGCCTTCCAAGATGCAACCTCCTGTCAACCTGATCACGACTGAATCGACGGCGGCCCCCAAGTCCTCCGCCGCCAAGGTCAACGCCATCTGCGACGCCCTCCTCAAGGGCCTCCAGAACCGCAAGGACGCTCACCTGCAGAACATCATCACAGCGCACGTCTGCAAGTCGCCGCCCGCCCTCGACGACGGCCTCACCCTGGTTGCCGACCTAATGCAGGAGGACGAGAAGCTCGCCGAGAAGGCCGTCGAGCACATCTGCTTCCTCGTCGACGTCAACCGCCTCTACGAGCACGCCCTCGGCCTCTACAACCTCGACCTCGCCCTCCTCGTCGCCCAGCAGTCCCAGCGCGACCCCCGCGAGTACCTCCCCTTCATCCAGGACCTGCACAAGCTCGCCGACCTGCGCCGCAAGTTCGAGATCGACGACCACCTCGCCCGCCGCGAGAAGGCCCTCCTCCACCTCCAGGCCCTCGACGCCTTCGACGAGGTCGTCGCCTACACCACCCAGCACACCCTCTACCACGACGCCCTGCGCCTCTACCGCTACGATCAGCCGCGCCTCCGCACCCTCACCGCCGCGTATGCCGAGCACCTCGAGTCCGCGTCGGCCTACCGCGAGGCCGGTCTCGCATACGAGTCGCTCCAGAACTACGCCAAGGCGACGAGCTGCTACCGCACCGCCGGCGCCCCGTGCTGGCAGGAGTGTCTCTACACGGCGCAGCAGCAGGACCCCCCGATGCCGGCCGACTCCATGGCGGAGCTCGCCACGGCCCTCGCCGACGCCCTCTGGGAAGCCAAGGACTACGCCGGCGCCGCCACCATCCACCTCGAGTCCCTCGACGCCGTCGAAACCGCCGTCAAGTGCCTCTGCAAGGGCTACCACTTCGCCGAGGCCATCCGCCTGGTCCTCCAGCGCGCCCGCCCGGACCTCCTCGCCGCCGCCGTCGACGTCGGCCTCGCCGAAGCCCTCGGCAGCACCACCGAGTTCCTCGCCGACTGCAAGGCCCAGCTCAACGCGCAGGTGCCCCGCATCGCCGAGCTCCGCCGCAAGGCCGCCGACGACCCGCTGGCCTTTTACGAGGGCGAGCGCGGCGCCGGCCAGGACAACATCCCCGACGACGTCTCCGTCGCCTCGTCCCGCGTCAGCACCAGCGCCTCGCTCTTCACCCGCTACACGGGCAAGGCCGGCAGCGTCGGCACCGCCGGCACGGGCGTCAGCCGCGCCACCAGCAAGAACCGCCGTCGCGAGGAGAAGAAGCGCGCGCGCGGCCGCAAGGGCACCGTCTACGAGGAGGAGTACCTGGTTAACAGCGTGCGCCGCCTGGTCGAGCGCGTCAACGCCACGACCCCCGACGTCGAGCGCCTCGTCTTCGCCCTCGTCCGCCGCAGCATGCCCGAGCGCGCCCGCGCCGCCGAGGCCCTGATGGCCGACGTCTCGGGGACCTGCGCTCGCATCGTCGCCGAGGTGTTTGCCCCCGACGAGAGCAAGGAGGAGCAGCAGCAGCAGCAGCAGCCGGAGAGCGAGGCTGCTTGGAAGGCCACCGGCGGCGAGGCCGTGCTGCAGGACTTTGTGCTGGAGCGGGCCAAGAAGCTGGAGGCGCCGCCGGTGACGACCCTGAAGAAACTGACACTGCTGGGATCATAGTAAAAGGGAGCGAGCGAGGGGCAGCATACAACCTCGTCACGGAACAATTAGCAAGTCAAAAAATAGACAAGGAGGAATATAAGAAAGGAAAAAGGTTCACAACGATTTCGCACAGAGAAAACAATATCCCAAGGGTAGAGCCGGTTGACGGTCAACGTCCCATTCAGAGTGATCAACGACTTCCAGACTAAAATCAAATGTAAAAAGAAGTCCCATGTTCGCCTCCGCTATGAAGAGAAAAGCAAAGCCACCCAACTAAAACACTACAATACTAGACTTAAAGTAAAAATAACTAAGGTTGGGCTCGAAGGCCTTTATATCCCGATCCGAGAGCCGTCAAAACATGCATTTGCCATGATCCAAACAATTT
Source organism: Corinectria fuckeliana (assembly GCA_019137255.1). Taxonomy (NCBI): domain Eukaryota; kingdom Fungi; phylum Ascomycota; class Sordariomycetes; order Hypocreales; family Nectriaceae; genus Corinectria; species Corinectria fuckeliana. The sequence continues at coordinate 263,291 of WPDH01000100.1, read as the reverse complement.
CGTATGTGCGTAACCTCCCGAGTGAGAAAGGGGGGTGATGAAGGGTGAGTTGGTGGAAGAAGCCCGATGGCGGACTATGCGCCGTTGATGGGCTCCGCGCCGGCCTCTCCATCCGGTTGCGCCGGGGGCGGGCTCCCGGGCTCTCCAGTGACTTCGGCCTCTGCCGCCTCGTCCTCTCCGACAGGGTCGTCCGGGACAATGCCGTTCTGGCGCTCCCAGACCTCGCGGCGGATGCGGTCGTCCTTGGCCTTGCGGGCGCGCTCGACCTCCTCGAAGCCTCCGGACTTCTTGAGCTTGCCTTCGGCGACGACGTTGACCATCTCGCGGAAGATGGGGTTTCCGCCGCGCGTCTCGAGCTCTTTCTGGCGCAGCTTCTCGGCGCGCTCGATGGCCTCGAGCCGGTCTTCGTGGTTGGGCTGCAAGGCGCGGACTTCGCCGAGGACACCCTCCTTGGCGGCGTTTTGGTCGAGGCTGTTACCGATCCTGTTGAGGCCCTTGGAGAACTGGCGGGCGTTTCCGGCGCTGGCACCGGTGCCATTGTCCTTCATCTGTTCCTTTGTGGCCTGCTCCACGAGGGTAAACGTCTCCGAGGCCTTTTCGAGGTCGTCTCGCAGGTCCACCAAGAGGTCCTCCATAAGACGAACCTCGTCGCGGCCCTGGCAGACATCCTCAAGCTCCTTCTCCCAGATCTTGGTCCAGATGGGCTTCTCCTGGCCCATATACTCCTCCATCTTCTTCAGCTCGTTGGTCAGCATGGTGACGTCCTTGGCCACCGACTCCAGCTGTCGCGGCAAGGGCCGTACTCCACGGAGCACAACATCCTTGCGCAGATCCTCGATGAGGTCTTGAAGGTCGTCCACCTTGCCGACCAGTCTGTCCGAGTCAGAGTTGAGCTGCTTCCGTCCATTGGTCACGTAGGAATAGCCAGCATCTCCCTCGATGTCGGGAATCGCTGCCTTGGATGTGGCAACCTTCACATTGGCAGCCTTGCTGCGAATCGTTGACATTGAGTCCTGGATCTCAGCTTGGAACTTGGAATACGTTTGACGGATAACGGCGAGATCGCGGCGGAGGCTCTGGATCTCCCCGACATGGCCAGCGTCTAGCTTTCGGCCAGGGGTGGTGAGAGTCTTGGGTCCGTCAGACGCAGGAGCTGAGGCGGGCGCCAGCGTCATCCGGCTCATCTCGCTGGCAGACTCTTGCTGGCGGTCCGAAACGCGCTGGATTGCAGCCCCTTGGTCTTCCACGGTTTGCTTGACATCCCGGACAATCTGGGTCAGAGAAGCCATTCCATCATCAATGTGACGCTTCACCTCATCCAGAGCCTCCACGTTGAGAACCAACACTGTCCGATCCTTGATATCAGTCAGGTCCTCCAATTCGTGCCGTACGCCAGAAACGGGGTCCTGGATATAGATTTCCGGGAGATCGGCACCGTTTTGCTGCGTGTTCCATGAGAATTTCTCGATAAAGGCAAGCTGTAGTCGCCCAATGGAAAGCTCATCCCGCCCCTCGGGCAGAACAATTTTCTTCACCTTGGACTTGTACTGGAGGAACAAGATGAGATCCTTGGTGGGTGTCGGAGGGGGAGAGTCTTGAAAGTACGACGAGTCGTTGTGCTTTGGCGGTGGAGTCGGCGGATTGTCCTGGTTCAGCTTGGCCTGCGCAAGCTTCGCTTCATTATCCTTCGGAGTATCGTCGTTCATGAAGATAGGGTCACTAGGCGGGCCATTGAGCGTCGCACTGGCGGCGTACTTTTCCTCCGGGCTTAGAACAGAGGGGCTGTCTGCCGTAGCAGGCAGCTCCGCGGCTGCAGGCTCCTCGGAGACCCTGCTCGGTATCCTGACTGGGGATGCCTCGACCGCAGCAGTTCGCAATGATTGGTTCGAGGCATTTCGGTTATGACGTAGTGTCTCTCGGACCTGCACAGCTCGTAGTGATTCTCTTGCTTCCTTTCTCCCCCTATTCGGCACGGGCGTGGTCTGAGGTGGGAGGATCGGTACACCGTTTGCGCCTCCGAGATGCTTGGATATTTGGTACTGCGAATATCTTCGTGACGCTCGTCGCTCCAGGTCACCACCTTTCTGCAGGGCGGCCAGGGCGCTTGACTTTGTGTCAGGAGGTGGCGGTGGCGGTGGCGGAAAGGAGTCGATATTCAGCTCCGTAGGAGGCGGAGGCGCAGAGGGCATTGCATTGTCGGCTTCCGGATAGGGAGGGACAACGGGCATGCTCTGCATTGTGTTGCTGGATAAGGATGACTGCTCCGAGTTGACGGATCCTCGAGACCGATCACGGAGCGCGTTGAATCGACGACTGGGAGATTGGTTTATTCCCATAGTCGCTTGGGGCGTGTGTTCAGCAGGTTGCGGCTCAACAGGTTGCGGCTCGGCTTGGAACCCGTTCTCCAAGCCCTCCTCCAACATGTTGGTCAATCCACTATTGCCGCTGCCAACAGTGCTGACGCTGGTGGTCCTGTCCGGGGCAGCAGTTCCGTCGCGCTCTCGAGCCTGCTTCTGGCGGAGTCTCTGTTGTTTGCGCTTGAGGCCGTGTAGCAGATTGATGATGATGTCTCGTATCCTGGGCAGGTACCTCTCCAAGCTCTCTGAACTCGCCTCTTGGCTCAGGGTAGCCTCGAGAATATGTCGCAAGAGGTCGGGGACGTTGCCTAGGTCGGACGTGTCGACGTTGATAGCGGTAAAGGCTCGGCACGCCATATTGAACTCGTAGCCTAGCCGTACGTAGACGTCAGACACCTGTGCGTCGGTGGCGCCGCCGCGGGACCATTGCGTGAGGGTTTCGAGGAGCTGTTTTGTCGCAACGAGGAGGTGGGTGACGCTCTTTTCGATCTGTGAGAGAGGCATGTTGGAGCCGCTGCCGGAGCCCTGAGAACAAGCAGATGTGGTGAGCAAGTGTACCAGTTAGGCAATAGCTTCGAGAAGAGGCTGAAAAAGAGGCTCGGAGAGAGGCTCGCAAGGAGGGATACAGATCGAGGGGACGCTTGGGAGACGTCCGGCGAGGGCACTCACTTCACGGTTCACTCTGCGGGAGCTTGCAGACTGCATGGATCTCGTCGAGGTTGTGGAAGAGCGAGGCTGCATGCCGACAGCAGGGGATATGGAGCGAACTGGGACGCTGGGCGGCGGGCCAGGCTCTGCGCCAGGCGAGCGTCGGTGGGCGTAAGTACGCTGTGACGAGGACGACTGCATGGCGGAGTTGTGCGGTTCAGTCCTTTTCTCCCAGGTATGATGCGCTTCGGGACAACTAGGTGTGGGCGTCGGGAGCTAGAAGCGGATAGCTAGCGAGACGGTCGGGCGGGACGAGGCGAGAGCTGTCTCGGGGCAGCGAAGGGAGGCGCTGCGCTCAAAGATGGGGATTCGGGAGAGGTCGTGGCGGGGTGGCAAGCATCATCTAGCTAACGAGCGACAAGGAGGAGCGGCAGGCGTCCGCGACGAAGGCGACGGCGACGGCGAGACGAGCAGCGGCGGGGGCGGCGGGAGGCGACGACGATGGCGATGACGATGCCTGTGGAGGAGGATGTTGATATGGAAGTTCAGGGCGGCTGTGATGGTGGTCTGTGGACTCTGGTGGTGGTGGTGGTGGTGCTGATGGATGCTAGACTGGCTTCCATGGCTGGCGCTGGTTGGCTGGTTGAGATAGGGATGACGGCTTCAGCACGGTGCAGCGGGTGTGTACTTGTACAGCGACTGCGAGCTGGGCACCGTACAATGTACCTTCTGTCTTGCGGATTAGGTTGCAGCGCCTGCGGTGCGCTGGGAGTGGACCGTCCCGCGAACCCCTGCGTCCGCACGTCCCACCATGGCGTGTGTTGCGCGCAGTTGTCTCCCAAGACAGCCCGACGGATTGGTATGGATATAATGCACCGTATTCTGCATTCTACCTTTTTGGGTATTACTTGCTTGAACTCTTGCTGGGCTGTTTGAAGATTCACGTAGGCCTATGCTAAACGCGAAGGCCTACCAGCTTCAGCTTTGCTTGTTCCCTTTGCAATCATCCATCGTTGGACTCTGTGCCTTTTGTTAGCGGGGTGGCTACCTACCTCCAGTGCCACAGACACACTAAAAAAAAGAGTCGACATGGATCTAGGCTCTTCCTCTGGGTGTCGGCGAGGAAACCATCTGTTCTAACCCTCACTTCGTTCCAAGCTGGCATGACAACGATCCAAGGGAGGTGTTACAGACAGACAGATGGTACGTATACGTCAGACACTATAGCAATGCGCTCGACTCTCAGGTGTTACCGGTACTTAGATTCTCGTAACTGCCACACATCACATCCCCAGCTGTGTCATGCAGAATGTCCGCGTTTCACTCCGTCGGGCACGGTGTTTCCTCCCAGTGTCCAGCCCCGGACCCCATATCCCATCCCACCGCTACTTATCCCGCGACCATCATTAGCTGCAAGCCTACCCTACACATGACCTTTCTGATCTGAATAGACCTAGACTCAGACTTCCATCCATCTACACGTGTAGGAGTAGCCAATGCCGTTGAGGCAGTGTACAGGTGCATTTGGAGATCGCTTCGAGCGCCTAGATATTGCGTAGTACATAGGTAGCATTGCTACTGTAATATAGTGGTCACAGCCCCCCTCCAACCTGCAAGTCATGGACTAGGTCGGCTAGGCGGCCACAAGCGGATCCTCTTCAGCCCAACGCACCATTATTGATGATGATGGAAGATTTGCAAGCTTAATAGGCTAGGATCCAAATTGGGGCAATGAGTAAAAACTGGTAGACTAGGTCTAGGCCTAGGTCTAGATAATATCTACAGCGTAGGATGGCCGGTTTATTCTGCACCTCTCAGAAGACTGGTTAATTACCAATTAGCCCCGATATTGAGTCACGACAGCTGCATCCTCAATCCGCTGGTACCGTGGATCATCGACCAACAATAGAATCCCACTATCATGGCTTTTTTTTGTCGGCTTACACCTGCAGAGGTGGGTATTGCTGGTCTGCCTCGCCCTGCATTTAGCTGACATTGCGTGTTGCATAGACCATGAAGTACGCTGACGCAACAGGCTGAAGCCGCTGAATACATGTGCCGGTCTAACCGACGGCTTCTTTCTTTGAGTTCCAACTCCGGTCCCAGCTACACGGTTGGTTGGCTGCATCAAAGCCGTGCGATATTGTCTCAGGCAGCAACCTTTCGCCTTGTATTTTACTTGAAGGGATAAAAGGACCAAATAACACCTACGTATGGATAATGCTAAGCAAGATCTAACTACCTACCTGGAACATCATCCTCGTCTGAGCCGGCGTTACTCACCTAGCGTAGCAGCGACGACTTACAACAACACAAGGCGCTCTCCCTGTGCCTGTATTCACTCAACATTTCACCTACCGATTTCATCATACTCTTTACCATGAGTTGCCACAAGGTTGCTGTCATTGGAGCTGGACCTGCTGGCAAGTCTCACTCCTTTGTCACCCATAAACTCCAATGTTCTGACCATCGTGTAGGCTGCATGCTGGCAAGATTGCTTCACCAAGGCGGCACTGACGTCACCGTCTTCGAAGGAGAGTCCTCGCCAGACTTTCGCTCTCAAGGCGGGACATTGGACTTGCACACTGCTACCGGCTTAGCAGCTCTCAAGGAAGCCGGCCTCTTTGACGAGTTCCTCAAGCATGCGAGATATGACGGGCAGTATATGGCCATTGTCGACAAAGATCTCGAGTATCATCTCGTGCGTAACGCCGATGACAAGTTCGCCTCCAATATCGAGGAGCGCCCAGAAGTCGACCGTTCCAAGCTCCGCGAGATTCTTTCTCACTCGCTTCCCGAGGGAATGATCAAATGGGGCCATCATCTCAAGACCATCGACGACCGCAAGCTCGTCTTCGAGCATACTACCGTCGACGGCTTCGACCTCGTCGTAGGCGCCGACGGAGCATGGAGCAAGGTCCGCAAATCAATAGCCCCAGAGCTCGTGCCCGAGTACACCAAAATCGCCCTGCATGACCTCGAGATCCCTGACGTCGAGAACACCGCCCCCGAGCTGCACAAGCTGGTCAACCGAGGCAGCATCTTCGCGAGCACCGAAGGCGCGCGCATGTCGATACAGCAAATGGGCGACGGCAGCCTGAGCGTGTACGCCGCCTACGTCAACGAGGTCGAGGACTGGATGAAGCCGGAAAAGTGCGGCTACAATGCGCACGACTTACGCGAGACGAGGGCGGCGCTCCTGGGCAGCACCTTTGCGGATTGGAGTCCTCAGCTACGGCAGGCGCTCGAGCGGACACAGGGCAGATGCAACCCGCGATCGCTGTACATGCTGCCCGTTGGGGCTACGTGGACGCACACGCCGGGCTTCACCCTGATCGGCGATGCAGCTCATCTGATGACTCCGTACGCGGGAGAAGGCGTGAACCAGGCTCTCGAGGACGCGATGTTGCTGGCAAAGGCCATCAACGGGGCCGCGTCCAAGAACAGCAACGAGCTGGACCAGGCGATTGTGGAGTTTGAGAAGGTCATGCACGCCCGTGTCACGGAGGTTCAGGAGCTGGCGGCTGGGCTCCTTCAAGACTGGATGTTCACGCCTGGCGCGCCCAAGGCCGTCATGGCCAAGTCGATGAATCGGCACGTCAGACACAGGCTGCCGTGGGCGCTGAAGCCGTTAGGCACCGCGGCCGTGTATGGCTATTTCTTCTGCCGGGGACTGGTGGGTTGAACCCAGGTGGGATTCCACGTATGATGAGCATGTAAGAAAAAGTAGCCGTTGGAACAAGACTTGACGATGTCCTGTTACAATACGAGGGAGGCTTAGACGGGTGCTAGATTAGTACTTTCTGTAGTGTAGGATACTGTGTGAAATCAAAGTCACCGCTTATCAGGCACTGTCCGGACACCATGCCGAGACGTCACCCGCGTGACCAGGGGCACTGCTGATCCACCATCCCAACTAAACCTCAACGCCCGGCGTTGCTTGCCCCTAATTATATCGGCAACGCAAGCTGTTTCTATGGACTTTAGGAATAGGGACAAAAGTAAAACAGCTGCTTGCCATTGCCGTGATATGTCAACATGGCCAGCTCCCAAGCGCCATTGATTTCTAACGATCACCGCGACTCGGAGGAAGAGCTCGAATATGACGTCGATGAGGCCCGATACCAGACCGAGTCTGCCAAAGCTGCGGATCCCGGGCCCAGCACCTTTGTCCTCGCCTTGACCTTTGCTGCTGGTATCAGCGGCCTGCTTTTTGGGTGTATGCTTGTCTCCTAGTGCGAATCCCATTGCCCCGTCTGGTGGTATGCTGACGACGGCTTTGCTGCAGATGACACGGGCGTCGTGTCCGCCATGCTCGTCTCCATGGGCTCCTCCCTCTCCGACCGCGACCTGACCTCGCTGGATAAGTCCGTCATCACGTCGTCGACCTCCCTCTTCGCGCTGTTCATCTCGCCCTTCTCGTCCGTCCTCGCCGACCGCTTCGGCCGCAAGCGCGTCATCCTCTACGCCGACGTGCTCTTCACCGCGGGCGCCCTGCTGCAGTCTTGGAGCTCCACCGTCCCTGTCATGGTCGTCGGGCGGTGCATCATCGGCGCGGGAGTCGGCGCGGCGAGCTTCGTCGTTCCGCTGTACATCTCCGAGGTGGCACCGGCCTCGTATCGCGGCCGCCTGGTCACGACCAATTCCATGTTCATCACGGGCGGCCAGGTGGTCGCGTACGTTGTCGGATGGGCGTTCTCGACGTTTGGGAACAAGGACACCGGGTGGCGGTGGATGGTCGGGCTGGGGGCGCTGCCGGCGTTGTTACAGGGCGTCATGATCTTCTTCATGCCCGAGACGCCGCGGTGGCTCGTCAAGGTCGGTCGGTCGGGCGAGGCTAAGACCGTGATCCAGAAGGTGAACGGCGGGGCGTTGGTGCGCAACGCCGACGTGCTGGTCAGGGAGATTGAGCTGGAAGTGCGAGAGGAGTACGAGGCACAGCGACTGCGGGAGCACCAGACATCCAGCCGGTGGAAATGGCTGGGTGGATGGGACGCCTTGATCAGTGTGGGAAAGCACCGTCGGGCGTTGGCCATTGCGTGTCTTCTCCAGGGCTTCCAGCAGCTCTGCGGGTTTGTAAGTGAACCCTGAGAATTGGCTGGCCTACGAGTGATACTACGGAACGACTACTAATTTACCTCTTGGGCAGAACTCGTTGATGTACTTTTCAGCCACAATCTTTACCATTGTCGGGTTCAAGAGCCCAACGCTCACGTCCATGGTGGTCGCCGTCACCAACTTCGCATTTACGCTCGTTGCCCTGGTCTTAATCGACCGGGTCGGACGGAGGAGGATTTTGCTCTACTCGATCCCGTTCATGATCGTGGGCCTGTTGCTCTCTGCATACGGCTTCTCGTTCCTCACACTCAGCAAATCATCCGACGTCGGCAGCGACGACGTGCCTGCCAGCTCCGGACACGAATTCGCAGGCATGACGGTGCTGATCAGCATCATGTTGTATGTGGCGTCGTACGCGATCGGGATGGGAAACGTGCCGTGGATGCAGAGCGAGCTGTTCCCGCTGGCGGTGCGGTCGCTGGGCAGTGGCGTGTCGACGGCGACCAACTGGGGCGCCAACTTCGTGGTCGGGCTGACGTTCCTGCCGATGATGGATGCGCTGAGCCCGTCGTGGACGTTTGTGCTGTATGCGCTGGTGTGCGTCGTCGGATACGGGTTGATCTGGCGTATATACCCTGAGACGGCGGGCTTGAGTCTGGAGGAGGCCACGGCCTTGTTGGACAATGGGTGGGGGGTTCGATGAAGCCTGGGTGGATGCGAATAGACTATGTATGCCCGTTCACGGTAGAGATTAGATTTACTTAAGATAATACTTAAGATAAGAGGTTTAACCAACCTGTCCCTGCACTTATCTGAGATTGCCAGTAGATGAATGATCTGAAGAGATTTCCAGGTGGCCAAGGACACCCAGGCTCGCTCAAATTCTGACCCATCCACCCATCCATCCATCCATCCATAAAAATAAACAAGCTGCCTTGAGCCGGTGGGTATCAACGGCAATCTACGGCATCTCGGTCTCGCGTTTACATGCTGCAAACATACTACCTAAAGTGGCAGTTCGTGGCGACTCTCCCTTGCCCCCCTCCCTCGTCGCCTGCGCCGAGAAATTACATCATTGTACGGTTACGAGGGGGACGACGGCGTGATTGCGATGCGAGCTACCGACAAAAAAAAAAGAATCCCTGAACGCGAATTCGCGAGAGAGCGAAGAAGTGGAGCACCCTCGGCAGCGGGTCGGCAGCTCCCGCAACAGGCCAAGCAGTGCAAATGGACATTTTATTGATGATAAAGCAGTGGATATCTGAGCGTGCTTCGTAGACTGTTGCGTGCCGCTTCAAGGATGGCCGGGAGGGAGACAAACCGGCAATAAGGTGCAGCTTATTCCCAAGGACTCGTGGGTGCTGATCAACAAGTCTCCTAGTTGGGTATTCCCTGGTGCCCGTTAGCTTACGTAGTAGATAACTAGCGTCTTAGTTACTCATCCGGAGTTCCAGAAGAGGGCGGCGGGGCCCGTCCGTACCTGTCCTGTCTATAATCAGGCACCAAGAGCCCAATAATGGAGTTGGCTAATGGGTTTGATACTATGTATATCCGAAGTTTTGGGTAAGATTGAACAGTCCGATACGACGACAGGGGTTACGTATATGGATGTTGATGAGTTCGGCTCGGCTCCGAATGTAGGTCCGGCCGAGACGACGAGCGTTGATGAGAGTTTGCCTTAAACAGGAAACAGGAAACAGGAAACATGGCATCTGAAGGAACAGAAGGCTGAGCAATCCTAAACGGCGATCATTGTTGACAGAAAGTGGCGGAACTCATCATCCTCGCTCCTGTAACCCATCTGTTGGCCGGGACGAACAGGTTCATGATGCACCGGAGCCTGGTTCAGCACGGCACCCGGTGCCGAACGGCTGCCGAGAGTGGGTGGATGGTCGGGTGGGTCCTGGCCTCCGGTGGGTTGACTGTGCATCCGTCCGCCACCCCAACAACAGAGATTTTTTTCTGCCAGGGCCCCTGGAGTTGAAGGGGGAGAGGGAGGGATCTAAGATGAAGATGGAGATGCAGCAGGCCACGCATTAGTAATTGCCATGCTAGGGTCTTTTCTTGTTGCTCTTTCTGTTTGTTTGCTCTGTCCTGGCTGCACGGATTCTCAGAGTTCGGCCCCTCGCGCGGCGGCGTGAACAAGGCCCCCGGATCTCAAGTTCAACTTATACAAAAGTAGTACTGCAGAGTAGGCCTATGTATATCTATTCGTACCCCCTGGACGTATCATGTGCTTTCCCACCCTTTCCAACACGTAACCCTACGCAGGCAAGGTAGGGCCCCTGTACAGAGCATTTACCAAAGGAATTTCCGAGCTGCAGCGAATAGAGACGAAGGAGGAAGAAGCAAGCCGGGTTCGACGCCTTTCTGTCGCCTACCGCCTGTTGTCTCAGAGCCCACCCGCCCGCAAACGTTCGCTGTTCGGCCTCGGAGCTTCCGCCGTCGTCGCCTTAGCGTCGGCGCCGGTTGGTTGGGCTTTACATAGTAGTGGTTATCCCCGGAAAACCGGCCGGCTTCAGTCAGCGATGGCTCGTGCGATGCGTCATCGCTGCAAGAAGAAGCGTCGCCCACTAAGCTATGAGTGGAGGAGGAGGTCAAGTCCAAGCTTGCAACTTCCTCTCGGTTTGAACCAGGGATGGGCTTCTGGGTTCCCGCCTGAAATATACTTTACTACGGCGTCACCCCCCCTCCTCCTATACTTCTCCTCCCCTGATCTCTTTTATTCTTCATACTCCTTCATTACATAGTATAATCACTACATTCCGGTCTCATAGAGCAGACAGTGTTGCCGAGTACTCTCTCTCAGTCAATTGACATCGCGACACACGTCTCCAACACACATCCGACACACACACTTACACTCCCTCTCGCTCAACTGCGAGCCACCCACCTCACCATGACAATCGACATAGTCGACCAGGAGCTCATCGACGCCGAGCGGAACGCCTCTCCCGAGCGATACCAAAGGCGCGCAAGTAACGAGATTGAGCGGGTTCTCTCCACGTCGACCGCTTCATCCTCCTCCACCCACTCGGCCCGTCGCCGCGGGCGCAGCGACAGCAACAACATCAACGCCCTCAGTCGCATCTCGACGCAAAACGACCTCGAGCGCCACGTCACCGAGCTCAGCCGCATCGCCACCCACCGCAGCCAGCACAATGCCACCGTCGGAGGCGGCCTGCGCTCTCGCACCAACAGCCGGGCCTCGCGCCGTCCGCTGCCGGCCTTTGGCGCCGGGAAGCCGTTCCCGCCGCCGCTGCCTGAGCAGGAGGAATATGTCGTCGAGTTCGATGGGCCCAACGACCCCATGCACTCTCAGAACTGGCCGCTGAAGAAGAAGCTGCTCACCGCGGCTGTCTTGGGCTACACCACCGCGACGTCCTCCTTCACCTCGTCCATCTTCTCTGCCGCCACAGCGGCCGTGGCTGTTGAGTTCAAGGTCAGCAGCGAAATTGGTCTGCTCGGAACTGCTCTCTACGTCCTCGGCTTCGCTTTTGGCCCGTCTCTCTGGGCACCACTCTCAGAATTGCGCGGCCGTCGTCTGCCCATCGTCATCGCAATGTTTGGATTCTCCGTCTTCTCCATTGCTTGTGCTACTGGTAAGGATATCCAGACTGTCCTGATCTGCCGCTTCTTCAGTGGTTTCTTTGGTGCCTGTCCACTTGCCGTTGTCGCCGCCGTCTTCTCCGACATGTTCGACAACCGCACTCGCGGTACAGCCATTACTCTCTTCTCCATGGCTGTCTTTACTGGTCCGCTCCTCGCTCCCTTCATCGGCGGTTTCATCACCCAGTCTCACCTGGGCTGGCGCTGGACCGAGTACCTCGTCTCCATCTTGGGTTTCGTCGCCTTTATCCTCGACGTCATATTCCTCGAGGAGACGTATCCTCCCGTTATCCTCATCCAGAAAGCCGCCGAGTTGCGTCGCCGTACCAAGAACTGGGGCATCCACGCCAAGCAGGAGGAAATCGAGGTCGACTTCAAGGAGCTCGTCCAGAAGAACTTTTCGCGACCTCTGCGCCTGCTATTTACAGAGCCCATCATCTTGTTGCTCTCCATCTACATGAGCTTTATTTACGGCCTGCTCTACCTCTTCCTTACTGCTTACCCACTCGTCTTCGTCGGCGTCCACGGCTTCACTTCTGGCGTCGCGGGCCTGACCTTCTTTGGCATGATTGCTGGCCAGCTCATTGCAGGTGCCTCTGTCATTGCTCAACAGCCTTGGTATCTCCGCAAGTTGGCTGCCAACAATGGCATTCCAGTTCCTGAATGGCGACTGCCCAATGTCATGGCCGGTGGCATCTCGTTTACAATCGGCATCTTCTGGTTCGGATGGTAAGTTGGACATTACAGTGGCTCTTGGACGCAAATGCTAACAACAACTTAGGAGTGGATACACAAAGGACGTCCACTGGATCGTCCCCGCGCTTAGTGGCCTCTGCACGGGTTTTGGTCTCATGTCCATCTTCCTCCAGGCCCTCAACTACCTGGTCGACGCGTACCTCATGTTCGCCGCCTCGGCCATTGCTGGCAACACGTTCCTTCGATCCCTCTGCGGCGCTGCCTTCCCGCTCTTTGCCCGACAAATGTTCGACGGCATGGGTATCCAGTGGGCTTCGACGTTGCTGGGCTGTGTCGCCCTGGTGCTCGCGCCGATTCCTTTCGTCTTCTACAAGTACGGCGCCAGAATCCGACACCATAGCGCCTATGCCCCAACTGCACCGCCCGCAGGCCTTGCTCGTGCCCCTTCAGTGGCCGACGACGAAGAGAAGGAGGACTCGAACGAGACTGCCCTGGCGGCCGTCGTGGCCCGAAGGGACAGCATTGCGGGCGAGCCCAAGGAGAATGCTTAAGGACTTGCTTTACAACCCTTTGCAAGTTGTGTCTAAATGTTTCCTTTGTTCAATGTCTTCCGGAGGTCGATGTGGGGTTCCGGCTCCAGCTTGAAAAAAAAATGGGAAGCATGGCGTTTCTGTGATTAGGGTTGATGCTAAAAAGCGGCCACGATTGGCGGTTCCTCGTTGAGGATGTTACGGATACAGTGACGTCGGCTGAGAATTTCTAAGTATCTCAGAATGCGGAACGATGCCGATGACAAAACTAGAGGCCTGGGTGTTAAAGTACCCAGGAGAGCGGCAGCATATAGCTGGTAATGTAATTCTTGATAAAAGCAATGTCAAAAACATTACAAACATCGGTCTGTTTCATGTTGACTGTAGGATCGTTGCACGCCATGCCGCCTGACAATGTCACTGGAAGCATGACTGACCAGACTAATAAAGGCCCTGGACCCTCGCCTGCAGAGAGCTGTGCAAGGCGTCTTCCCCGCGTAAAATTAGGTGCTCCGTCAGTTCGCACCTCAACGTGGTTTCTGGGGCCTAGTAACCTCTCCGAGGGGTGAAGCCAAGACGAAGGGCTTGCCTTGCGGTCCAAGTGTCCTCTCCGTTCAAAGTCCAGAAACTAGGTAATTGTTCAGCGGATCTCAAGTTGGAATTATCCAACTCTCTATTGCATTGATGTGTTTCGAATGGAACTGTGGCTGTGGTTTTGGGAGGATGAGGGGTGATTTTGTGTCCCTCCTCCTAACCTACCTATCTAAGTGAGTTGTGCTGTTCGGGCTGTAAACTCACACTTCTTACCTATCGTTCGCTTTATCCCCTCACGCCTAGATTCTATAATGCTTTAGTAACACTCTAATGCCCTAATACCCTAACTGCTCTATTATTGTAAATAGTGAGACTATCTAAGGAGAGTGAAAACCCAAACAAGCATGTAGCATTTCCGACACTCACCCTCACGCTCGCACTCACACTCATATTTCACAATCGATGCCATTCTCAATCACTTTGCTAGGACTTTACTTCAGGTACCCGGCATGCATGCCCACTTTTGGAACTGTTGGTCCGCAGTCGGTACTCATCGCAGTCGGTGCCGTGTTCCGCCACCTGCAACGTTGTCTTCAGCCTTCTGATTCTCGTGGAGTGTCCTCCGAATCTTTCGACCACATTGGTCCCACGCTCATCGCTCGCTCACCCCCCCCGAGGAAGCCCTCTCTTTGCGAAGGCAAGTCGAGCACGACAGGGATGCCGTCACCGCCCTGGACAGGACGACCGCGACACTGGACGACCCTCGCCAACGCCTAAAAGACCCTCGGCAGCATACACTCAGAATCTAGAGACCTTGCCATTGCACTCCGGCAAGGTCGCAGAGACCTCCACGTGTTGGTCTCTATCCAGAGGGACATACGAACTCGAGCAGCACCCTCAGCAGCACCCCGAAGACCGCGAGGTCCCCGTCCCCGTCGCCGTCTGCTCCGAAGCCCTGGGATCAGATTGGGCTCGTGGGCCACAATCCCAAGTCAGCTTGTCTGATTTGATGTAGCTGCTGGCTAGGGATAGTCTATATATACCCTACTAGGAAATCGGGGAATCAGGGAATCAGTTATTAGAGCGTTAGGGAATTCAGGATTGTTGTTACTAGAAAGCGATTAATATGGCATGTGAGATCGTGTGGGTGAATTATCGGCTGCCTTCGTTTTGGGGTTCTCTAGTTGCCCACATAAGAGCAAGTTTGGTAGGCCTGAATACTTCCAAACTTGACTCTAGCGTCTGGCCCAATTGTGTTGACAGAGCAAACATCACTATACCTAAATTATGTACACTCTCCTACACTCTTCTTCTGTTTCGAAGTTATCACATGCTTTCTGGCGATGATGACCCCATCCAGCAAGTTGTCGCTGTCGTGGTAGTAGACACCCGGCACCCCTTTCCAGTTGCTAGTATTACAGCATCGGTGTCGTTGTGCACTCACCTGCGAACTTCAGGGCCACGGTCATGTTGGTTGCCTTTGAAAAGAGCAAGTTTGTGGGCTTGACAAACTTAGAACTGGTTCCAGCGGCTGGGCAGACAGTCACGGCCATGGTTGGAGGAGGATGCCTTCTTAGTAAAGACAAGAGACGCCGTCATAGGTTTCGTGTATTCGAGTAATGGTAAGTAGTTGCAGGCATTCTTGGGGGACACCACTTTCTCTGTAGAGAACTTACAAGACAGGCAACTTTCCGTGTTCCATGTGCCACGGACTCATCGCAGGTTCTTCGCAACTTCCTCTAGGCCATGTGTTGCGCAATCATGATAACCGTCACTCCATCCGAAGGAACATCGTCGCGGACCAGGAATGTACCCAAGGCCGAAAGCCCTGCTCAAAAACTGCCCCCTAGGTTGAACAGTGACGTCGTCCCCTCGACTCCAGCGATGCCTCACCACCCCCGGCGCTTCCATTAAATAGCACGGCTGGCTCATGCTACCTCCCTCGGCCAGGTGCCTCCACTTCCAGTCGGATGGTGAACGGCAGCTGCTGAATTGCTAGTAGACGATGATCTGAATGAGCCAGCCTTGGTGCCGTCCGTCTCGCCGAGATATGGAAAAGGAGTAGTCCGTCAGACACCGCGGACATGACCCCACTGCATCCACACATGTTCAAGACGTGTGAGACGGTGTTACTAGCTCTGGAATACCGTACGAAACACCATGTTCAGAATACTCTCTAGTATCGATATGACAGCAGATTTCGTAACCTTTCTTCTGAGACCGTCTCGTAAAATTGCCTCACTGCCTTTCCGTTGCCAGATGGTCATCGTCTTTTGTATGAAGAGTTCATTATCCACAATGCGAGCTTGAACAGCCCACTGACAGCAAAGGCCAGACTCATGTTCGTGTTCCGCACCGCTACGGTCCAATTTTGTCACCAGAAGCCCGTGCGATGGTCCATAGAGATGGCGGTTCATAACGAGTCGGGCGTGGGGGAATTGCATCGTCGATATAGGATAGGATGGGGGCCACGAATAACGGCACGAATAATCAGTCGTGCATGGCAGCATCTCGATACAGTAGGCCCAAAGGCCTAGGTAATCGCTGGGCTTGGGCCACCACGGGGTCCATGAATGGAGCTGCACACAGCGGTGGCAAAGTAGACGCTGGCAATGACCTTTTCGAAGAGCTGTAAAGCTTCTTCACAAACCCCTCGGCGGCGCTCGACTAAGGAGCATCGGTGGGAGAGAAGGCTATTGACAGACGGCAGGTAAGGGCAAACGAGAGCAAGGAAGCATCGGGAAGATTCTCGGCGACAAGGTCGATCATCTCTAGCGGGAGTGCTTTTAGGTCCCCTCTTGGATCCGACGTCAGGCTGTTATCTCGGAGAATGTGACGAAACGAGCCTCTCAGGTAATGAAGCAAGCCCATGTCGCCGCGGATTGAAAAGGAATTGGATGTAGGTGTACGTGTAGGTAGTCGAAGAGTTGGATTTCGCATGGTCAAAGTGCCGACTGCTTTCTTTTATAGACACGACACTCCTGTTCATGCACTTCTACAACCTTGAAGGCCGAATTCCGGACCTTGACCCAAGTATTCCCAAAGCTTGAGGCTTGAGCTTTGTATGAGACTTCGCCCAACGGAGGATCCTGGCCACTGAAATCAAGCTCTAAGTTCGTCAAGTCATAAGGCCAGCCGACAACTCATCCTCTTACCCCACAAGCTTCCTCGCTCTTGGTAGCCACAAGCATTCATGGTGCATTTCACTTATTCGATCAGCTCTACTAGTAGTTTGCAGATTGGTTCCTATTAAAGCCATGGTATCCCGACTCTTTCCATAATTACTCCACCCATACACAGCCAGCGATTGAATGGACGACGTAAAAGAATCCAGCGACATACATCTCATTAGCGTTTACATTACAAGAAGAAAGCGATCGCCAGCAGTGCACTTGCATAAGGCCACATTCCGTAAACTGCGACCGGGCTGCCAGATGACGTTGTGACATTATTACAGCTGTAGTCCTTCACCAACACTCCCCGGTCTTCCAACTCGTCAAAGGGTGTGCAGTTGAAGGCGATTGTTTGGAGTGGACTGGGGTCTATGGTGAACTCCTTGAGGACCTTCTGGGTGTTGTTCCCATCGGCGTGGTTGTCCATGAACGAGTCGCTAGAAACATCAATCAGCCAAAACCGTGCAAGACCGCAGCTAGGGGGTGGGGGTAGCTTACAAGAACTCGTTGGAGACGTTGACTCTAGAGACCGAGATCCTGCTGATGTTCTTCTCCGGCCAGTACCATACTTGTTCGTCGTCGACGTACTGAGAAGTCAGGTTCAGGCTGGCGCAGGAGGCAATCTCCAGGTCAAAGTCCTCCCAATTGACAGCGCTCTTGGGCAGCTTGATGGTCTGCAGGCCGTCGCTATTGCGCACGACCAGACTGGTCAGTTGGTCAAACGGCAGCTCAAGCTCCTCAAGAGCCCCGTCACTCTCCATGGTGAACTTGCCGACGGTGAGGTTCTTGACCGCCTTGTTGCGCTCGAGCTTCGTGATGTTGCCCTTCAGCATGATGCTGTCCAGCTCCATGGCGGAGGACTCCGAAGTACCCAGCGTGACGCTGATGTCGTCGCCCGACACCCAGAGCTCCGGGGCCTGAGCCCAGCCGAACGTGATGTGGTCGACGTTGGGGAGATACTCCTTCGAGATGGTCACGCGGGACTGGTCGGCGCTGCCGTTGGCGCGGATGGGGTGGTTGAAGAAGCTGTCGACGGACTTGACCGCCGCGCCCCAGAACGAAACGCTCCCGTACTTGTTCTCTCCCGTGAACCCCTCCAGGCCTTCATGGTTGAGGTTGGTGAGGTTCTTGGCGTCGATGGTGAAGTAGCCAAGGTACGCCAGCTTCGTGATGTCCAGCCGCTTGAGCTGATGCAGGCGCTTCAGCGACACGGAGCCCTGGACGCGGGCGAGGCTCGGGAACCGGAGCTCCTTCAGGCCCTGGAAGTACCAGAAGTCGATGCTGCCGCCGACCTTGGCAAGCGTGGAGCTGGAGATGGAAAAGTCCGAGGGGATGGCGCAGTCGTCCCACGATTCCTCGCAGCCGGAGTGGGTGATGTCGCCCTGGATCTCCTCGACGCCGTCGAGATTGATGGTCTCGCTCAGCTCCTTTGCGAAACCCAGGTTCCCCGTTATGATCTGGCAATCGCTGCGCACGTCGGCGGCGTCATTCGCGTCGGCGATGGTGACATTGACGCATTCGACTGCCCGGGCGACTCCTGCAAGACCCGCGAGTGAGAGGGGAAAGCTCCGATTGTCGCATCAGTAGCGCGACTCACCTGGGAATAGCGGCAACAGCCATAGGGCCGCGGCGCTGAGGGCTCGCATCCACATCATGGAGCGCTTTGTCGAGCTGGTGAACGGCGTTGCGGGATGTTTTACACCACCAAAAGAAGGGATGGTTGCCGTCACAAAACAGGGTGCCGCCGCCATTTAAGCACGGCAGAGCGCAGGACCTCGTCGGGCATAGATATGTCTCTCTTGTGGAAAATTGGAGGCTGGATGCATGGTAGCACAGGCTCGTCACACCTTGGCTGCATATCGTGTGGCCTCATATTGCATGGGCTACCCGGCTTCGACGCAGGGGAGGTCGTCCTTGGCAGCCTTCCAGCCAACCGAAGCCAGAGCAGCCATCTTTGCTTATTTACGGGCCATATACACGTCCGTAGGTGATTTGGCACCACGTCGCCGATGTCCCAACGTAACATTGATCCCCGTGGGTATCACCAGATGGTTCCCCGGACCCTCTTTTGCAGGCGATACTACTGGCACGTCATTGCTACTTAATCTCCACGTGCAGCCGTCGTCCTTTTGAAGGGAAGCGTGCTTTCTTTTGCGTTCTTGTGCGAGTCGTCCTGCAGTAAATGTAACCATGCGCAATGCTTTTATAATGCATAGCGTTGCGGGTTTATTAAAATTATGACATGGAAGGTTGAAGCGTTTGGCCTTGTCCACAGCACCCGCTCTTGATCGCCATTCCCGTTCTAAAAATAAGCCGAGATTAGGCTATTGCCTATCTACTTCGTACTAGTATCTAAGCTAGACGGCCTAGCTTCTTCTTAGGCTACTCGGGCTGCAATCGAATTGGCCTGGCCGAGGAGTTTTCCACACGAAAAACAACCAACTGGAGCCTGGCAGCCCGCCGTCGTACCAGCCAAGGCACTTTATTAAATTCCTTGTATGGCCAACAACCTGTGCGACGCCGTCGTATTATCAGCCAATCCACCCGGAGCCCGAAACACCAATAAGCTTGCTGACAGGGGGGAAGCCTCAGTGAAAGTGAAGTCGAGCTCCGATGCCCCAGTATTCGCATCTCGTAGGACAAAGAGCATCTATCCGAGAATACGAGAACGAAAAGTGCTGGTTGAGATTAAGGCGGTTACACAGCAGCACAGCAGCACAGCAGCCAGTCGTGTTTGGAATCGGGGACATCTCGTAGCCCGTGCATGTAATTAGCTTGCAGCATGGCGTGCAAGGACTCGAAGATAAGCCGTTTCTGACTTGCATGACGCTGTACCACAGACTCGCAATTGGTTCCAAATCTGTCAAATACGAGCTCTCATTTGACTAAATTGCGAAATCTCAGTCGACGGGTTAGACTGCTCGGCAGATCCATGAGTGAGAACAACTACTACCTTCGGCCTTACGCTTGCCTGATCTCCTGCTCTAGGCCTGCCACAGCGTAAAGAGCCATTTCCAGTCGCACCGCTGTAAAATGACGGTACGGTGGCTCTAGTTTCTGCTGTGGCGCGGCGTCCCGTATACTTCGCCCCGAGCCCTCTCCATATCCGTGCGAGCTTGTTATTAATCTATAGGGCGTAGAGCATAATGACCCCAGTCTTGGGTAGCCAGTTACATAGAATATCTTAGCACGGATATCCGGATAGCTTCTTCCAAGCTCCTATCGATTACACTGAACAGAGGGTTAGGGAAAAGCCGTGCCTGTATCAATTGGCTGTATCCCGGTTGAATGGTTTGAACCAATGTCGGGGCGCTGTGTCGAGTTCTTTAATGTATCTCGGGTCAATGTGGATGAAATCCAGCGAAGCAAGGCCTTGACCCTTTCCTCGTTGGTCTGTTCGTAAGAGTTTCCAGCCCCGACTATTGCCACTGTACGGAGGGCACCGAATAGCCTCCTAGTGTCCCCAGAGAGGAAGCTGATAATTAAAGCCACTGCAAAGTCTGAATGCGCCGAGGAGTCTTCTTAGCCCCTGGCGGAGGCCTTGGTGATGACGAGGGTTCAAGAGTTCCGGGACGTGTGTTGTACTTGGACACTGTTGGCGCTCCCCAGGCATTGCGAGCACTCCTACGCCTCAGGTAAAGGACTCGTCCAGAGTAAGAGTGCTAAGAATGACGAGGCCACTGAAGTGTGCGTCGCATATGGAGACTACTGTTAGTAGGGTGTTCCTGAGCCCCCGAAGACCCCTCCGGACTTTCGACCGCAGACACATGGTAGTGAGTGAACTACTATTGTATTTAGTTATAGGCAGTGTAAGTAGAAGAGAAGCCTGTCTGATAAGTGTATAACTCTTATCGCATTCTTCCTCATTCCGCATACAGAAGACCAATTGTGTGGCAAGCTTCGCCGCTGAACTGACTATTAGAAGTTATTCGAAGGCAATACAAGGTAGTTGTACACGCGTAATGGTCTTTAGAACGCTCAGTCAGGAGCCAGTCCGTTCTTATATCGGCTATATTATGGACCTTACCACTTCGATTTTGCTAACCATTCCTCAAATGTGCTTGCTCGTATGCCAAGGTTCTGCCTGGATGTGTCATTCTCAGGATTCATGGTTCCGTAGCAAACCCTATCACTTGGAGCCACGGCAATCCACTGCACCACCTGCTTGATATCTTCTTCGTACCCCTTCCCACGGTTGCTGCGACGGTAGCTCCCCATTATTTGTCAGTTGTTGACTCAAAGCTAGAAGGGTGAGATGTTAGTCACGAAAATATTTCCGAAAAATCCGAAACCCGGATTTTGGGGCTAACGACAGGATATGTCTTTGACGCCGTTTTCTCTGGGCCCGCTGCGAACACCTTTGTGATTCATCGTGTTCAGCTTTCACGAGACAACCGTCTTCTTACGTGGCAACACTCACCACTTGTGAAGATGCCAATATCATAGTCTGGATCAACCCGATCGGTGAGTGTAGCACTAGGAACGGGTGCACAAAAGCGGACGGGTCACGAAACTATTCCCTGCGAATTTCAATGAGCGAGGGCATCGAAGAATGCGAAATGTTCGACTTTGCAATATTCCGCGGCGTCGACAATGTTGTGACCAGCAGTCAGCTCGTGGCGCGTCTCGTCTTCGGTGTTGATAGTTTGGCCGGGGAGTCGATTGTGTGTTACAGCGAGAACTCCATAAGCATTCTTGAATGCTAGACGGAGACTATCGACATCGTAGATGTTCGTGACAACGGCACTCAGTCTCTCATGCGATGCGAATTCTTGGAGAAGACGCTGTACCGCTTGATCCTCGACATCTCGCGTAATGGCACGGACGTGAAAGGATGGAGAGGTCTTGTGAAGGATGGCGCGGACAACGCCTCGTCCCTGGTTTCCCGCCACTCCTAGAACGACGATGATGCGAGCTTGCTTAGCTGATGGCATGGTTGAGAACCATTTGCTGTACCCATTAATGGGAAAATTACCAGCCCTTCAAGGGCATTCGCAAATAGTGCGGAACCCCCTTAGTCTGTCCTCTCAAATTCCTGGTAGATACATTTCGGCTTATGAGGATGCCTAAGAAGTTACTTTTGCAACGGGATCTCCAACAGCTGTCTTAAACACTCCTTCCAGCGCCTAAGTTCTTCCAGGAGGTGAGAACCACGGTAGTTGTCGTGTCCCACACGTCGCGGATGGCGATGGCAGTCGTCATCGTACTCAACACAAGCTTACATCAAGCCCATGTGATTCTTTGCAGTCCAATTGTGCTGTCCGTGGTGGAAGTTGTGGTATTTTCCATGCTCCCAAGGTAGCGTTGCTTCGCTTCTAAATCAAATTTCCTGCCTGTGAGGAGGCACCCTTCTGAATCGCGACTGAATAAATAGAATGGCTCGACGACAAGTCTAAGGGAGTCATGCTACTAGAAGTGCACACATACGTTTCCTAGGTCCGGTTGAGCACACAACGTCTCCCAGAGACTAGGGACTGCTTTCAGAGACTGCGCTCGATCGGGACACAGGAAGAGAAGCCTCTCTGTTTTTTTATCCTGTCAAAGGCCGAGTCGTGGATTAGCATGCAGCCTCCCCTGTTCGCATCCAACAGCGAGAGACAGAGCTTCGTACACCAAGGAGATGAACAGTCGTTATCATGAGGAAGGGGCACCACTTCGTAGGATGGGGTCTAATATTGGAGCAGCACCATGACCCTTGTCTTGATAATCCCATTTCACATTCACTTGCCTCATCGGCCTGTCCTTTTCTGTCCTTATTGGCCTGTGAGACTTGTGACCCCATGGCTGGAGTGAGAGCACCGTAATTGTTTGATGAATCTTGTGGCGCAGCGATTCAGGTTGCTGGGGTTCGAGAATCCTATGATATCAACCTGCCTCGAGAACCGATAAGCGGGGGTAAACACACATCGAATTGTGCTGGTGACTCTGAACGTGACTGTGAGTAGCTTGGGTAGTGCAGTTTTTCTAAGTGGATCTGGTTTAGTGCCTCAAAAGTGCCCCGCTGATTACCGATTTTGGAGTTACCGGGGGCGGAGTTTCGGAGTCCCAGAATGGAACTCGGCGATTGACCACGCTCGAGGATGCGTATATTAAGCAACGATTTGGCCTCTCACTCTTCCTTTCTCAAAATCTTCAGACCCATAATCCAGTGCCCTCCATTCTCAACGTCTTACTCTACCTATTCAATCCAGTTGCTCAAGATGGCCACCGCTGAGACCAAGCCTTCGGAGACTTACGAGGCGGGCTGCCATTGTGGTTTCATCAGCCTCTCTGTCACGCTCTCGCCGCCGCTCCCAGAGTACATTGTCAACCAATGCAACTGCTCCATTTGCCGTCGCGCGGGCTACCTCTTTGTTTGTTCGTGATATAATGCATTGGCAATTCCCTAATAGTTTTTGCTTGCTAACAGGAGTTTCAGATCCATCGTACGACGAAGTGACCTGGCACCATGGCTCCGACACCCGCGTGGGACGCTACCAGTTCAACACCAAGACGCGCGACCACATGTTCTGCCCCAAGTGCGGCGTGAGCATTGGCATTGACTTTAATCACGCAGATCCGAAGAACTATGGAATCAGTGTAAGTGGATGGCTGAAGGCGGAGTGCACAGGTACACAGAGCTGACTATCGACGATCACAGCTGCGACAGTTCAACGACATCGACCTGGATTCAGTCAAGTACCAGCAGTTTGATGGGGCGCATAAACTGAGTCCGGCTGTTGACATGTCTGGCAAGCAGGTCGATGGACAGACGGGAGAGGAAGTTTCGGCTAGTGCTTGAAAGTAGTATGAGGAAGTGAGTTGGTGCTGCAGGAAGCTGGCGTTGGCAATCAAACGATGGAGTTGGGAGTTGGTGTGTGGTGCCAAACAAGGTGTGGAGAGTGAGGACTCCCCCAGCCTCGTGCTAGCGTGAACGTTTCCTCCAGTAGGCGGTTGTCCGAATGAATAGAAGGGTTAGATTATTATGTCCGGGATGGACTGAATGTCCCCTGTCGAGCTGGCAGTTGCATCGATCTTCGTGTGGTGTACTTTAAAGATAGTTGGATATCAAGCCATTTACGCAAAGCTGGACAAATGCGGGGATGATCTCCCCCCGGTCGCAATTGAAGACTGGGATCACCGCATCGGGAACAGGTTTCAAGTGAACCCTTGTGTAATGCTCCCATAATCCTTTCATCTTCCAGCCTTGAATGTCGAGATGGTTGTGAAAAGAAACCTCGCTAAATCTGTTTGTTTCACCA
This sequence comes from Corinectria fuckeliana, assembly GCA_019137255.1. Lineage (NCBI taxonomy): Eukaryota > Fungi > Ascomycota > Sordariomycetes > Hypocreales > Nectriaceae > Corinectria > Corinectria fuckeliana. Next base: position 239,445 of record WPDH01000100.1, on the reverse strand, counting down.
AGCAAAACATCCATGTGCGTCCGCCCTTTGATGCGTAGATACTCGTTGACATCATTGTCATATCTGGCTCGAAAATGGCAGAAGCGTCAGTGGGCGACAAAGGCGGTACCACGGATAGGGCTCTTACAGGGGAAGGCACAGAAGCTTCACCCCGCTACAGCAAGCTACGCAGGCCTTAACCTCACTACTGCAGATCCCTTCCTTATTTTGGTTTAGCGCGCATTCATTGCTGCACCTCAATCCAGGTGCTTGGCTGATAGCACTGGGATATCGACGTCATCGATCTTTCAGCTTGGCTTCGATGCTCGCTTGCTAGATCTTGCACTATCAAGCCATTCCAGCCATATAATCCTCCGCCACCTTTTTTTCTCCCTTCTTCCCCTCATTCTCCCCGTCCCGTCCGTCTTTCTCAAACTCGCCTACTGCTGGGCCTGGAGGCAGACTGATCAAGTTACAGGCTACACCTCGCAGACATGCCTAACACCGTGAACTTGGAGGAGCCGACCGCGCCTGCCAGTCACCATTACAGCGGGCAGAATCGTGTTCCCAACATCCAGCAATTTGTCCAGCAGCTGGACCGCGACAAGAGGGAACGCGATGCCGCCATTGATGCCGAGCTGAAGAAGAACAGGGCCGCCCAAGGGGAGGCCAAGGCACACACCAACGAACCCGCTCCCAAGGCGAAGGACCACCGCATGGTGCGGGATCCTGTCACGGGCAAGGATGTTGGTATCCAAGATGCAGACATTGACTTCGCCGAGGCTGTGGATAACCCCAAGGTACGGACCGTGAGAAAATCCCGATAGCCGAAGAGCTCCTGGGCTGACTGTTTGAATAGTTGTCCATTCCGAACGAAAATCTAGGAAAGCATGCCACGATTTCGACCTCATCGAAAATGTCTGGCGAAGAATACCGCCGTGCTCAAGATATCACGGCACCACCAGACCCCGTACAAGAGGGTTCCACCTCTGATGTTCCTATCCGTAGTGAAAAGACATCGGTCCTTTTCTACAAGACGCCTTCGGTTAGCTACGAGCCCATGTTTGGCGTCCTCGAGCAGCGCGCCAATGTGCTCTGCACGGGAATCTTCTTCGGAATCGTGTTCATCGGCAAGATGTTCGGCGGCCGCCTACTCGGACTTATCCCCCTAGCCTTCTGCGTTGCGGCTGGCGTCTTCCTCTGGGTCAAGGACGTGATTCGCCAGGGCAGAGACTTGGAGTGGTCAAGTGAGCAGGAGCGTGGTGAGACAGCTACGACGAACTTGATCCCCGAGTCGGTCGAATGGATGAACACCATGTTGGGTATTGTTTGGGGGCTTATCAACCCGGAGATGTTTGTGGGCATCGCTGATACGTAAGTCTAATGCACCCATGCGGTAAATGACATATCACTCACACGAGACAGTCTTGAGGACGTCATGGCAGCCTCCGTTCCCGGTGTTATCGAAAATGTCCGTGTCGCAGACATCTCCCAAGGCAACAACCCGATCCGAATTCTCAACATGCGAGCCTTGCCAGACTCCCACGTCCAGGACATCAAAGATGAACAGCATAAACAAAACGAGAAGAATACCGACCCCGAAGAGCTCGCCGCAAACGAACAGGCAGGCTCCTTTTACAACCTCGAAGTCTCCATCGCGTACCATGCGAAGCCTTCCGGGGGAGATGTCGCGTCGAAAGCACGTAACATGGGCATGCAGCTCGTGTTCTACTTGGGCGTCAAGGGACTCTTTGGTGTGCCCTTGCCCATCTGGGTCGAGCTGATCGGTCTCGTCGCCACCGCGCGAATCCGCATCCAACTGACTCCGGATCCGCCCTTCCTGAAGACCATGACTTTCACTCTTATGGGGCTTCCCAAGGTTCAAGCTGGATGTACACCCATGATAGAAAAGGGCGTTAACATCCTCAACCTTCCTCTCATCTCCAACTTTGTGAACTGGGCCATCGGTGCAGCAGCGTCCATGTACGTGGCCCCCAAGAGCATGTCACTCGACCTGAGTAAGATGCTCCAAGGCGACGACATCAAGAAGGAGACTCTCGCTATAGGTGTTTTGTTCATCCGAATCCACAAGGCTGTTGGTCTCAGCAAGCAGGATCAGCGCGGCAGCAAGGGTGGTGGCTCTGACCCATACATCACCATCAGCTGGAGCAAGTTCTCTAAGCCTCAATTCTGTACTCGAGTTATCCAAGACGACCTCAACCCAGTCTTCGAGGAGAGTTGTGGCCTCCTTGTCACTGCAGACCTGATCAAGGCAGATGAGCAGGTCTCCGTCGAGCTTTGGGATAGCGATCGCTCCTCAGCCGACGACGTTGTGGGCAAGGTCGAACTCAGCATCCAGAAGTTGATTCAGCACCCTGGAAAGATGTTCCCCCAGGTCTCCAAGCTGAAGGGCGTCAAGGCTGAAAGCGAGATGCCCGGTGAGCTTCACTGGGAGGTAGGATTTTTCGGCAAGACGCAGTTCCGCAAGGCACTGCGCACCGACGGGAGAGACCTCAACCTCCCCAAGGAGCTCTCTGACAATCCCGAACTTCAGGAGGACAAGGGCGCCATTGATTCGAAGGAGGAGGACTCTGTTATTCACACTCCCCCGGACCCATTGTGGCCTTCTGGAGTTCTTAGTGTTGTCGTTCATCAGATTGTCGGCCTTGAACTTGCTAACATCAAGGGCTCGGAGGGAAAGCGCAAAGGCAAGGAGTACGAGCCTGCTCGCCCTGAGGCAGGTCCCGTGAAGGAAGAACAGAGCAAGTCGCTTCCAAGCTCCTATTGTACCATTTTGGTCAACGATGAGTTGGTGTACAAGACTCGAACCAAGGTGGTGTCTTCTCAGCCCATCTTTAATGCCGGAACTGAGAGGTTTGTCCGCGACTGGCGCTCTTGCATCGTCACTGTCGCAGTCCGTGACTCACGGAACCGGCAGCACGATCCCATTATTGGTGTCGTGCCCCTCAGACTTGGAGACATCTTGCAGACCAGCAGTGAGTCCACTCGATGGCACCCCTTGGACGGAGGTATTGGATTTGGTCGAATCCGTGTATCTCTGCTGTTCCGCTCTGTCGAGCTCAGACTTCCTCCTCCCCAGCTCGGTTGGGACATTGGAACATTTGAGTTCCTCCCCGACTGCATCACGACTGTCAACTACGTCCCATCCGAAAAGGTCAGGCTCCGCTTGCGGACTGGTGGGTCTTCTGCCACCATCAAGAAGCATGATTCTGTCCATGAGGGTGACGGGATAAAATTCAATCTCCACAATGGTGACGTGAGTGACCAGCCGCAGCAGCAGCAGCAGCTTCGTCTCCCTGTACGCCACCGGTACAGCTCTCCCATCTTCTTCGAGTTTTACCCGTCTGGCAAGCGAAACCCTGATGCGTTCGCCGCGATCTGGTTGTTGGAGTTGACCGATGGAGAGGAGAAGGTCTTCGACATTCCGGTTTGGAAGTGCAACAATGCGCTGCGGCTGTCGCAAAATTACATTACGGAAGAGAGCTTCCACTCCATCCCAGATATGGATATTCAGGAGGTTGGCCGGGTCCGATTCCGTGGCAGGTTCTCTGCTGGAACCGACTCTGATCATATCAAGTTTGTGAGCTCCAACGATACTCGTGAGACAATTGAGGTATGGGAAGCTTGCTACGCCGAGGGTGTGCGCGCGCAGGAAGTCCAAGGCGAGGTTCCTCCAGTGATCCAGAAGCTCCACGACGAGTCATTGACCCAAGGTCGAGATATCCTCGCCCAAGCGAACGAGAAGGAGAAGGCCAGATGGTTGGCCAAGGATGGTCAAGACTGGAGCGGAGCATTCGGAGAGGACCCCTCCGTTTTGATGGCAAAGCAGGATGGTGCTCCCGAAGACAGCGAGGAGTACGACGATTTCGACGAAGATGATGATGACCCCGACCTCGGGATTCAAGACGGGGAGACGGACCCATCAGTCCCATCCGAGGACGGCCGTCAATCCTTGGACAGCAACGCGACGGGCGTGACGAGCGGTTCACAGGGCAGCAATGCTAGCACTAGCAGCAAGAACCCCATTAAGAAGTTCAAGGATTACCGAGACCGCAGTCGGGACCTCCACCGAAAGCATCGGGGGTTAATGCAGTGGCGCCCGCTGCGCAACGCACAGTTCGCCAAGGATGAGGCCTTGTTTGCCATGCGCAAGGTCAAGAATCTCGGAGCACTCGATGGACGGAAGCCTGATGTCGAGACTGAGGCATAGATAACGAAAAAATGCTGGTTGCTTTCCTTTGTTTTCGGGTTGCGATTTTGATCAGGGTTATGAGGGTGCAAACGGAAGACCCTAGATTGATGACTTACGCGGAAGCAGTTTGTATGAATGACGGGTGGGCTATGGCGACTTGGCCCTTGGTAGTTCTATTAGTCAGTTCAATTATGCTGTTAAAAACATGTTTCCTAGGCCGTGAGTGAGTACTACGTGAGCATTGCTCTTACCAATACTAGGTATGCAGCCTGAATTTGACTGACGAGGCGTAGTTAGGTTGAGTTTTGCGTGGAGCAGAAGTTCATGTGTCGCGTTGCCCAGTACATCAACGCCGACTCGCCGACTCACCGAACTCAGGGCCATCAGTTTCCCCGATTCTGACACGATTCCCGACAGTGAAAACATATTGCGCGCGTCGAACACATTGCTCTTTCGTGCTCACGCTGCAAGGCCTTCGTTCTACGACGACTGTGCCTTCGTTCTAGAATCGTTCCAATGATTATTAAACCGTTCAAGTTTAATTCCCTACTATATTCACGCCATTATTTTCTCAATCGATCAACTGGTTGACAAGTTTCTAGTTCCACTCTACAAGTTAAAACTGGTACGGCTAATATATAAGTCCTCGCTGCCACCAATCGCATCTCTCCTGTGCCGTCCCATCCTTGATGACTTCAACTCTTGTCTTGTCAAAATCCAACAAAGCAGCACTCTCACCATACAAAGGCCATTCTGGCGCCCCAACCACGCTCTTGTCGTCGTTAGGACTGCCAGTAACCACAAACGCAGTAATATACTCCTGCAAGTACGTCGCATGGGTTTTGTTCCCACTCTCGAGTTCTTCCCAGCCCCACGACTCTCTACCATTCATGAATGTGGCCGGCACATCGTCAGTGTGTAGACCGATGGAGTTGTTGTACTGGTAGTTATAGGTCAGATTGGAAAACGCGCGGCTTAGGTGTTTGGTGTGGCAGGTGAAGACGAATTCGGAAATGAAAAGATCTAATCGACCGCGCATATCGTGGTAAGACTGTGAGCCATCGTAAATTGGAGGGTAGAGCTCGTTCGCTATGTGAGACAAGACTGAGGGTTGGGCAGCAGGGAAGACTTCTTCGAGGTATAAGCCGAACTCAGACTCTGTGTGGAGATCTGGGGTGAACTGGTGGCCCTGAACAGATTGACGTCAGAATTGTAAGAAATGGTCAACCGTAGTTACTGGGTAGGAGATTTACCTCGTTAGGACAGTGTCCAAGCATGACTTTTACATTTTGGTCGAATGCCCCTCTTGCAAGAAGCTTCCCCGGGAGATCAGGCATGTACTCTGCATCTATCGTTGTTCCTGCGATGATGTTAGATTGTTAATTCCACAAGCTTAGTCCAAGGACGCGGTATACCAAATTTGAACTTCCCAAAGGTGCTCGTAGCCACGACTTCATCATTGGCCTGAATCAAAGCTTTCGTGCTCTGCTTACGTGCCTCATCTAGGGAAGAGACTTGAAGAGCGTCGAGGAACTCTTGATAGCAACTCTCTGGCTCGTAGCTTCCTATCACAGGGATTATAGCCGGGCTTTGGATGATTGCTTGCTTGAAAGGAGGTTTCTGGGGTGGGTTTAAGCCGCCATATGCTGTGATGTGGGCCATGATGGAACCCCCACCAGCAGACTCGCCCATGACTGTCACGCGGTCTGAGTCCGTTAGGGGCAGATCTCGTCGGATTTCATGAATAGACAGCGTACCTGGATCTCCTCCAAAGAGATGGATGTGTTTCTGGACCCAGTCCAACGCCATTCGCTGATCATGCAAGCCAGCGTTTGCGGTGCCATTTGCCTGTACAGATGGGCCGGCAAGGAATCCGAAAGCACCTAGCTGCCAACTGTAAGTACAGGTCCGATCTCTCACTCCTGAGAGTAACTTACTCTGTAGTTCATAGAAACAAATATAAAGCCCTCCCGTCCTGACTGCTGGTCATGTGCAATGAGACCGGAGGGATTTCCCCAGAAGCTCTTGCTCCCCATTATATACGCCCCGCCATAGATCCATACTAGCACCGGTGCACCTCTTTTGCGAGTCCTTCCCTTTCGCCTCCCTCGTAGGACTTGTTCTGGTACGACGACATCCAAAAACAAACAATCTTCTCTCTCATCTGCGCCGTGGGGTGGAATCTCGTAAGTGATATTGCCTGTCTGGTTCAGAGGAGTTCCGTTGATATCCATGGATGCAACCCAAGCCGCCATCGACTGCGGACAATTGTAACCTATAGATCCATCTTGAATACCTAACGCTCTCTCGCTAAGGGGAAGCTCTGGCTTTGCGAATCGTAGGGCTCCCAGTGGTGGCGCAGCATAGCGGATGTTGGAGAAGTTGTAGTATTGGCCAGAGTGCTAGAAAGAAAGGAAAGTTTAGAGGGCTGTTCGCCATAAAATATGAGGTAGGGCACTGCTGGGACGTACATTGTGGAAAGACGGTCGATAAAGAGCATATCCCAAGTCGACTACTGGCGATTGGTTCGGTATAGAATTATTGGAATATACTGCTTCGTTATTTGGAGAGTTGATTCCCCACTGCCAGCCAGTGAAGGCAAGCAGGACCTGATGTATGAGCTGCATTTTCTCAATGAAGGATTGTGATGAGAGTACGTTCTCGAGGAGAAATCTCTTAAAGTCCGGACAGGCCTATATGCAATTTGATACGGGGACAACGAAAACTGTCGTCTGATACCAAACTAGTCTTACAAGGTCTTAGTCAGTAAAAGATAAGGACAGTCGAGATCGATAGAACGCGATAGCGAAATCTTTCTCCATTCGCTCCAGATAACACAAGCATGTTTGGGAAACCAACAGCGTATCCAACCCAAGATATCACGAGCCGGGCTCGTAGATAAGCCAGGAGTAGAACGGTACAAGCCTACTGGGTGAAGGCGCTAGGCTTAGTGCGGGGACTTGTGTTCGGTGTAGACTTCCATACCCGTTCCTTATCTATGCTACTCTAGACTGCCTCTTCGGCTGTTACTTTAGTCCTATGCGTGTAGATTAGGTGAGGTTCGCTCAACTAACGGTCGCGCTCACTCGCTGTTGACTACTCATCGTGTCGAGTCCTGATGTCTATCAGATAGTGGTTATCAAAGGCCAGGCGTCAGATTCTTAGCTTGGTCTCTAAGAGATACTGTCAATATAATGGTTGCATTCAATGGTCAAGATGTAGATGGTACTGCCAGTTCAAGATCGCTTCGATATTGCTTTGCTTAAATACCCCGACTTCTCAGCCCTCTCAAGGAGAGAGCCCTCTACAGCTATCTAGTAAAGCGATTATTCGAACGCCGTGTCTTACACAGCCGACGCCAAAATGGCACCCGTTGATGAGGCCCCGGTAGCCAAGCTTCAGTACGACTTCCCGACGCACAACGATGTCGACCACGGTACCGGCTTGGTTGACTCGATTGACCTGAAGCACGAGTTGAACAAATCGTTCAATATCTGGAGCGCCTTGGGCCTCCAGTATTCCTTAACCTCTACGCCTCTCGCAGTGGGCTCGTACCTTGCCAGTGTTATTGGGGTCGGCGGCAGTCCCGTCTTCGTCTTTGGATACATTTTTGCAGTGACATGCAATCTTTGCGTTTGCGTCAGTCTTGCCGAGGTTGCCGCAGTTCACCCTCATACATCGGGTAAGTTAACCCAACTAGACACGCTTGCATCCCACATCGGCAAAGAGACCGAGCAGTTCGCTAACGCTCTCACTTGTCATCATTAGGTCAAATCTACTGGACTGCCGTATTGGCTCCTAAGAAGTATGCACGCGGTCTGAGTTACCTGTCAGCTTGGATCACCACCGCGACATACTTCTTCCTGACAGCTGCTTCTGTACTCCTCTCCTCTCAGCTCATCTGGGCACTGGTCCAAGTCGTCCACTCGACCTTTGTTCTTCACCCATGGCATTACTATGTGGGCTATATTGGCGCAACGTTGCTGGCGCTATGCGTCAACATACCGCTCTTCAAGCTCTATCCGTACATGCTCAAAAGTCTTGTCCTCTACATCAACATCGGAGCCCTCTTCGTCCTCATCGTACTCCTCGTCCGGACTCATCCTAAACAATCGGCATCATTCGTCTTCACGGACTTTGTCAACATGACCGGTTGGTCCTCGGATGGTGTTGTGTTCTTCTTAGGCCTTCTCCCGGGTGTTACAGCCGTGAACGGGTTTGACGGCGCTGCCCATCTGGCCGAAGAGGTCCCTGAGCCGGGAAAGAATATTCCCCGCGTCATGGTGGGAAGTGCTGTCCTTAGCGCTGTCATGGGGTTTCCTATGGTGCTGGTATATATGTTCTGTGTCGTGAGTCCAGACAATCTCCTTGCTCCTATTGGAGGCCAGCCAGTTGCCCAACTACTGTTAGACTCTCTCGACTCACAGGCTTTGACAATTATCAGCATGTTGGTCTATATTGTCTGCATGCTAGCTGCTAGCATCTGTTTGTTAACAAGTTTCTCACGCATCGTCTTGTCAATCGGGCGCCAGCAAGCACTCCCATTCTCAGGTTGGATGTCAAGCGTCAACTCCTACTACGAATTACCCGTCAACGCAATATCCATTGGTGCGTTCTTTGTCATCGCTCTCGGTGCCATCATTCTCGGCTCTACAACAGCCATCAATGCTATTCTCGGCGGCGGAATGGTGCTAGGATACGTTTCCTATTTTCTCGTTTTAGCAACCCTTTTCTCCAAGGGTCGAAAGACTGTGTTCTCAGAGAACCGGTTTTTCAGTTTAGGACGGAGTGGAACCTTCTTCAACTGTATTTCGGTTGTCTGGATGCCTTTCATCATCATCTGGCTATGTTTTCCGACTTACTTACCAGTCACCGGTTCAACGATGAACTATGCGAGCGCAGTCCTAGGAGGGGTTCTGCTTTGTGCTGCGGTGAACTGGTTTGCGTATTCGAGGACGAGGTATACAATCCCTGTTGCTATGTTTGATTTAAGCCCTATGAATGAGATGATATAGCTAGCTTAAGTTGAGAGGCAAATAAAGTGGTTGTTATGACAGTAGGGTCGACATTCAACTGGGCTGCCTACTTAAAGCAGCCGCCTACCCAGAATTGCTAGAGTGGCATGCTTTTTCCCGTTATTAGACTAATATGCCTGCCCATGCCCACGCTAATTTTTGTCTCTTAAGTTGACTAACCAAGCTGTCGCAGTAGCTTCTTCCCTTGAGATCTCATTTTCTAAGTCCTTTGTGTCGCCCCGAGAGAGACGGGTGCCTAGGTAACCGGCGACTCATAGGTGCACAGCCCCGTACACTGCACCCCTAGGTCTTAGTCAGCAACAGCCCGCTATAGCTCCCCCCCCCCTCAGTGCCTTAAGGGCCCTATATTTATGGGCTATCTTGACCATGCAAAATACAGCATTTTGCGCCCCTTCTATGGCCTTCTGTATGACATTTACTGCAGGTAGGCAATTTCTTCTCTAACGGCTCTTCCGGCTGCTGGCTAGGAGGCTCTTGCAGTTGCTGGCTGGGGGGCTCTTGTGGCTGCTGGCTGGGCTCTTGCGGCTGCTGGCTGGGGGGCTCTTGCGGCTGCTGGCTGGGGGGCTCTCGGGGCCCGTGGTTGTGGTGGGAAAATCGGGCTTCAGTGCGTTGTTAGAGATACCACAGCTCGTAAGAATTTTCTTTGGCAAGGATTGAAAATTGGCAGCCTTGACGCCAGCGATTGCAAGCGTATAGGACAGTAGGCCGCTCAGAGCCTCCCCACCATGAACGTGAGCGTCGAATAATCCATTTATAGCCGCCGATTGCTGCGTAAATCGCAAGATCAAGCTCAAGCTCTTCTCGCGAGGGGTAATACTAAAAAGGTGGGAGGTCTTCCATTGGATCCATTATTGTAGGTGCTAAGTTATAGGGCCCTTAGGGCACTGAGGGGGGGGGAGCTATAGCGGGCTGTTGCTGACTAAGACCTAGGGGTGCAGTGTACGGGGCTGTGCACCTATGAGTCGCCGGAGTATCCCCTTGTTCTAGCCGTGCAGTCCACCGCAGATTCCGGCGACATTACCTACTTGCAACTCGCAACGATGGAGCCAAATCGCGTAGGTCATGGCGATAAACACACCAGCCCGAGTCATGCGCCATTGCCATCACACCTAACATGGCCTGAATATGCTTCCAGGAATATTGAATCTGGAAGGCCGTTGTCCGGTGAGACGGCAGCGAAGCCACATAGCCCAGCCAAAGTCCAGCTCAACGCGTCGAACCACGCGTTCAGCCCGCCAGGCGGTTCGAGAATTGCCGTTTTCTTGAACTCTTCCCCAAGACGCCAGGCTCCCTCTGGCTTTGAGGTGGAAAATGAAAATCCGGAGGGACCTGTTGTTTCGGATTTGACGTCCAGAGGGAGACCCAAGGCGTTGATATCGAGCGAGACGCCGGCCACGTCCGAACCAGGTCACAGCCCAAGCCGCCAAACCGCTACGCCGAATGCCTTGTCAACGGGGCCTCAACGTTCACGAGGGAGACCCAAAGGATGGAAGCCAGGCATGTCTTACAGCGGACACGCGATGAAGACGCAGGCAACCGCTGCAGGGTCGCGACAGGCCCGGCAGGTTAAGCCGAGGCCGCCACCGAACGGATTCCCGAAGCGCCGGGGCCGGCCACCAAAGGCGCCGTCTCCGCTACCGAGAGACATCTACTTGAACCTCGACCCGCCATTCATCGCGTTCCTGTGCGAGTGGCACGAGTGCAAGGCCGAACTGCACAATCTGGACACATTGCGCCGCCACGTATACGTGGTTCACGGCTGGGAGCCTCGGTGGAGTTGCCGGTGGGGGAAGTGTGCTCGAGCTGAGATGCGCCGAGAGTTTGATGACGAGCAGAGTTTCGAGGCACACGTGGAACAGGCGCATTTGATACCGTTTGCGTGGCATGTTGGCGATGGACCAAACAACTCGAGCGGATCAGAGGCTCGGGGCAAAACGGATTCGGAGGAGATACCGGACTATCTCAAAGATGAGCATGGGAACCAAGTGACGCCTTCCGTCAAGCAACAGCAGGTGGAGGATCTCATCACTTGGAGGAATAACCGCCGGCGTTTGAGGGAACTATTGACGCGGCGAGACGAGAACTTACCCGATGAGGAATCGAACAAGTCTATGGAGAGTGAGGAGAGTGTATGGAGCAGTGCGAACTGAATGATTGCCGTATGTCTTTGGTTGTATATTCTACTTGCCCTTCCAGCTTCTTCTGTCGTTCAGTTGTAAGATTCGGGAATATCTAACCAAGGCATTCCCTAAGTATATAGTTCCCACAGTCTGATATAACTAAGGAGGATGTCTCAAGTACCACCCGTACTGCCTTTATTCCTTGCTTCCTGAGTCTTTCGCCCACTGATCATCGCCCTTCTTCCACGTCCGCAAAAACACTTCGGCCATTCGACTCCAGATGCGCTTCGGCAACTCATGGCCGACATCCTCCCACAAGACATAGTCGGCGCCCTGTATCGCCTTGGCCAGTGCCTCGCCGTGCACCTCGCCAAAGACCTGATCTTTGGCAGACTGGATTACCGTAGTCGAGCACCTGACATCCTTGAGCACCTCAACGCCAGGCCAATGCCCGAAGCACGCGGCGCTGTGGTTAGGCCCCTTGGAGTACAACGTCCCGCCCTGCAAGTCCCGGTCCGTAATCCGCGCCGTTATGATCTCGGCCTCCTTTTTCTCCTCTTCGTCTAGTGGCTGTGTCGAGAAGGCGTTGCATTGCCTCATCCTGTACTCAATATACAACTTCCTTTCGTTGCCCGTGCCCCCCGGCGCGGGCTGCGCTCCCACGTCGAGGCTGCTTGCTCTCTCGCTTGGGGGCAGCTCTGCGCTCACACCGGGGGACGTGTACAGCAGCGTCAGACTCCGGGTCTGCTGCGGCCTGCGTGCGGCGACCATATAACCGATAGGTCCTCCCATGCTAGCAGCGACGAGGTGGAATCCCTTGGAGGACAGGCCGAGGTGGTCGACGAGCCCCTCAACGTCGCCGGCCATGTCCGAGAGGGTGTATCCGCCGGGGACGGGGAACTCGGTCGACAGGCCGGTGTCGCGGTGGTCGAAGCGGATGAGGTAGTGTCCATCGCCGGCAGGGCTGAAGAGCGGGAGGAGGTCCTCGTGCCATTCGAGCATCGAGCCGGTGTGGCCGCTGATGAAGACGACGGCGGGGTCCGACGGGTCGCCGAAGGTCTGGTAGCAGATGCGGACTCGGCGGCGGTCGCCGGCCGGGAGGGTGACGAAGAGCTCCGGGGAGGCATCCATCTTCGGTGTAAGAGTTGGTCTGACTGATCTAGGACACGAGACACGGGAGCAGACAGTCTGCTAAGTCGGTAAGTGCATACGCAGAATGAAAGCGGCTAAATACCATGCTGCGCTGACGCATTTCAGATGGGGGGCTGGGTGGACTAGTGAATCCTACGGCTGACTGCGTGCTTGAAGCTCCGGCGCATTTCCGACGTCTGTTCAAGAAGCAATAAATAAAGGCCGACGAGCGAGGAACGGATCAATAAGACCCATGCAATCTACTCACTGGATGACGGTCAATTCCGTAGCCACGACTAGATGCCCTAGAGATTTATTGCAACGCCTTGGGCCAGACACACCTAGAACACCAAGCAACTGCATGCTTAATGAGAAGCTCCCCACCGTACCGGCGCCTCCTTTCTCATCAGGTCCGCGTGTTTTTAGTCGAGGTCGGGGTAACAGCATTCTTTCGGCTGCCAGCTGAAGTTCATGTAGTCGAAGATGCACCCGAGGGTCATTGCTTCCTGACGTAGGCTACCCGGAAACAATGCTTGCGGAGAACGGTGCCAAGGTTGGGCTCGGGTTGAAGTGCAATCGTGGGTAGATGATGGTACCTCGAAAGTACCTGCGGTATATGCGCAGTGGTGTCATGTAGATCCTACATCGGTGCTGTTTTTCCCACGGAAATGCTTCTCAGTTAAGTGGCAAATAGGATCCGCTTCCTACATACGGCACGTTGTGCCGCCTCCCAGACTGTAGCTCTCTTGTTGAGTGATAGGTTATTGCTTGAAAGAGGAGAGTATGCAGTGTTCAAAGGCGGGCGTATGTATACAGGCCGTTCAATAGCGAAAAGAGTTGCATGCCGGACGATAATATTTAGCAAGGCGGAATCAACGCGCTCCGAGCATCGAAAGGATCTCTTTCATGTGGAGACGGCTGCGTGGTGTCGATGGGAGGAAGGAATACTAAAAAGAGGCTAGGCAACAGCCGTCTACGCTATTGGAGTTCGAGGCCAGGTTTTCTGAGATTATATGTTCTGGGTCATTCTCATCCCGCTAACATGAAGTCTATGTAGCCCTGAGGTGGTTGCTCAATGACGGAAATGTTGACAAGCCACACTTGAGAGATAGGAGCCGCATTAATCAACTAGGGTAGAGGCATTCCGTAGACCATAACGGCTATGCGTAAAGTAATTAACTTGAGAGGCGGGTGAGCATAGTTCGTCACTTCGAATGAAAGACGAGTTGCCGCAGACTATGTATAGTACGGGACTGCGGGTCGGGTGCAGACTACACTCTGGAGAGTGTAGATGCATCATGCAAAAGATGTCTCGAAAAGCTGGCTTGAATTGCTTGACAGTAGACACATACAGTTTCATTAAATGGCGATATATCTGTGGCCCTGGATATCTTGGTCGTCATACATTACTTCAAAGGTCGCTTCGGAGCCTCGTTACCAAAAACCGCATTTATATTTCATTATAGAGCACACATCGACTGTTAGTCGCACAAGGACTCCGTATTATAATCCGTTCATGGACTTTGACAGCTGTTCACGAAATGGTGGATGAATACTCCACGCCAAGAGAAGACTAGCCCCGCAAGCCAACGATACACCGATATCAAGGCCGCAAACTGTAAGACTGCTTAAGCCTGCCTGTCTGGGCGTGACGAGGCACCCTGTAGACAAAGGTCAAGCAGCCCTTGAATTTCTCAAATTTGTTCCCGCCCCCTGGAAACATGGCAGAAACAGGGCTCTAGCTAGCGAAAAGCGTTCGTATTGCGTATTCAGAACATGACATCTTCGTCTAGCAGGTTCATGAGCTGCTGGTTCCCATGATACCAGTCGCCGAGGTCAAACATCGAACAGTCACTGGCCTCAACCGCCTGCGTTTCAACTCCTGCTCCCGCCACCATGTTCGCAAGCTCGAAGCTTCTTGGGGGAGAAAGATCGTTGAAACTCGAAGTCTCGCCTTCGGGCAACAGATACAAGCTCGAATCAATGTACAGTCGCGCAGCTTGACAGAGGAGCTCGTACAGCCGGTAGGGATGTGTCAGTAGCTCTGTGTCAGCTGCTTCGGGTTTCAATGAGGCCGCGAACCTATCTAAGCGGCCCAGGTCTTCCATGTCGAATAGCTGAACAGCACGAGTAAAGAGAATGCTGAATGGGACAAAGGGGGTGTGCATTATAGACCTGTAGGACGTCAATGTCAGCCAGGGCCACGGTTGTCCATTCCACACTTACCAAATTATGTATCTTGTAACCAACAAAGGGTCTCTGCAATTCCGCACCGATTTCATGCATTGCTCGCGTATATCCAAAGTATCACAAAGTATCACGAGCAGCCGCAACACAGTCGTCTGAAACTTCTGAGCTTTGCGCCATTGGAATCGCCCTAAGGATCAAAACCAGGAATGAAGATTGGCAAACAAGACCGCACTGAAGATATACAATCCTTATGGGATCCGATTCAGGGTCGCCAAGCTGGCTTGCGGCTTCCTGAGGTAGTTTGTCAGTAAAGTCCACAGCCAAAAGCCCCCCAAAAAGAAAAAGTAATGCAAACGTACCGAGATCTCGGCACGCATCTCATCGAGTAGTCCTCTGAGTTCTCTGGAAAGCTCCTGAGCAGCTGCGCCACGCTCTTCAGCTGGTGCAGACAGTCCTGCAGAACTATAAAGCTGGTCGTAGGCCTTTCTCTGGATTCGTGCGACCTTGGTAGACCGCGGTTCATTCGGATCGATTGACAATATAATATCGGTATCGCGAAGTGAGGAAGATCGACCAAATCTTAAGCATAGCCCATTCTCGAGACTATAGGCTTCCCAAAAAAGGCGTTCTTGAGCTGCCCTTACGGTCCCTTCGCTCTCTTTTTCTAAACCAAGGCGGTGGTATCCTAGCGTCTGGCAGAGATTCAAGGCAGATGAGATCAAGGTCCACGCCCTTGACGCTTTAGAGTCTTCAATCGAGCACAAGGCCTTGCATAGTATCAGCAAGCGCCTCAACTTCTATAATCCAAAATACACGTACCCCAAGAGTGAGTGCAGCAATGACTTCCATCGAGGCTGGCAAGAACAGCGGGAGCCGCAACAGCGAGCTGCCGAGGTTCGATCGACAAAGGTTGCAGTATTCTCGAGAGCTTTCGTCTCCATATACAACTGCATGTTCAGCGAACATATACGATAAAAAGCTGTTAGCGATGATGGAATCTGCTTCGGTGTAGTCGTTGACTGCGAAGAACACTCTGCAGCAAATTTCTTCGTATTTCTCGAGAGACAGAACTTTACACACCCAGGTAACCCTGGTATAGATTTCGTGGGCTAAGAGTATTTCAGCTTCGGTGAATCAATAGAGGGCGATGAATAACATACCCTTGGCCCATCGCAGAATTGCCACGACGGACTCTATAGGGGGCATGGTGTTGGCCTCATGTTTTACAACTTTGGGACCGATAGGGAGTAGCTTTTGAGCGATGTCTGAACCCTCCAATGCGCTTAGAAGTTTTCTCAGAGATGAAGTTACTTGGCCCGGTTCAGACTCTGTTTGTCTGGAACATTTGTCCTTGACAACGGCTTTGACAAAGTCGATAACATGAGCTGAATGGTCCCATTGTGGAATTGCGGCGGATGAAACGGTTAATCTCGGTCCAACTGATGGTTCCTTGAGCTCTACTTGGTTTGGCTGCGTTACTTGAGCTTCTGCTAGTCGCGTTGTTTCCTTGGGTAGGTTGAGCTTTTCCAGGAGAAGCTTGATGCCGTCAATATCGCGCGCAATGTCGTCAATCTTCCGCTCGCTATTTTGGGGACATCAATCAAGACTCCACAGAAGCAGATCTCATCGGGCAGATTTAGTCCAACTTACTATTGTGCCGAGATCAACACCCTTTGCCTGGAAGTCGTTGGTTTCGATGCGATCGTGCTGTGGGTGCAGTCGACCCGAGCAGATAGGCAGTTAGAGCAGGGCGACCCTTTATCACGCCCAATCTTTCCAAAAGACTTGTCAATTTCTTGCTTTTATTCGAACTACTACATGTTATAGGGAATTCACCTTTCGTGCTCGACACGGGTCACGCTGAAGGCAAAATCTCAGCTTACAAACCGCGATGCAGAGTGACGTTTCCGAGCATCAACGTACCGAGCGACGAGCAATTGCCGGGCGATCATTTAGTCTCGAATTGACAGAATTTCCGCGGAATTTCATGTTTAATCATACGTCTATGGACGCGAAATGTAGTGAAAGCTTCTCAATCAACAACGTTGCAGGTAACAACAGGCATAAGCAAGGGTGGTGATACTACGATGACAAATTCAACGGAAAGGCGCGGGTTTCCGGATTACTACAGTGGGTCTCCGGATCCTCGAAGGTGACCAATCACCATTTGGCCTCTGTCTGTCCATGGACTTGACTGTAAGTCTGTAGGTCTAAGTCGACATTAATCATGGAAGCAGACTATAAGTAGCTTTACATCCTCTCTCTGAATTCCAAGACACAGTGCCATACAAGTTCTAACAACTCAAACATCCTGAACTCTTTTACATCAACATCATGACTCAAAACATCCTCGTCACTGGCGCCGCCGGCTTTATGCAAGTCTTTTCGAGTCCTCTTCCTTTCCGCTAGCTAACTGCTTCCAGCGGTGGCTCCCTTCTTACCGACCTCCTGTCTCGTTCAAGTGCTTCTTTCAAGACAGCGAAATTCTTTGCTACGGTCCGGCTGCAGGAACAGGTCGATGCCTTATCGAAACTTGGGATCAGCGTGATCAAAGTCGACCTCGCCGACAAGGCGTCGGTGGAAGAAGCTGTGCTTCAAAACGAGAGTACGTTCAAGGAAGTAACCGTCGAAACGGGGTCATTAACCTCTTTTCTAGTCAACATTGTCGTTCATACAGCTGGTGCTGTAGACCCTCGCATGCCATCCAACCTCATCAGCGCCCTCGGTCAGCGCTACCGAGTGAGCGGAAACAAAACTTATCTAATCCACGTAAGTCCGCAGCCTCGATGTCAGACAGCTCTAACCTCGATTTAGACATCGGTAGCGACTATGTTCTCGGAGGAGGGCGGGTGGCCCTACGGTGAGGTGAAGGACACGGATCCCATCCTTGACAGGGAAAGGGAAATAGGAACAGAAAACCCTGTCCGACGAGTAAGTCCTCCTTCGTATAGCGCCATCATCTACGTGCGTAGTGTGTTCTTAACATCAGAACCAGGTCAACATTCTCGTCGCAGAAGAGGGCAAGGCTCAGAATGTTACAACCTTGAACGTTGCCGTACCGGTGGTCTGTAAGTAAACCTTGGATAGGGAATTTGCTTGTATACCCCTTCGAGAACTCACGTTAAAAATTGCATAGATGGAAGAGGCACTGGCGAGTGGAGAAAACTGTCCGTGAACATTCCAGCTATCGTCAGAAGCAGCATCAAGCTTAAGACTGTCTACAAATTTGAAAAGGACGGTGTAAGTCAACTTGATTCTTTTTTATGTGCAGTAGTATATCCGAAATAAGAATCTGCACAAAGACAGTCTACGTACTAACAACTGTAAGAACCCTCCGACATTGCACATTTCAGACTTGACGGCACTCTACGTCCTACTTGTGGACAATATCTTGCGAGAGGAGCCAGTCCCCAACGGCGAAAATGGTTATTACTTCGCCATGGCCCATAGGTCACCTTGGTGGAAGGTTATGCAGGGCATCGCCAAGAGTCTGCACTCGCGTGGGCTCGTGACAGAGCCAGAAGCGCACGTCTGGCCCAGCTACGACGTGGCAGCCGATACTTTAGGCTTTCCCCGCTTGTACATCCGGGCCATTGGGACTTCTAGGTAA
Organism: Corinectria fuckeliana; assembly: GCA_019137255.1. Classification (NCBI taxonomy): domain Eukaryota; kingdom Fungi; phylum Ascomycota; class Sordariomycetes; order Hypocreales; family Nectriaceae; genus Corinectria; species Corinectria fuckeliana. Next base: position 221,166 of record WPDH01000100.1, on the reverse strand, counting down.
GAGAATATCTACTATACCACAAGCGTAATTAGCTAACGGCTCTTCAGCGGACAGCTCGTCCCGATCAATGCGTACAAACTTGGGTGGAAGCCGAAGTGGGACGAGAAGAGGTTCCTGGACAGTATTGATGATGAGGTTCAAGCCGTGCAGGAGCTAGACACAGTCAAGATGATAGTTTTTGACTCCTTGATTCAGTCCGACAATAACTGAAAGGAGGCCTAGGAAATGCATAAGAAGGACCCAGTGTATCCGCTCGTTTGATAGACAGATATAAGACGAAGAATCAACGGACAAAATGACTCGAATCCTAGGAACATCACAAATAAATTTGACTACAGAATAGGCGCCATATTCGCCGCTGGGTAGGCAGATTCCAGTGTCAGTCCAACCTTACCATTGCGCGCTTACAGTATTCATTGCCGATCACAGCCCTAGGACCTCCAGTAATGCTACAGTCGCTCATGTCACGCATACATAAGTAGCAGCTCTCTCATATTTAGCATTTATCCAACCAATACTCTCCTTATGATTAAAGACAACTCCTACCGATCAAGTAAGGGTTACTGAGCGTCGTTACCCACATGGACACTAGGCCCCGATTTAACTCAAGTCGGTTTACTCGGCAGCTCCAGTAACTTTGACCATCTCCTTTGAATGCAGGTTTTGCTTTCACTGCCAAGGGGAAATAGTCTGAGAGTATAATCCTTTCAACGGCAATCCACCCATCCCCTCATCAGGTGGGGAAGGAGTTTCGGAAACGCCAACAAAGCGGTATCGGTAGGGCCAAGATCCAATATCTCGATGGCCAAGTTCTAGCCAGTATCCTTTCATTTCCGACGACGAATCCTTGGGAAGCTCTAGCCACATTCTTTGCAGTATATCTTGCCCGTCTGTGCTAGTTACCGCCCCATAGCTCAAAATATAATGTTGTTTCTGAGAGCCGTAGCAGGATGAAGGAATAGCAATGATGCATGATTTGAGACTAGCGAACTTTCGCAACATTTCTTCCATCGGGTTGATCACGACCTCTCGGACCGTGTCATACGCCGCGTCTGTAAAGACATTTCCCTTGTCAATGGATCGACCCGGGATCCGTAAATCTCCCTGGATCGAGACGTATAGTTTCAGGACGCTGGGAAACATGAGGGGTGTTTGCTCCATAAGAGTGACGAAAGACTCGTGGCCCGAAAACGGAGGATCGCCAGGATTTTGCTCACGGAATGGGTGGGTTTTCCACAGCATTACGACTGCGGTAATTGACGCGAGTCTCGAGGGCAGTAGGAGACTCGGAAGGTTAAGGATCAACTCAGTGTTGGCTAGCTTGAAAGTGTTGGTGGAATAGAGTACGTGAATACCCTCGACATAACTAGACCTAGGCTTAGTCTCTGACTCTCATCCGCGTTTCTTTTTCAAATTCGGATGCCACTTACGCTTGATGGCATGTAAGTAGCCAACTCATTACTTCGGTATGGCATTGCCCTAAAGAATATCCCGGACACCTTTCGTTATGTCCATACTTACACTCGTCACGCCAAGGATCCATCCCCCCAGTATAGCGGACCGCTCTCGAATGACGCCAGCCGGTCGCGGCATATGCAACTCCACCAGCGCCACTTTCTGGGCTTCCACTCGTTCACGCGAAGACGCCGTCGCGGCCAGACAGAGTCAGTGCCAAGGTCGGCCTTCGAATCACTTTGTCCAAAGCTACAGCGGCCACCATGCGCATTGTATGGATCCTTCGGGAGATCTGCCGGGTGGTTGTAATCAAGCTCGATGTGGAGAGTCTGGTCTCCGAATGCTAGGCGCAGGATCTTGAGGCGTATTTCTCTTGGAAGCTTAGTGAAAAACGGGCTGCTTTTGGAGCCGTCTCGCCCGGCTGATACTGGAGTGAGGGGCCTTGGACGCTCGTCCGGAAGATACGGCATCGGCTGTTTAGAGGGCTTGAACGGGTTCTTGTTGCGTATCCATTCTGCCGCGGACCCTCCCCATGGTGCCATAATGTTTAGAGTATTTCGGTGGTGGATGTGCCAGGGGTTGTGGAGGGTTGTTTGGGGGATTAACCAAGGCTGGCGATAGCAGCCGCTTTAAACAATCGTGAAAACTCCAGGCTTCATCGCCCCCTGTCCCTGTGATCGTCACACCGCCCATCATGTCCATCCTAACTAAACATGAACTCTTAGATTCTTAGTTGGCACGTGCGTATTATGCCCAAACAATGAAAACACTTACTGGATGCAGCCCCAGGCTCCTTTCCCAGGATATCGTTGAAGCATATATGGATCGAGGTAAACACTAGCGCTATCACTTTCGCTTCTGGTTGGCAATTAACGGCGGTGACGTGTGATATATCTCAAGACTGTACTAACAGCAAGTCAATCTCTAGTCACTCCTAAAGTCAAACTCAAGTCTGTATGTATACTACATACTACACCGGCATGGCACCCGCTGACTGGATAAGAACAGTACGTTAAGTTGTCTCCGGTCAACGAAAGCACTTTAAGCATCAACACAGCCAGGTAGGGAGCGCGCGACCAGGTGCGTTTCCGTATCTGTGGATTTGCACATTCGGCGAGTCTGCAGCTAACCTTGTGCGGCACTTAGCCGCCCAGGCTCTGCAAGCTGCCTGCTTGATATTGATGAGCCCCCGCATCACTTTTCGGATTCTGCCCTTAGCACGATCGCCTTTCTAGCAAATGGTCACCCAGTCTAGAGCAACATGCCCCGGTGGCGCCAGGAATCCTGCAGTTGTCCTAATGTCTTTGTTGAGAATGATTGCATACCGCTCTGCAGAGCCTGCAGTGCCTCCAGCCGAGAGACTCTATACAGGTTAGAACAAGAAACGTTTAGACCATTGCCACCGATCCCCCCCAGCGAGCCTCCCGGACAACTTAATTTTAGCTGGCCCGCCAGCGTTCCATCCACACGTTCTCAACAATCCCCTCATAGCGATACATGTGAGCCACCCTCTAGCATCCTTCCCGAGCCCAGAACGAAGACCGAGGCCGGATCCGCGGCTGAATATTTGATTCATGGCAAAACTCTGGCCGCGGACAAGTTCCGCCTGATCTGCCTCTCAGCCGGCGACACTACATCTATACCATCTCAAGTAGTGCATCTTGATCTAGAGGTGTACGGCCATGGAAACTGCCCCGAGTATGAGACGGTTTCGTACACCTGGGGCGGCGAAGAGGACGATAGTTCTTTGTGGGTGATGTCTACATGGCTATGATCGCTCGGTGGTGCTGACTTTTAATTCAAGGTGTGTGCTGATCTACGTTGGTAAATACTGGGATATTCTCCTCCAGACTTTGCCAACGGTTGCTGCCGACTAACGATAGATTCAACCAGTCAGGAAGATATATTAAACCTCACTAACGCTCACGACTTGCTACACAAGCATATATGGCGCAGAGTCTCGAGCGATTCATCCACCGCCCGCGGTGATAGCATGGTTGTATTAGAACGACGTATGTCTGACATTAGGGAGCATGTCCTGAGTGTGATCAACCCAGAAGTTTTAGCTGTCTGTCACTCCCTTCTTTATGGACGAAGTAATCACGACATGGAGGCGAGTATCGAGACAGGTCCTTTGGAAGAAGATCGGTTTGCGCCAAGCCTTTCTGACAGTTATCAATGCCGGAAAAACTTTGGAGTTGATGGAAGCACATTTCTAGTTTATATATAGTAGTTAAGGCTAGAGGCTAGAGTATGTTCGCAGTGTTTTCGCGCGAATGTGCTTCTCGTTTGCTACTACGGACAGAGTGAATAGAGACGGTGACTACGATGGCCTATACGTTGACGCCATTCTCATCTGACTAGCATTGACAACCAGTGACAAGGCTCAGCAAGTTTCAAACAAAAGAGAACAAAGAGTATAAAGCTGAGCTTTCAGCCCTTAGATGCATTGTAGAATTTCTACACGTGTTAAAGAAGATTCTTCCTCGCCCGATACTAGAGATCATGCAAGGCCAAAGCCTCTCCGGAAAGGCTTTTGCTCGAATTCATGCCCTAGCTCATATCTATTTTGTCGATTCACCCCAGGTCTCCGTCTTCACTCCATCTCCTGTGTCATCTATGCAAATTGATCCACCGAGACTACTGATTGAAATTTGGCCAGGCGACAGCTCGCTCGGATTGTGACGGCATCTGAACGTGAGCTCTGACTCAATTGGCCGACTTTCAGCACAAGGTTCCTAGCAAAATGCTGCACATACACGTAATGGCACGTCTTTGAAGGTCAGAGGAGAAAGCTAATGATGATGACATTGATATTGTGGAACGCGGTAAATAATCCACAAGTCAGTTGGCACAAAGAAAGGGTTCCTCCAGCCTTGCTGGCCAACAACAACCCGAGGATTGTATCCACGATCAGTTGTTCCAAAAGCCACCTCGGGGATTTAAAAAGGGCGCATTCCAGCCCTCACCGCGTCTTGCCTCATCTGGGCCTCGAGACGGTGTAGGGTGGGCGCTAAAGTGAACCCGCACGTACGGCCCGCGTCTCTCCGTCCCTGACAGAATATCTACCGGCAGCCGGATATTTTTTCTTAGACCAAGATCGAAAACTCCGCAGAAGTTCATCCCATCTATTGCTTGCTGCAGTTGAATCCTTCTCAGTTCGGACTGATGGCGAACGATGTACGCTTTCCATCCGATTGGAGGGCACAAGCAAAACAGCTACTTATCCTAGTTCACATGGCCGCTGTTTCTGCCATCTGGCTGGTGTGTGCGATGCCCACTTTAGCCCAGCCTTGGCACCTCGTTACCCGATTACATAGTATGTGCAGAGAATTTCAACTTGGTTGGTTGGAAGCGGGGTATACGAACCGTGAATCAGCTGATCCATGACCAACGCACTGAATGCAAGGCTATCTAGCTCATCACACGGTGGGTTGGCCAAACAACCCGAGAGCGAGCGAGCGAGCCATCTACGAAGTACATACATACATACATACATACATACATACACACATAGTAGTAGTACTTCGTAGACGAAGGCTAATCTCTTTTAACGCGTTCCACAGATGCAGGCACAGATGCAGGCACAAATGCATAATGCCACGTTCATTTGCCACCGGGCGACACGAGCTGAAGGGCTGGATGGAGCACACAGAAGATGCTCCCTCCTCCCTCCCAGCAGCAATCACGGAGATGGCGCTACCATCGATCACAGCACGCCAAGTGGGTGCGGTCCACGGTGGCTTCAGCTAGTGATACCGCCGCTGGAAGTCAAACCCCCCGGGCTGTCCGGGTATCCCCGCCGCCGGGAAAGGAAGCGTCTAAATTTAGCAGATGGCCAGGCCTGGAATGTGATCTGCGACCCGTGTGGGCGGTTGAGTACGAAGTACAATTTACCAGAGCCGCAGCATTAATGCCTCTGCGGAGTGCCCGATGGACAGACAGACACTCAGAGTGACGGCCAGAGAGAAAGGCAAGCGGAGAAAACAAACCAAACGCTCATGCAGGTACATACCTACTCCCTCCCTAGTTTCTAGGCTGGAAAAAGGGCCGTGTTGGGCTTGCATATCCTTGGGCGTGCCAGAAAGCCACACAAACCAGGCACAAGACAGGATATCCAATGGATTCAGCCCACGCCCACATTGTCCAACGCATCTAGACCTGCTGACAATGCAGCCCTCAAGGGGTGCATAACCTTGGTGAGCGAATAAACACACACACACACTCACCGATACGAAAGCCCCAAACCGTCCCGTCCCTTGCAGTGGTCCGAAAGAACTAAAGGGGGCGCCCGAGGAGCCGAGCAGCCGGCGAGATGCCGGAGGTTGTCATCCGAAGCCCCAAACGGTCCACTTGGACGCAGGTACGAGGTGATCAGGGAACCAAAGCAAATCAAAGCGTCGACATAGTAGCTAGGCCTATGTAGGTACGAGGTGGCTAGAGCCAAAGCATCCTAGCACCCCTGCAGCGACACTGCTACGTTGTACCAGGCCAGGCCCTTATGGAGAAGATGAGATCATAATCAGCCCGTAAGGTACTGAGTTTTATCAAAAGTTCGTATCGCAGTGTTTAGGCGAGGGGGAGGCGCCTTGGCCAGTCAATGCGAGGGGGGGAGGGAAGGGCGTCGTGTCAACGATTCCCGTCTTCCTCGCCCGAGACATCTTTTGGTATATTAAGACCCATCTGCAGCCTGCATCCAAAGTGAAGACCTTCTTAGACTCACCCACAAGCCAATCCTCAACTCACAACCTCAACTCTCTCACCACTCTCTTTCACACTCACACTCGCTCTCCAACCTCTACAACTCAATCACCAAGTCAAATCACTTTCAAGATGGGTTTGAGCACTCGAGTTGCCCTTGTTGGGTCCCTTCTGGCCGCCAGCTTCGCCAAGGCCTCGCCTGCCTACGCCCCTCCCCCCGCCGCCTACAGCACGCCTGATGCCTACGCCGTCCCCGCGCCCTCCAGCTCCACCGATGCCTACGCCGTCCCCTCGGCCTCCAGCTCCACCGGTGCCTACGACGCTCCCCCGGCCTCCAGCTCCACCGATGCCTACGCCGTCCCCCCCGCCTACACCACCCCCGCCTACGTCGCTCCCTCGGCTGCCGCCAACGGCACCACCGGCGGTGTCGTGTACGCCACCGAGGTCGTCACGGACATCACCACCTACTGCCCCGGCCCCACCACCCTCACCTACGGTGACAAGACCTACACCATCACGGAGGCCACCACCCTGACCATCACCGACTGCCCCTGCACCCTGACCAAGCCCGTCTCCAAGCCCGCGGCCACCTCCTCCGCCGCTCCCAAGGACAAGTGCGTCGAGAAGTGTGACCATGCCTACGACGTGTGCCGCACCGAGCCCGGTGCCAACCGCGCCAGTTGCGCCGCCGACTACGCTTCGTGCCTTGGCTACAGCCCCTACGGCTCTGATGGCTCCCTGATCACCCCCACGGCTTGCTCGTCCAAGAAGCCCCAGGCCACTGCCCCCGTCTACACCACCGAGGTCGTCACTGCTCTCACCACCTACTGCCCTGGGCCCACCGTCCTGCACCACAACAACATCACCTACTCCATCACTGAGGCCACCACCTTCACCATCACCGACTGCCCTTGCACCCTGACCAAGCCCGTCGCCAGCGGCCCCGCGCCCTCCGGTGCCGTCTCCTCCGGCAAGGTCCCCAGCGGTGCCGTTCCCACCGGCGCCGCCAGCGTCACTGGTAGCGCCGGTGCCACCGTTCCCGTTGTCCCCACCGGCACCGGCTACGAGGCTGTCCCTACCACCCCCGCCCCTGTTGTCACTGGCGCTGCCGCACGTCTCGTCCCTGCCGGTGCCCTTCTGGCTCTCGGTGCCATGATCCTGGTCTAGGAGATGTTTGACAGTGATACCCCAAGAAATGTTGATATGAGGCCGACACTGGATAGACCAGTGGTAAGGATGGTCAGCGGGTACCTGGTTTATAATTCTTCTTCATGTCTATCACCTAAGTAAGTCCATCTATCAACGATGGTTGTGCATAGAATTCACCTATATATTTTACACTTAATTGAGTTGTACCACCACAATAATCGTGCCTTCTTGCATACAATGTCCACCTAAAACTTAATCTCTATGAACCCAGTTTGAAGCTTCTTGAATCATGACCCAACAATCGAGTTGTGGGTGCTGAGCCCTCCTCAGACCTACTGAACGCGGTCAAAGATGCCCTTACGTCTCGTCTCGCCAGCCAATATGCCTAGGCTCCTCTTGCTCTATCCCTTCACTCATTCAGTCTGCCCAATTGGTAAAGGGTTGCGTCTCTAGCGAAAAGTATCACATCCCCCTGAGACAAAAGTGCACATCGGCGAGACCTTTCGAGTGAGACATTTCAGCCAGTTTCAGCCCCCCAACTACCTACCCTTAACGCCACTCTAATTTCGTTTGCACCAACCACAACTCCTGGGCTAACTTGTCAAAGGGAGCTGGGAAAGCGATGGTGGAGATTGCCAGAGTGCTCGGCGGTCTAGGACAGTTGCCGAGCTAAGACACATGTTGCACCCTCGACAAAGGAGCGACAGCGGAGGGTCGTACCTTGATATTGTACAGATATTGCTGTCAAACAATAAGTAGGGGTGCTTTAGGAGAAGAAGAGACAGTACGAGTATGGTGTACCGGTTGGGGACCGGCAAATTTCATTAAACCATGCTCTCAAAATACATCAACAGCTGCTATTGTACGTAGCACTTCACATTTCTTAGTAGTTTAGACCACCTTTCCTTCAGTATTTACTCAACTAGCTCAAGCCTTATTAATCTACTATATGATTATCACATCACCGCCGTCTTGCTTCCACCTTTGGCGCCATTCGTACTATACCGTCACAATGTTTAGAAATGTTTTTATTCGGCTACCCTACAATAAGACAACTGGCAGCTGACACGGCTTAAAGGTCAACTAGATGGCAGCGAGGTCTTCCTTTCTGTTGTGAACATTCTGATACAAACAAAGCTCCTTTCCACACCATTGCATTATAGCACGGCTCGGCTTAGGGAGTCAACGAAGCTTAAGATCGTGCTACAAGAGAGCGTTGTCCGACGAAGGCGTTTACTAACTAAATCCGCCGAATCGTTCATCCATCGCCCTCGCCCCCTCATCACAGGCTGTGAAACCTGCCCTCGTGGCACAAATCTGGCGGTAAGGCTCTAATTAGTTCCCTCAGTCAACCGTGAGGAACGACAGACAAAGACAATACAAATGTCATTAGAATCAATCCAATATTACTGCTTGTAAGACCAGGGCAAGCCAGTGCACACTAGGTAAGCTTAGGAAATCCTTGTTGTATTCCGAGCACCATACTCAGACACGAGCCTTCCACTCAAACCAAGCTTCTTTTCTTTTTCCGTCAAAGCCCTCCCATGCAACGATACGACGAGCTTTCCATTCGCTAGGAGTTGTCTCGGCACCGCCATCGTAGTGTCCAGCGCACGGATGATTAAAGTCCCGATACGAGGCTCGTATTTCTCTTGTAAGAAAACGTGAGCTCAATCTCACCGAGATTGCAGCCAAAAGGGGCCCGTACTAATTGTGACGCCAGGCGACTAAATGCCGTCTTGTTAGCCCGAAGAAGTTCTCGTCTTTTTGCGTGTAACGTTACAGCTCCAGGGCCGAATACCTCGGGTTTTCATTTCATTCAGCCACTGTTCTCGAAAACTTGCTTCACTATTGATTTATGCATTCGCAACGAGATACCTTGGTTATGTTTTCTTGTGCTATGTTTTCTTGTGTTATTCTATGCTGTATGCTCTGCCCCTGTTTGCCCCTGTCTTGTTGCTGGATGCCCCAACCAGACTCGTTACGCATCGCTATCTAGGCCTAATCCGTAACCCGAATCAAGGTACCTTAAAATCGTCCTATCCCCGGCCAGAAGTTCTCCTCTGTTTCTACACCTTTTATTTATTTATAGAGGAACCCTCATAGAACCAACTGAGGTTCTCTTCAGCCACGGAGTGAGGCGCAGGTTACCAAGGAGTGATCTTGGATCGCTGATTAAGCGCACCCTAGCTCCCTCGGCCTCCAAGCCTTTTACCCCATTACCCCGTGACTAGAACGATCTCGTTTTGATTGCCTCAAGAATTGCGATAAGTCTATCTGAAGCAAGCTCTAGTACAGTCAAGCCTATGAGACCATGTGTAAAATATTGGAGTGTTGCGTGGCCAAACTGAAGCCACCAGACCCGTCTGCCGCGGTTTATCCGGCACTGTCAACATACGTAACTCACCTTGCATCATTTCCTCCAAATTTCTTCCTCAGCGAAAACCCTCATCGTTGCTTGTAACCTTCCAAGTAATCACCACGCATTTCAAGCTATGGCTGAGCATCCATCCTTTACCCTTGCGGGTCTTCGTAAGTCTTGCAACGACAGCAGCTCCTGGAAAGCGTCGCCGTCTTAACAATGCTTCAAAACATAGTGGCTGCGGGCGGAACCGCCGGCTATGTGCGAACTCGCTCAGTTCCCTCCCTCGTCGCCGGCCTAGGACTCGGAGTCTCATATGCGTATGCTGGTAAGTTCTTTTCGAAATAACAACTCAACGTCAGGATTGCGAGGACTGATCTCTGTGGGCCAGGCTATCTCATCAAGCAAAACAAGGATTACGGGACTGAGCTGGCGCTTGGAAACAGTGTTGTTCTCCTAGGCTCTGCAGTCCCGAGGATAATCAAGACCAAGGCTAGGGCGCCTATCCCGCTGGCTCTCGGGGCTGCCGGTGGACTTGCGACCTACTACTACCAGAAAAAGGTTCGGGAGTTTCGATACGGTGTTTGAGTTAAAGGGTTTACTTTATCAATGCCTCATCACTCCCTATGGCTTCAATGCCAGTATGCCCGGTTTGTTGTCTCAATGCCTTCGGTATTGAGATTTTCACCAGGCTTGTTCTCCCCTCAACCAGCTTGAGACTGTGTTTAGAGTGTATGCTTAGTTAACTTAACAAACTTGCTCCTGCTATAGTTCTAGCTTTCACCCATGTCTGTCGTTTTTCTAACGTGAATTTTGAGCTCAGCCAAGTTCCTAGCAAGGCATATTCTTTTCTAGTCGCCTCATAGCGCCATTATGATGAGGACCCCTTCTATTAGCTGACTACCCTGCAATAGCCTAGTAAGATATGTTTTACTCGACGCGGTACACCCTAGCGTCACGGTCGGGACCAGTTCCAATCCATTTGATCTGCTAGGTGTTAGTAATCGTTCGCATCTAGCTAGAGTTGCAAAAGACATGTCGAGGCACGTTCAGCAGATCAATATAAGAATTAGCCACTTACCTTGACCCCAATCAGCTTTTCAATGAAGTGATGACAAAATGAGCTGAGCCTGATTGTTGCATACTTGAAAGGAATTCCGCGCCAGCTAGGGCAGATGGTAGCACGTCCGCGCTGTTGTTGTGGGTTTGTTCCATCCCGGCATCTCATGGTAGATTACCTCGATGTCCTCAAGCTGGCCAAGACTAGCTGGAAACGAGGGCAAATCCTAAGAGAGAAAGTCAAGCACATAATGAGGGACCGAAAGTAAGATCAGTATAGGAACCAACCTCGCCTGTTTCCTTGTCTTTGTACCCCACCGCGATCTTGATGCGGGCAAGGAATCCAGAACGTCGAGTTGGGTAGGACTACTAGGGACTGGACTTTGCCTCTGTTACGATTTAATGTATACCTTTGTGAGATCAAGCGCACTATAGTGACTAGCAGTCTGCAAGACGTTATCACCGCATTTTGGTCGATGTGCCTAGGAACCTGCACTTACGGCTGTGCTCCATAACAGGATCTGTGTGCATTGTACTGTTAACAGCATCCCAAAAAAGGCAAATGGAGATATTGAAGGGGAATGGTCCCATATCTGCCCATTTCCGAAGTTTAAGTCTGAAACCCAGCGTTCACTGGCAAATCTGTCTCATGTCAGCCTGGCCTGCATGTACCGTGCCGAAACGAGGATATCCACCATCCACATCGTCGCTTACGTCCCGTTGACATTTCCTGAAGGTGCTCAGTATACATTTTCTGAGGCTGTCAGATAGAACCCGATTATTCTCGGTCGATACTCCGCAATTTTGTACTGATTTTATTCATTTAACGTTGACATCGTTCCAGGGTCTTGGAGGAGTGCTATATAGGTCTCCCGGATGTCTCCTAGATAATGACGTACTCGCCGGTACCCTTAGTTGCAAAATACCCCTAGAGAAAATTCAGCACTTAGCAAGTTCCTTTGGCGCGATAGCGATCGACCAGCAGCTTTGGGAGGGGTTTCTTGTTGAAGATTGAGGAAGGACGTTGAAGGTATTGGACGAACACTGGCCTCTCCAACTGTTGTCGTGTATGCCCTGACCACACTAAACAATGCCGTCGTCGTATTAATCGCTTCCGAATAGGTGGAACCCCAAGACAGTATACACTTCGGTCAATTTAGGTCTTAATGACTTTGGGGGGCGGGGTCCAAGTCTCCGAGACGGGAATAGACTTACCCAACAATGTCCTTCATCTTTCTTAGGTTGACTGCAAGACTGGTAAATATATCGCTTAGACCAGTAGTGGACAAGGTCATATATGGCATCGAAACGGGGCCAAAGTCCAATAGTAGGGCGTTGGCACCCTCAATCGGGGTAGGTATTGTTTTGTTAGTGAAACGGCATCGAAAGTGTAGGCGGTAAGCTGAGTGCGATGTTCCTCGCATCTCTTCAGATTATAATCCACATCGTACTTCAATGGGTCACCATAGCGTTTTGAGTATCCCAAATGAAGTTGGCGGGGTTGCCTTTCAAAAGGCTCAGCATCGATGTTCCGTAATAGGTTCCGATTATATCACAAGTGGCTAAAAGCTTGCTGGGGTCGAGCTTGACTGATTCTAATCCGTCAACGGCAATTTGAAGGATCTAATCCGGCGGTCACTCGCCTAGAGACATGCATACGTTCGTGGGCGCGCGCAACCTCTTACTCTGATTCGGCGAGCTTACTGAAGAACGTTGGGGCGTGGAGTACAACACTAGGACCCTTTTAAACAAAGGCACCCGAGCTGTATCAGTCCACCGGGCAAGAGATTAAAGCTGTAAGGTGTTAGTTTCGAAGCCGATAGTAGACTGCAACCGCCGTCGGACGTCAGTTCAGTGCGAGTAAGGCACGAACCCAAACGAGGCTCCATTTGCCCTGTAGACATGGTGTTGACAACATAAAACATGCCATAGAGGGTTTAATCAAGTCAAGAAACAGAATTGCCAGCTCTGTCCCCCCCCCTATAGACCGTTGAGTAAGGGGTATATCTCGTTTCAAGTTGACATAGACAGACGTACAGCAGCACGCGCACAAATATTGACTTTGAACGATAATATGTTAAATAGTTTTCCTTGCAGGATAGCTCAGCATTAATACCCTGTTGCATCACGGGTCAATGGATCTTAGTTAGATGCGAGATAAGAAAGCAGCGATCAACACGGATGGAGACAGGCTGTGCGAGAGAAGCTGAAAAAAAGGTGCAAAACGTACACCTTCATCGCCTATTCAAAACCTGGCCAGTATCACATTCTAACAGTTAATGGTGTCCCACCGTGTTAGAAGAGCTCGGTATGTTACGTCCGCAGCAGCCATGAATAAGTAAGTGAGATATCACTCACTTGGCCTCACACAAACCAAGGCCACACAAAAAGCGCGAACATCTAGCAGCGTTGTTGGCAAGCCGGGTAAGAATTTCGTGAGCTCATACGTATCACATCACGCGCACCCCTTTTCAGTCTCTACGGTCCCTTTCCCCCGGCTACGAATCTGCTCTTCCTAGAATTCTATCCCGATAACTGACTTTTTAGTGATGATCTGCCAGATATTGAGCATACCACGCACTACATTGACCTACAACCCTCAAAGATGGTTTAGTCTGTACGAAGGACTACTCAGATCAAGACGTCCAGCTTATAAGAAACTAAACTTCAAAGAGGTTGAGAGCCGCCTAACCCTCTTAGAAGTTGATAGCACTCCACGAACCACTCCCCCATCGATACATCTTAGAACATGTTTCGACCTGGCCCGCCCTTATTCTCTTACTAAATTCTTCGAAAATACAGGCCCCTAGCAATGGCATTAGCAGCCTGGTATACTCCAGACTTGGCGTGTTTTAGCGGCGTTGGGAAACTCTTCTGCCTAGGCATAAATGTCGGACGACGATCTGTATTCTCACTTCGAAATTTCACGAGTCGCGTACTCCAACGCGTACCAGTATTATCCTGCTACCTTGAGCTCCTCGAGCAGTGCCTCTACGAAGAATTTCGCCTCGCATTCTTCTCTTCATTAGATACGCCCAGGCTAACTTGATTGCCACATCACATAACTAACAACTACACGTCCACTTGATCTAGACTTATACCCTTCTGAAGACGTCCTTGTCAACAGCTTTTATCTGCTCCGTCTGGAACTTGGCCACTTTGATGGAGACCAGGAAATATTAGTATGAGGGCCTGAATTGGGCGTTGAGAATCGCCGCCTGCTCACATTTCTGAAAGCCTAATGATTCGAGTAGCGAGCCTACATCTATTCAACACCGTAGAAGACCATAAAACTAGGCATGCTATTTGTCTACTTTCCCCTTCTGCGTTTTGGTTCTTGGTGGCATTTCTAGTACGTACACCTTCTAAGTCCCCGGAATTCTGCATAACAGCGACTTCATTTTCACAGCGATGTTAGCATGTCTCAAGTGGAAAAGAGAGCGAGAGGTCTACGCAGGTTCTTATCCGGTCTAACAACGACAGATATCTGTTAAGAGTGGTGCCTGCTCTGGTTCTCAGCACTAACTCACTTTTGAAGGGTAAGACGCGAGGGAATCATACGTGCCATTATCCCCTCTGTAAAATTGAGGCTCAGCCTTTCTTGCGCTCAGCTACTAGGAGAAGATGCGTTGACGGAACTACCACTACAACAACGACACAATCTAATTGTACCCATACATGATAATTACACGTCCAACATGGTAATCTAGAATGATTAGCCGTGCCACTTGTGAGGTTTACATCCTGGAGTTCACGTCACAATGGAGGCGTTAGCCTCAAAAGCTGCCGTCCTTCCGAACGACAGCCCTGCTCGAGGCTGTTTGGCTCGTCGTTGAAGAGAACAAGAAAGCTGAAAACTCTCTAATGAAACTATTTCATCAACTTGTTGATAGCCTTGCTAAACTGCGGGGCCAGCCAAGGTCGACTCCCAGACCTGCCTTTGCGAAATAAACCTCACCATAGCGAAGTGTCAAGGCTGGGCTACCTCCGAGAACACCGTTGCAGGCATCTGTTCTTAGTGCCCTTTACGAAAGCTGACCACGTGTTTTGCTATGAGCATTGACCCATCCTGCTTGCGAGGCATACAGTCGGCTATATTCCATGCAATCGAAACCGGTGCAGCTGGAAGTAGCCGCGATTGACCTAATTCCGAGGGAATCGTAATTCCTTGACCGCATCCGAGAACTAAAAGTCAATCAATCACAGGAGCTAACGCAATCTCTGACGCAATTTAAAAGCCTCTCAGTTCTTAAGGTCATCCCTTAAAATCAATGCTACATAGTAGGTACAGGTGCTTAGTGGGCAAACAGTTAAAACGCAGGGGACTCTATTTGAAGCAGGTGGGGAGAGTGAGATGGTGCTCAGACTTCTTCATTGTACCGCCATCTAATCTAACAGCTGTTGAAACAACCATGCCAGTAAACACGTGCCACGGATATAGCTGGGTTATTGTGTCCGAAGGGACGGATCCTTGACCAGATCGGTGGGGCTCGTGACTGAAGGCCACAGGCAGCATCAGTCAGGCAGAGGCACTGACAACAACCCTTCTGACAGAAATAGGCCAACAATTGTCCCTTGCGATGACCAGCCTTGAGCAAGGGGTCTATGAGAATGGTCTTGCGCTTTCACCGGCACTGCGATCGTTGCTACGTAATTAACTGCAAAGTAGTTGCGTAGTTACTCAATGCACCCAATCTCAGGCTTAAAACAGTCAGTTATTTCCGCATGTTCCGGGCAGCCCCTTGGACCCTCTTGACTAATAAGTAGCCGAGGCCGAAGCGGGCCGGCCAAGCCTCATGACGAAACCCTGCAGCCCTGTCTGACGTTCCCCATTCTTGATTTCTAATGCCAAAAGACCGCTCAGCCTCAGGGTGCCAATGCCATGTGTCTTCGGTGTCTAGTGTTGCGGTAGGCTACGGAACAAAGGTAGCGAGACGAACACGCGCTGTAGGCCCCCGCTGCGGGGGATCGGAATCGCTCATTAATGTCTTTATTAGTCCACTGGCGGGACGTCATCCTAGAAGGCATGGATAGGGTTGGTACATAGGTAATAGTAGTCAATACGAGGAGGCTAGAGTAAAGTCTCATTGATCAGTTAGTAACCAACTCTGTGGTAGATTAGATACAGTAGATGGCCAGAAGCTTGTGGCCAGCTCACAGTCTCACACCTTAAGCAGTAAAGTTCGGTAGATAGATATCTAATCATGAATCGAGTAATAGGTGCCCAAGTTAAAGCGAAATGTTCAGAAGGATTCCCCAACATTCCCCACACTCAGTGTTAGCTGCGCGGATGTTTTGGACATCACCACCCCGTCCAAACCATCAATTAGTTGGATTGCCTTCATTCCTCGGGCTTCCGGGCGTAAACAACGTGCCTAAATATGCATACATCAGTACCCAAGAGTCCCCCCAACAGCCATTTCTCGCCCGGGTTTCACTTACATGGTCCAGTACCCATGCATCCTGCGATTCCGAATCTCCTTGCGCACCGCCGCACAGCACGTCAACACCTCCTCCTTGGACCAGCCCGCCACGCGCGTGAGCAGCGCCAGTGAGAAGGCCTCGAGCCCCATGTCCAGGTTGACGCACTGGTACCTGCCAATCTCTTTGAGCTTGGGGTCGCGCGGCCAGGCGTTGAAGGGCCACTTGAACTCGCGGTGCACCAGGTCGACGAAACCCGCCTTCTCAATCGTCGGCATGTTCTTGGCGATGCTGTCGATCGGCCGCCCGATCTTCACCGACGCGTCGTACAGCGCCTCGTGGTACTTCCACACCTGCGAGTCCTTGGCAATGGTGCCGTCGTCGCAGCCCATGGGCAGTGAGAGGTCGGCGATCTCAAAGTAGCCGCCTGGTTCGAGGGCACTAGGTGAGGCTTGTCAACGCGAGTCGGGCTGTAGAATCATCGGGCTCTTGTTTACTTGTAGGCCTGCTGGATCAAGGCTGGCACATCCGCAAAACAACCAGCCATGCCGCGGCACAGGATAAAGTCAAACGGCTCGGCCCAGGTCCACTCCTTCTCCAGATCGTCAATCTCGAAATGGCAATTCGGGGGGACCCTTGAAGGCGGTTTGTTAGCATAAAAGACTCGTGTGCTGATTTGTGGAGTAGGCAGTAAGTAGTCTTTACCAGTGAGGCTGGACAGGGCTGAGGTCAACTCCAATGACCTGGGGCTTCAGTTAGCAATTCCACTCGTCGTCTCCCAACCAAGTGTAGGCAAGAGGCAAGCCCGAACCTCGGCGGAAGGGTATGCATCAGCTGCATCCACGGTTAGCAGCGAACCAACACGCGTGGGTAGTCGTCGACGGCATGGTTACCAAAGTCGATTGCCCACAGGCCCGTGCCGGTCCCGATATCCAGGACTCGCTTTGCTTTAGAAATGCCAGGGCTGAGAGCCAACTCCCCGTCGAACTGGATAGTCCATATCTGGTGTTGCAGATCTACGCCGTTAATGCCGCGTCTGGCTTCCAATCCATGCTGGCTTCACCTACCGAGACGTTCGTTCTCTTGCTAAACGACGCCAGTCATAGTTAGCCACTGATTGGACCGAGAAGAACAAAAGCCCGTGTGATCAGCTCACGTCGTCGTTGGGAAAGTTGTACTCTGTCAAGCAAGTGTCAAACGTCAGCCGGCTGCGCCTCAAAGGCGAGGAACTCTAATAATGGCGGAAAATGAGGGGTAACAAAGTAATTGGCGAGAACCTACTCCCCTCGCTCATCGAGTGGTACCTCCGGCCATTTTCGTGTTTATGCAGCAAGATGCTAGAACGGAGGGATTGCAATGAAGAGTCCTCCTCGAAGCTCTGCGTAGAAGAGAGCGTCAACAATACGGGGCTAGTTCTTCACAGGCAGGGTTGGAACATACCACGTCCAGGGCAGAGTCGCCGTCATCAGCGACCTACAAAAGCAGAGCACACACATGATTAGCAAGCCCGCTCGATAGGTAGGTATGTACCCTTGCGGGTCAGGGATGCCACGGTGCCTCACAATCGGGTGAGCTTGATTGTCGTCTTCTCGACACATTTTCAAAGGGGGCTGCTGCGAGACGTCGCCAATATGGAGAGGAGGGTGTTCACGATAGATGGAGGGAATGGGACAGGATCGGACGGCTCCTCGTTTGGCCGGGAAGTGGGCAGCGGCTGTTTTATTACATAGTATACCGTCTGTTGGTTGTTGGTTGCTGGTCGTTCTGATGAAGGACAGGGGTTTCCGCAGATGCTGGCTCTCCTCCAGTCGCTGGCCCGCCGGTGACACGGCCAATGCAGTTCCACGAACGGCTTGTATCGATTACTCGTGTATGCTAGACAGCATGAAGAGCAGTGAAAGCGTTCAAAGGTAAAGGCTTGGTTCTCTCAGGGTCTAGCGATGCAGTACCTATTGCGACGGATGTAAGTAAGGGTGCGAACCCCCAGCGTGCAATCGCTCCGGGAGAGCCAAGCAAAAAGCCAAGTAATTTTTATCTACTATGTACATAGAGAGATCCGTGAAAATCGCCCTAGAAAAGGAAATTGAGCGACCGGATCCTAGAAGAAGCCCCCCAGACGCTGCAGATAGCACGCGCGGCGGTGGAAGCAAACCGCGGTAGCGGGCCGTAGCGTTGGTACTAAGTTAATCCACTGCCTAGGTACCTACTAGGTATGTGCTAGGCAAGGGACGTTGGGATTGGAAACGCAGTTCCATCTTCCGCGGCTCTGTACTTCGTAGCATCGTGCGAATGCCAACGCTCCCCGTCCGCGGGTCGCAGGCCACTGATGCCCGGGCTGTCTTGTCTGCTCTGCCTGCCTGTCACATTGGATCACACCTATCACCACACTGAGTGTTGGCCCAGGCTGACAAAGTACCTCTTCGTAGCCGGTGGAAACAGATGCTCCGAGTCGTTCGACTGACCACCGCGTCGCCCCTCCCCGTCTCTTCCGTTTCTTCCTCCCTTTCACCTCCCTCCCCTCTCTCCATTCTTCTCGTCTCATCGATCCCTCTCGACCGGTCCGACCAGCCCTCGGGATCAGCTACCGCCGCCTCACGACAATCCAGCCCCCTCCAGGAACGGCATCACTCACGTTGCCCACCTCGTAGGCGGTACCGCAACACGCCCGCCTCGCTCCAAACCAGTTTCCCGCTCCCCTCCAAATCCGCTCTTAGCGCACGGCGAACCCACCAAGTTAGCGACCTGTCCGGCCTGAGTCTCCACTGTGAAGGGATCCCTTCCCAGTCCCTTCGCAGTCGAACGCCCTGTCCACCGTCGCCTGTCCTTTCCCCGGTAGCGCGGCGCTGGGCCAGAGCCCCCCGAGCCCGAGCCTAAGAGCCTCCCCCCCACTGGGCTGGAGCTTTGAGCCCACGAGGTGGGATTGCATGCTAGCAAGGTGAGAGGCTGCTGTGGCCTGGAGAGTCAAGACCCTTTCAGTGGGCTACCGACCTAGGTCTACGGAATACCTCTACCGCAAAAGCCAAGACCTTTCTGCCTCAGGCACCCGCGTCTTCCGGCTGCCACCCCGAATCCCTCTCATTCCCATGGCCCATTCCCCGTCCCAGCAGTGTCATTCCCAGACTCTGTCCAACGGCGGCACCAATACTGCCTTCATTCTCTCCTCAACTGCTTCACACTCTCTTTCCTGTTCCCGCTCTCCGCTTTACTCCCAGTCCCCGTCTCAGTCTGAGTCTCGTCAGTCTCGCTCTCGCTCCGAGTCCGAACTTACCTCCGTGTCTGTGTCCGTCTCCGTCCCGCCGCATCTCGAGACGCCCGAGCTCGCCCTTGCGACCACTCCCACGTCGTCATCTCCTGCATCGTCTCCTCCCCCGTCGTCTTTGTCATCAACATCACCCTCGTCTGTACACTCCCGCTCCCACTCCCGTTCCGCTTTGCACACCCTTCACCTTCACCTTCACCTCCACCTCCACCTCCACCTCAAAAAGTTCTGTCCTCGTCTTCATCTCCATCGCCCTCGTCCTCGTCCTCGTTCTCGTCCTCGTCCTCGTCCTCAACCTCGCCCTCACCATCCTAGCGCCAACGCCGACGACAAGGTCAACTCTCCTCTGCTGCGTCGAACATGGAATCGACTGCTTGACCGAAACAAACCCGCCGTTATCCCCATCCCCACCGTCGCTCCCGTCCTTCCCGTCCTCCCTGAAACCTCCAGTACCGTCGCCATGCCGCCTTCCAAAAACTCCAATGGCTCCGGTGGCCAGGTCAGCCATCGCCTGCGCAACTTTTTCCGCATGAACACCAGCAGCAGTGCCGGCAGCGGCTCTAGCGAGAAGGAGAGGGACAAGACCTCCACCGCCACGTCCACTCCCGATGCCTCCAAGTCGTCCCGCCATACAAAGTTCTTCAGTAACACCGTCGGTCGCCTGCGCGCTCACACCGTCGCCAGCGAGGGCAACCAGCTCGACGAGGCTATGAGCCCAACCGCACACGCGAACCCCTACTTTGCCCACCAAGGCCAGCCTGGATTGCGTCATCACAATGCCGGCTCTGTGCCCCCAAGCCCTCCCGATACGCCGACCCTCAAGGTCCAGGGCCCCGACGGCGCCAATGCGGAACAGGCCACAAGCGAAACCAAGGAGGAATTGGCCCGGAGGCTGAGGAGGGTTGCTAGTGCCCCGAATGCCCAGGGCCTCTTTGCCAAGGGCGAGGCCAATAGCGAGCGTCCTGCCACTGCCGAGCTGGGAAAGGACCCTCTCGTCGCCAACGCAGGCCTAAGTTCACTCGGCCTCTTTGAGTCCCATAAGACTAGTGACGCAGAAGCCAAGGCCCAGGCACAGGCCGCTGAAGATATCCTGGCTGCTCTTCCTGCTCCGCATACGGCCATGGCTTTCCGGAGGACATACAGCTCCAACTCGATCAAGGTCAGGAACGTCGAGGTCAATCCGTCGAGCTTCGACAAGATTAAGCTCATTGGCAAGGGAGACGTCGGAAAGGTCTACCTTGTCAGGGAAAAGAAGAGCAGTCGGCTGTACGCCATGAAGAGTATGTGTCATCCACGTTCAACAATGTTGAGCCGTTGCTAACCAACACAGTCCTGAGCAAGAAGGAAATGATCAAGCGCAACAAGATCAAGCGAGCCCTCGCTGAGCAGGAAATCCTAGCCACCAGCAACCACCCTTTCATCGTCACCCTCTACCACTCGTTCCAGTCCGAGGACTACCTCTACCTATGTATGGAATACTGCAGCGGTGGAGAGTTCTTCCGTGCGCTCCAGACCCGTCCTGGCAAATGCATCCCCGAGGAAGATGCCCGCTTTTACGCCGCCGAGGTGACGGCCGCTCTCGAGTATTTGCACTTGATGGGCTTCATCTACCGTGATCTGAAGCCAGAGAGTAAGTTAGGCTCTCCACGCGGATGGAAATACTTGCTGACAAGACCAGATATTTTGCTGCATCAATCCGGCCACATCATGCTGTCGGACTTTGACCTGTCCAAGCAGTCGGGCCCTGGTGGCAAGCCGACTATGATTGTGGGAAAGAACGGAGCTAGGACAGACGCACTCCCGACCATCGACACGAGATCATGCATTGCCAACTTCCGAACGAACTCATTTGTCGGCACCGAAGAGTATATTGCGCCGGAGGTAATCAAGGGCAGCGGCCACACTAGTGCTGTCGATTGGTGGACGTTGGGTATTCTCATTTACGAGATGCTTTACGGCACCACACCCTTTAAGGGTAAGAACCGTAATGCCACCTTTGCAAACATCTTGCGGGAAGATATCCCCTTCCCAGACCACGCCGGTGCACCTCAGATTTCCAAGTAAGCCAACCCCCCAGACAAGTCCTTTGCCCTACCAGAACTAACGGCCGCGATAGTCTGTGTAAATCCTTAATCAGGAAACTACTTATCAAGGATGAGAATCGCCGGTTGGGAGCTCGAGCTGGTGCCTCGGATATCAAGGCGCACCCCTTCTTCCGAACAACGCAGTGGGCATTGATCCGCCACATGAAGCCGCCGATCGTTCCCCACGCTGGTCGGGGTATCGACACGGTCAACTTCCGAAATGTCAAGGAGAGTGAGAGTGTCGACTTGAGTGGATCGAGATCGATGAACCTGAAGGGAGTGCCATTGGACAGCGGACTATCAACGCCCGGCGGAGATATTGCCGACCCGTTCCTCGAATTTAACAGCATCACACTTCATCACGACGGAGACGACGACACGCACCATCATCACAACATTTCGAATATCAACGACGGCTCATCATGAACGAACCCAAGGAATGAAGCTGAGAAAGGTGTCACCGACACGGCACCCCGTCAGGCTCCTCCAGCAGGTGGTTAGCCCTCAAAAACCACTTACATGTACACGTGTGACATCATGATTTCGGAATTCTTGTATGGGGGCGCCTGTTTGTCGTGCATTTTTAGCATCATTTGAATCATAGCCACCACTCCTTAAGAAAACGGATGGAAAGCGAGCGGGCGGACGGACAGAGTATGGAGATGAAGAAGAACACTGCTAGAGGACTGAACATTGGTTCAGCAGTGGCCTGGAGGTCCGAATCGTCCGATGGAGACGAGAGCTGGAACACCAGGAGGATTATGCTCAGCATTCATAGTCTGTGCTGTCAAAAGGGCGTCGGTCTGGTCTGGCGTTTGGGGAAGAGCGGGAAAGAAAGCAATGTTATGTACAGTCTTGACCAGTGCACGAAGATGAAGAGCACGTGAGAATCTACCAATAGATGCAAGGTATTGTTTTCCACTCCGAAGTTGACAGGCGTGTGCATTTTTGGTGAGTTTTCCTAGGTGAGTCGCGTGCGCGATGTGGATATTCTTCTCGATGAGGTCGAGGTCAGATGAACGACCTGCGCTGCCACATGACCGAGTCTCAGCACCACCAGACACTAGGCTTACGGAGGCACAGGGTACATCTGCCTAGTTGAAGTCTTGGGGTCTCACATTCTTGCGCCTGAGCAGCTTTTACTCAAAGTAAGCTTCTCAAGATAGGCCTTGGGGACAATTCGCATGATGCAGACGCGGTGCTCATGGGGTCTCGATGGTGTCTCGGACGGAGGTGATGGGCGCAGTCAAAACCGTCGAGGGTCTTCTTCGCTTGCTTTGTTTCATCGTGCCCGTCAAAACAACGCAGACTGGCTTAAATAAAGCGAAAAGAACACACCCAAGCCGATTCTCCTTTATTTGTATTCTTGCAGCATGTCGCGGCATCGTCCGGCCTCGGAGTCTCGGCGCCGGTCCTCACGGCGGAGGTCACCGGAGCGGGGCCCCGATATGACGACGCAGCCGCGGCCGTATCTCGTCGAGTGGTCGGCGCAGACGTGTCGGCAGCGCGGCATTTTAGACGTTGATGAGCTGAGGCAGGAAATGAGCGCCCCTGAACGGACCGGCTGGAGGAGGTTGGTCGTCATGAGGGGGGATGAGAGGGAGATGGCTATGTTGGAGCTGGGTGAGGCCGGAGGGCGCAGGAGAGGACCGGGATGGGCGTGGGAGTATCCCGAAGCTGAGGTGAAGCCGAGTCCGGCGCGGGGAGCGTCAAGCCACGCAGGCAAAGGGGACAGAACAGAGAAAGGGGGAGCAACAGCTCAAGGCATCCGCCTCTGCCGCGCCTCGCTCTCCACTAGCACCCGCATCCCCATCCTCCTCCTCGACGGCCTGCCCCCGCAGCTCCCGTCGCGGCCCCCGCGTCTCGCCCGCCACTCCCACCGCCGCAGGACCCCCAGCGACGCCTGCCCCGGCTCCGACCCCGACTCGGCCGCACGCGACCCACCCGCCCGCTCCGCCCTGGAAGACGCCCTCTGGGAAGCCCTCGGCGACGCCCTGCCCCTGGAGCACCTCCTCGCCGAGCTGGCGCACCGCGCGTGGCTGGACGCACTGGGCTCCCTGCCGCCGCGCGGGGGCGAGCCCGGCGACGTGCTGTGGACGCTGGCGCGGGCCCTCGAGGGAAACGCCGATACCGCGAGGGCCATGGAGCGCCGCGGCCGGGCTGCGGGCGTCACCTCGGCAGACTGGGCGGGTCTCGCCGAGCGCCTGCACCGGCGGATGCAGATCTCCGCCGCGCTCTCCCCGCGCTCGCCGCTGCCGCCGCCGCCGCCATCTAGAGACGCCAGCACCAACAGCCGCAGCCTCGACCGCATCGCGTACCTGGGCGGGCTGCTGTTCCCGCTGACGGTGGTGAGCGGCATCCTGTCCATCGAGGGCGCGTACGGGCCGGGGGGCTCGGCGTTCTGGGTCTTCTGGCTCGCGGCGGGGCTGTCGAGCGTGGCGGCGCTGCTGGTCATCCATGCGGACCGCCTGCGCACGCTGGACGTGTGGCTGGAGGTCGAGGCCGGCGAGCTGCTGCACCCGCGCCACTGGGGCGGTGGTGGTGGGAGTGGTGATTTGGAGAGCGGCGATGCGGAGACGGTCACCACGGAGACGGTCACCACGGCGGAGGAAGACGGCGGAGGCGGCGGTGTGTATGTTGTGCAGCGCCGGAGGGACGGGACCAGGGGGAGGGCGTGGCGCCGGAAGGAGCTTGGCTGGGTGGGCGCGGTGAAGAAGATGAGCGGGTGGTATATGTGGCGTGGCAGTCCCGGGATGCAGTTTCGGATGCCGGAGTGGGAGGAGAGGGTGAGGGACTTGGTGTGGTGAGGGTGATGCTTTGGGTGGTGATGTCGTCACTGTCTCTGAATGAGAACCTACTTGAATAGATGGCGGGAGTGGCGGAGAAGGAAGACGTATCGTGCGTGGTGATATTGCTTGGTTACAAATTAGATGCAAGACCCAGCCCATACAGGATGCGTTTTCTGTATCGTTCGTGCTACATCTCCAGAGTCATTTGCCCATTATCATACCCAGGTCAGCAGCCGCCATACATGTACAGTTCCTTCGTCCATCCATCCATTGTAGCCAACATTCAACCGGCTGGACTAGGTCCCTGATGGTGATGCATCTCTGCCGCGTCAAATATCAAACTCCGCCATTACCCGCCAGCCTTGCCTGCGCACGTACTGCGAAGCCAAGCCGTAGAAACATGCTTTCGAGCCCCTTACTCGCTCACGCTAAACCCGGTCCACGCTCGTCCGGCGCTTCCGCACGCCAATCTTGTCCTTGCCGTCCATCCACGGCCGCAAGCACTCGGGCACCGCCACCGTCTTGGTCTCCTCGTCCCAGCCGTTCTCCAGCAGCGCCGCCAGCACGCGCGGCACCGCCAGCGCCGTGCCGTTGGCCGTCCACGGGAACTCCAGCTTGCCGTCGACGCGCGTGCGCGTGCCCAGCCGCCGGCTCTGGTAGTCGGTGCACAGGCTCGCCGACGTCACCTCGCCCCAGCCCTCGCGCCGGCTCGGGAAGAAGGCCTCCATGTCGATCTTGCGCGTCGCCGACGCCCCCAGGTCGTGCGTCGGCATCGACAGCACCCGGCAGTGCAGGCCCAGCGACGACAGGATCTCCGTCTGCATGTCCAGCATCTCGTCCAGCACCTCGGCGCCCACGTCGGCCTCCGGCGCCGTCCACGCGAACATCTCCACTTTGGTGAACTCGTGCACGCGGTACAGGCCCTTGGTGTCGGCGCCGCGGGCCCCGGCCTCGGCGCGGTAGCACCGCGACACGGCGACGCGCTTGAGCGGCAGGTCCTCCGAGTCGATGGTGGTGTTGGCCTTCATGCCCGCCAGGGCAATCTCCGACGTGCCCGTCAGGCACATCTCGGGGACGCCGCGCTCGACGTCGGCGGCCGACTGCGCGATGGTGTACACCTGCTGGTCGCCGCTCTCGTCGCGGGGCTGGAACCCGCACGCGGCGCCGATATGGCTGTAGACCATGCTGGGCGGCGACACCTGCATCCAGCCGTGACGGGTGGCCGTGGCGAGGGCGAACTGCACGAGGGCCTGCTCGAGCTGAGCCGCCTCGCCGAGGAGGTAGTACCAGCCCCAGCCCGAGGCGGTGGCGGCGCCGGCGAAGTCGAAGAGCCCGAGCTCGGAGCCGATGTGGACGTGCGAGCGCCAGATCTGGTCCTCGGGCGACTCGGTAAACGTGGGCGGGTCGTTGATGTACGAGAGCAGCTGCGGCTCGTCGCCCCGCGGCGTGTCGTCGCTGGTGAGGTTGGGGATCTCCAAGGCCAGCTCCTCCATCTGGGAGACGGCCTGCGCCTCGCCCTTCTCGATGACCGACAGCTCCTGCTTGAGGCTCCGCGCCTCGTCCTGGATCTGCTCGCGGCTCATCAGCCGCACCTCCCGGAGGTCCTGGTCGTCGCTGCTGGTGGCCGGGTTGGCGAGCTGGCGACGCAGCAGGTTGGACCGCTCCCGCAGCGTGCGGCCCTGGCGCTGCAGGTCCTGCCACTTGGCGTGCAGCTCGACGATGAGCGCGACGTTGCGGGCCTGGCGCTTGTAGTTGCGCTCGATGCAGGTGCGCTCGTACAGCTTCGGGTTCTGGCGGATGTGCTTGATGTCGACGATGGGCTTGGGGGCCGACGGCGGGCGCTTGGCGTCGGCGGCGAGCCCGCGCGTCCAGGTCCAGGTCCCGGTCCGCGCCGGGTTGCGACACCGCAGGCGTGTGAATGTCCGGTTCATTGTGTGTGTGTGTGTTTGCGGACTGTGAGTGAGCTTCTCATTGTGAGCGAGCTCGACGTTCCAAGCTTTCGCCGGTGGCATGAGGTTCGGAAAGTGGGTTATGCAATTATCCGATGCCGCGGCCACGGCCGATCCGTCCTCGACTCCATCACGAAGCCGGCGCAAAGCGCGAAATAAGATTTGAGCCGGGCGATTCCTAACAATGTCGTGTAGGAACAACGATAATTGCTAAAGGGGTATATTGGTAGGCGAGGTCTAGTACATGTATATCCTCGCAGTTGTTGGCACATTCTATGTTCTTTCATCATGGAAACAACTGCTGACAGCATCTCTCATCCATGTTGTTAGCATGGATCCCTCCATCCCCTGCAGGGCCGATTGTGACGACAATCAGGCATTCGTCGAGGTCCAGCTGTCCGTTCCTCACACTTAGTAGACCTTCTCACAGATATCCCCAAGGCCCTAGAGTCCAGTTGCTGTGGTGTCCTCCCCCTCGCGCATAACCGCCGGTAGTCACGCTCTGCCGCTGCTGAGCCTTCACATCGATGTCGCTTGGGCGAGAAGCTCCGTTGGCGCCTTGTTGCAGCCAAACCTCGCGGTCGATAATTGCCATGGCGGGCATTTTCAATTGACAGAGTAGGCTGGCTCCAGTCCACGGCCCCAGGGAGTGCAGCACCCGGAATTGCCCGTGTATTTGCGGCGGTGCCCCTCGATAACGTGCCACCTTGGCGTCGATTGGATCGTGCTCGGGAGTGGTGTTTGCAGCACTGGGCCTCACCGCTTCCTGATCCTCGCTGGCCTCCGAGGGCGGCGTAGAAGTGTCCGCAGGCGGCGAACCGCTGGATCTCCGTGGTAAGTTGGGGTTGTTTCGGAGCTGGTCCACGCCCTTGCCGGCGACGAGCGCCCATCCTCTCTTGGCAACGATGGCCTTCACGTCGTCGACGATTCGCTGCTTGATCCCCAAGATGTTGGAGCATCCGCCTGTGAAAATGATCCGGGACATGCAAGTCGCCCGCACATCCAGCGGTAGTTGCAGGAGGTGTTGGTAGACTAGCAGATGAAGCGGCAGCTCGTGGTCATCAAAGGTCGCTTGCGTCACCGAAGGATCGAAAAAGGCCTCGTCGCAGATTTCCGCCAGCTTGTCGAAGGGGATTTCCAGGTTTTCTGGCGGGTTGGTCGAGTTGATGGGGATGTGGGCCACGCCGCTCTGGAGGGCGTCTTGTGACGACTCCGCCTCAGACTCGTCCTGCTCCTCGACTGTTTCCAGCTGCGCCGACTGTCTTTGGGATGACCTAGACGCCGACGGCCTGCACCACATCATGCGGCGCAGGATATCATCGCACTCGTCGAAGCTGATGATCCTGGGGTCGTCGTCATTGTGGGTTTCTCGTAGCAATAAATGCACGGCCTTGTAGAGCGAGTCCAGGAGGAGCCTCCCTCCTCTCACAGTCCGGGTGCTTTTCACTTCGCGGTACTCGTAGACACTCGTCACAACGGTCTCGGCCCAGCCCATGTCGATGACCAAGGCCGAGCGGACACCCGCGGACACGGCCGACGTGACCGCAGAGGACATGAGAGACACAGTGGGAGATTGAAATCGGTTGAACATGGTATCCAGTACGGCCGTCAACAGCGGCACCGGCACAGCTGAGTCCAAGACAAGACCCAGCCTCCTAGGCCGAGAGTCGATGAGCAGGAATCTAAGCCTCATATAAGTAAGAGCCACGAGACAGACATGTGAAGCCAACGTACTTTGTGAATGCATCCCGGATCACACGCTCGAGGTTGTCCTGACAGAGCCCCAGGTCAACCTGCCGCATGTCGAAGCGCCAAAACTCGTGCTCTGGCGACCAGTCCAGCCCAGCGCGCCGCCTCGGCCCCTGCCAACTCCTGAAGTCGCCAGCGCGCCGCTGGTCCTCCGGCCCGCACTGCAGCGTCGCCTTGGGCCGCGAGTCGCCGGCAAAGCCCGCGCGGATTCTCCGCGACCCCAGCTCAATGATGACAACGTCGTCGTCGGCGCGGATGGCCGACGGCGAGCCGTACGTGGATGCGATTGTGCGGCCCGGGGTGCGGGGTGTGGACGGGCCAGACTGCCCTTGCGTGGGCGCTGCGCGGATGCTGGCCACGCTCCGATGGGCAAGCGCCGGTCCTGCGCCAGAGGCCATGGCCGCTGTAAAAGGACTTTCCGACGGTTTTTTTTCCTGCTTTTTTAGACGTTGTAGAGAGCCAGGCCCGGCTGGAATCTGGAGGTTGATGCCTTTGCTGCACTCGAGCTTCGTGCGCGGCGTTGGTTGGCTGGCCAGACCTGTCGTCGTCGGCGTTTGAAGCGCCGATGTGCCGGCACTGTTGTGTCTGAGTTCTAGCAAGCGTGGGGCGAGTCGTGAATCAACAACCTCCTTCCGCTCAACCCTTGCGAAGCAGACTGGCCCTGGAGGCTGCATGCCTTGCGCTCCAGATGGGAATTAAAGGGTACTTTCCTCTCCCCCCAGGCTGCAAATTGACACCCTAACCTCACTCTCGCAGGATTTATGGGGAGCTGGGCAAGGGCAAGCGAGTCTCCCTCTCGAAGCTCGCCGCCGACAGCTTCGTGAACTCGAAGCGCCCACTCCGACTCGCGATTGACATTGCCATTTGGCAGTACCAGACCCAGGTAGCCCAAGGCATGATTCTCCTTCGCTCTTGTACGTCCTAGCAGCTTTCTAACGACTTCTAGGTGGAACGAATCCTGCAATTCGCACCCTTTTTTATCGCCTAACGCGCCTCCTCGGAACCCCCATCGAGCCCATCTTCGTCTTCGATGGTCCCAACAAGCCTGCCCTGAAACGAAACAAGAGGTCTGGGCGTGGAGATGGCGTTGCTACGGCGCAAGCAAAGCGGTTGATTCGGCTTCTTGGCTTCACCTCCCACGACGCGCCTGGCGAAGCCGAAGCAGAGTGCGCGCTACTGCAACAGCACGGAATTGTTGACGCGGTACTCAGCGAAGATGTTGACACTATTATGTTCGGGTGCACCCGAACGCTACGCAACTGGTCCAGTGAGGGCAAAGGCTCGGCTACACCTACGCACGTATCGCTCTACGACATTGCGGAGCTCGGGCTTGATCGAGAAGGAATGGTTCTGATTGCTCTCATGAGCGGTGGCGATTACCTACCGGATGGGATCCCGGGCTGCGGTGTCAAGGTGGCATGTGAAGCCGCCGGAGCTGGCTTTGGAAAATCAATCTGCCGACTTAAGGCGTCGGATAAGGATGGAATCCAAGCGTGGCGAGAGTCGTTAATGCACGAGCTAAGGACGAACGAGAAGGGGTTCTTCAAAACCCGACACAAGGCTCTGGTGATACCGGATGATTTCCCAAACTTCGACGTCCTTCGCCTCTACACTCACCCGGTTGTTTCCCCCGAATCCAGCCTCGAAGCTATTCGCGAGAAGTTTGGCCAAAAGCGGGATCTCCATCTTGAAGCACTGAGGGAGTTTACCAGAGAGACATTCGACTGGGATTACCGAATTGGGGCAATCAAGTTCATTCGTGTTCTCGGCCAGTCCATGCTCGTCCACAGCATCCTCCGACAGCAAACCGAAGGCGACCACGTCAAACGAATCGCAGGGAGGAGATCCCATTTCAGCACCGACAGTACTCCTGAGCTCCGTCTCTCCTACGTCCCGCAAGAGATCGTTCCCATCGACCTATCGAAAGAAGTAGATGAAGAAATCGCATCTAGTCGGGGAGGGCTAGCACTGAATAGCGACGATGAGTTCGAGACGCCAGTGGACAGTATAGACTCAAATAGAGTCCCCAAGCCTATCGTAGGCAAGATCTACGACTGTGCAAAACCCGACCTGGCCTGGGTGTTAGAGGCCGTGGCCAGGCAGAGCGTGCCCGCTGCTGTTAAGGAATGGGAGACTGCCCAATCTGCGAAAGCAGCCAAGAAGAAGACAGCTACATCGAAAAGCAGAGCTAGGAGTGGCATGCCCTTCGGCGCCTTGGATCAATACACACAAGTCGCAAAGGTCGTTTCCAAGGATACAACAGCGTTAAAGGTGACGAAGAAGGGCGCTGGATCAGACAAGCCCAGCAATACATCACCAACCCGGACTTCAACACGTCGGCTGCTGCGCCCGCCATCCCCGCTGGAACCTAGTAAGCAACCCACGCCCTCAGCCGCCACGAGCCCGGTCAGCCAGAGGGTCCCTTGGACTATTACCAGCTCACCAGCGACGCCTAGAACCCGCCGTCCTCAAGGTGCCCAGGAAGCGATTCTTATCTCATCTAGCCCGCCCGGCCCTCCGGACTCACCTTGCCCCTCCCTTCCCGCCCCTACTCAGAAGCTGCCTGAGTCAGTTCGCTCGATTTTGGCCTCAAGTAGTCCTTCGAAAGGGCTGAGGAACGGGAAGCACAAACCGAGAGGCTTGGAGACTTCAAAGAAGTCTAGCTTCAGTTCATCGCAGCCTGTAAAGCTAAGCCAAACTTCTATGGACATGTTCACTCGAAAAGTGAACAGACCTAGCGCCAGTCAACCGGCCATTTCAAAGCCACCTGCCACTCAGCCAACTAAGAAAAAGGCATCTTCACAGCCTCTCGACCTCGACGCCGACTTCAGCGGCTGCGACCCAGACTCATCCGAGCTGGAAGCCCTCACCTCCCTGCCGTCCCGCTCTCCACCATCCCCAAACAAGCCCCACAACAAGGACGTCATCTCCAGCCACAGAAACTCCAACTCCAGCCCTAGTCCCGGCCCAGCGCGCAAGAAGAAGCTGCTCGTCCCGCGGACGAGCGCCGTGGGCTTCTTCAAGGAGGTCGAGGTCGACGCCGACGAGTACGAGGACCGCATCGCCCGCGAGACGGCGCTGCTGCAGCGTAGGGGCGGCCGCAGCGGTGTTACGCGCATGAGCGATGTTGCGTATGTGGACTTGACGCTGGAGGATTGATAGGCGTTATGACTTTTTGCTTTTTGGGCGTTGTTTGGAATGGGGCGTTCGCGGGGAATCCCAATGGTTACGGATTATGAGCATTTCGATATGAGCATCTTGACGACAAAGCTGCAAGGCGAACACAGAATATGCGTTCTTGATATTAAAATTATACACATTGTTGGTATCATTCCTTCGTTGAGTTATCTATACAATTGGTGTCGCCCAAAATAGAGTATCCAGGGTCTTTAATACGCCTATCCCCCTGTTTTATATCCAACCGACCTTCCCTTCCATACCTATTTATCCCGTCTTCTTCTTCTTCCTTTTTTTGGTCATTCAGTTCCCATGCTATGTCCCTGCCATCTCCAAGTCCGGGTCCACCTCGGTGCCCAGATCCCTCTCCTCGAGGAACCGCCGGCCGACAAGGTCATCCGGCAGATACGTCTGGCGGACTCGCCCCTCGCGGTAGTTGGGCGGGTACTTGTACTCGCCGCCGTAGCCCAGGTCGCGCATCAGGCGGGTCGGGGCGTTGCGCAGGTGCAGCGGCACGGGGAGGCTCGCGACGCCGGGCTCGCGCAGGGCGGCGTAGGCGTTGTTGAGCCCGCGGTAGGCGCGGGTGCTCTTGGCGGCGGCGCACAGGGCGACGGCGCAGTGGGCCAGCGGGATGCGCGCCTCGGGCATGCCGATCTGCTGCGTCGCCGTGTAGGCAGCCGTGGCCAGCGGCAGCAGCGTGTTGTCGGCCAGCCCGACGTCCTCGGAGGCGATGACGACCATGCGGCGCGCGACGAACAGCGGGTCCTCGCCCGACTGCAGCATGCGCGCCAGGTAGTAGAGCGCCGCGTCCGGGTCGTTGCCGCGGACCGACTTGTGGAAGGCGGAGATGGTGTCGTAGTGCTGGTCGCCGGCGCGGTCGTAGACGAGCGTCTTGGTGAGGGACGCCTTGATGTCGTCCTGGGTGATGCCGGCGCGCGACGTCAGCGAGAGGGCGAGCTCGAGCAGGTTGAGGGCGGTGCGGGCGTCGCCGTCGCTGAAGCGCGCGAGGTAGGCCACCATGGCGTCGTCGAGGAGCGGCGAGCCGGCGTCCTCCTCGCGCAGGGCGCGCTTGAGGATGCCGACGACGTCGTCGGTGGTGAGCGGCTGCAGGGTGAAGGTGCGGCAGCGCGACAGCAGCGCGCTGGCCACCTTGAAGGACGGGTTCTCGGTGGTGGCGCCGATGAGCGTCACGGTGCCGGCCTCGACGGGCTTAAGGAAGACGTCCTGCTGGGCCTTGTTGAAGCGGTGGATCTCGTCGCAGAAGATGATGGTCTTGCGGCCGGTGAGGGCGGCGTCGTTGCCGGCCTCGTGGAAGAGCTTCTTGACCTCGCCGACGCCGGTGCTGGTGGCGTTGAGCTCGATGAAGCGGCTGCCGACCATGTTGGCGATGCAGCGCGCGATGGTGGTCTTGCCGGTGCCCGAGGCGCCCCAGAGGATCATGGACGGCACGCGGTTGGACTCGATGAGGGCGCGCAGCACGCCGTTGGGGCCGACGAGGTCCTGGCCGCAGACCTGGTCGAGGGTGCGCGGGCGCATGCGTTCAGCGAGAGGCGCCGAGCGCTGGGTCTTGGTCTTCTTCACCGCGGGGCCGTCCCCGTTCTGTTGATGGTGCGGTTCTACCGCCTGGGTGGCATCCGCCTCCTCGGGCTTCCCTCCCGACGCCACGCCGAGGCCGGCGCCGGGCCCTTCCTCAAACGTCCTCTTCCTGGCACCGGCGCCGGTACCGTTGGCGACGGCGGGCGTCAGCACACGGCCATCGGGGGCCTGCCTCTTCGGGGCGGGCGTGGAGAAGAAGGTCGACGCGGAGCGCTTCTGGGAGGCGACGGCGGCCTGGGGCGTCTGGGACTGCGGCGGCGTGGGCGTCTTGTCTTTGTCCTTGTCGTATAGGAAGCTGACGCAGCCCGAGTCGATGTGGCTGTTGATCTCGGACGGCTTGACGGGCTTGTTGCAGATGGGGCAGTCGACGGCCATGATGGGATCGAGGCCCGGATCGGTTCCGCGGGATCGAGCGTCTTCGGGATCGGTTTCGGGTTCGTTGGTGCGGTCGCGGAGGGGACGCGGAGGGCGAGGACGCTGAAGTGGCCAGGCTGCGGACTATACATGAGCCATCCAGAAGTTGCAATGTTCCATGCAGTGTGCCATCAACAAATGTGCAGGCGTGGTGGCCTTTTGCATCCGGGGAGTGGTTGTAGTGGAAACGCGTGCTGCTGTAGATGTGTGGTGTGGGAATTTTATTGCATCGACCCGACGTTATGACGCGCTGTCACGTCCCGGGTTTAATGGCCCGGGCCGTGCTGGATGTTTGTCAGTGTGGGGAAGTGGTCCCCACTAGATAAGTACATACCTAAAATCACACCCGCTCGCAAAGGTAATTAATCTAGTAGCTTCACGAGACCACCTGAGGTTAGCACCTAGACTTACTCCAAAGCTTGCCCACCGTAAATCGTCGAGGAAGTCATGGCGTCTAGAAGAGAGTCACGGATGTCTCCAGAAATACTAAGCAATCTGCCAAGGTCACAGACTAGAGCATCTTCAAAGTAAAACACACAAACTTCAACTGGCTCGACAAATATGTGCTTCAAGATCAATGGCATTATACTGTCCGTAGCAATCATCAAATATATACGCTTCCCTCCGCCTTGAAGCAAATCCTCCACGCTTCTCCACGGTCCGAAATTCACCTCCGTGGAAAGAAAGGGAAAAAACAAATGCATCATCCCCAACGAAAGATGCAGCCAGTCACCCGCCCGCCCATGCCTATCTAACAATGCAGCCAAAACGCCCGTCCGTGCTACCACTCCAGTTCGCTCATCGTTCAAACGCCGAGGGTCCCTCTCTCGGGCATTCTATCGCCCCCTTAGTCCAGATCGCTGTCGATGTGAGGTCTAAGCAGACGTCTTCAGCGACCGTATCTTGGGGGACGAGATGCTCGTCTCGGCCTTACGCTTCCCCAGCAACGACTCGGGCGGCCGTGTCAGTCCCGGCGTGCCCTCGCGATCTTGCGTCGCCTCGGCGTGGCACGATGCGTGGAACGCCCGGTTGCTCACCAGCACCGCGTCCAGCCACACCCACTCCTGCGCCGTGTCGAGCCACTTGTTCTCGAACCGGTCCTGGCAGATCGGACACACCGTGTTGATGCCCTTGGATGGCTCCGGTACGGGGATGTACTTGGGCTTCGCCGCCTCCGCTGCTGCTTGGGATGCCTTCGCTGAGGCCTCGTCGGGTGCGGGAATGTGGTCTGTATCCACCACTTCTCGCGACTTCACCCAGTCCTGCTTCACGTTAGTGTCTGTGTCGACGGCCAGGAAACGAGAGTCGACTTACCTGTTGGTCAACGTACCAACTCCGGTGCATGCCCCGCTTCTCGGCTTCGTTGCTTCGCTGGTGAACTCGGAAATGCCAGTCCATGTGGGCTGTCTTCTTCTTCCTGCCCTCCTGATCTGTCCTGAACCGTCGGCCGCACTGCGTACACGGCGGGCCAAGCTCGTCGTACAGGCGGGAAAGCAAGGAGGGATGAAACCTGCACAGCAGTTAGTGTCGTGTACCAAGAAGGGGACTATAGGCTCAGGGCTTACGGTTGCCTCAGCGCAGCGCCGTTGACACCCTTGCCGGGCTGGATATCAAATCTCATGAGCCCGGCAGCCGCCTTGGTAGAGGCCAAGAGACTCGCGATGTTAGGGGGCAATATGGATGCAGGCGGCGGCGGCGCGACAGGAGCCGGCTGAGGAGGACCAGATGGCAATAGACCGGCCAGCCGAAGCTGATCAAGCAACGCCATTGGGTTCTGCCCCTGGGCCGCGGGAGCCGCTGGCGCCGGCGACGGAGCAGGAGCTTGTGCCGGTTTCGGTGGCTCTCTATGAGTCGGCGGTGGTGATCGGATAGCCACATTGACATACGGGGGCGCTGGATTTGGTGTCGCGTTCTGAGGAGTCGCAGACTGCCTGGCCATCAACGCCGCCAACGCCCCCTGCCCCAGCAGCGAGTCGAGCGTCAGAGTCCCCGTGGCCGGAGCCGCGGGAACTGGCAAGGGAGTTACAGCCGCCGGTGGTGCCGGCGATGCCTGAGCAAGTACAGGTGTAGGCGCAGGGGCAGAGTTCTGGGCCGACAGGGCCCTCATGTTTACGGCAGCAAGTTCAGTTACTTTGTTCTTAATGAGCTCGAGCTGGTCCGGTGGCAAGCTAGTGCTTCGCACAATGCCTTGAAGATCCAGGAGGGCTCTTAGTCTGGTCTGAACACTAGCATCATGGGGATTCTGCGAAAATTCCGCCTTGGTCGCCACAATCAGGTTCTGAATGTCATTGCTCAACGTTTCTATGCTTATCCCAGCCGGCCCGGCCGCTCCAGCAGCTCCATGCGCCACGGCATAAGGAGGTTGGAAAGGTGCGGGGGCTGAACCAGCGGGCTGGGGAGTCGAGTGAGGAGGATAGAACGGGGCCTGCGGTCTGTCAGTGAAGGCTCGGATCGATTGTAAGGGGGGTGTTCACCTGTTGGCCCGGGTAGGGCGAGTTGCCGTTCGAGGGCGGATACTGTTGGACTGGATATCCCTGTGGCACACTAGAGCCTCGCATTCCGGGAGGCGTGGGAGTGTCGCGATGGGGCATGGCTGATCGAGGTCTGCCCGGCATCATCCCTTGCGACGGCATGCTTGCAGCTCGCGCCTTCATGAGCGCGTTCTCAATAGGGCGTACCAGCTCATGCGAAAAGACGGGGCGGCTATCCATCGATCCAGGGACGGGCTCCTTCCACGTCCGGAGCATCTCTTCCATTTTGCGGCGGACGGGTTGATCGACCACCGCGTATGACTCCATGTATGTTTTGAACAAGTTGCGGCCGAAGTAGAGGGTGTACGGAGTGCCAACATTCTTGACGATCGAGTCCAGGACGTAGAGAGCGGGCAGCTTCTTGTTCGGGGGTGCCTAGTAGGAGCGTGAGCAATCATGACAGTTGATACGTTTGCGACGGTGCAAAGAGAACAAGGCGCATAGAAAAGGCCTCGAGGCTTGGATCAAGAACTAAACCTACCTTGATGATGTGCTGCTGTAGAACTTCAGCGATGGCCAGGGCGTGCTCGGTATTCTCTCGAGCAATTACTGTCAGGTTGCTGATTTCGAATCGCATGTTGGAGGAGAGATCCTCCAACGCGAGGCGGTAGTCCTCCGCCACCTCAGCAGAGTCAGAAGACATGGTGATATATGTCGCTGGATAAAGAAGGAAAAGGAGATAGGCGAGCTGTAGAATATGACTGCACCGGGAGATGCCCGTGTTCAGTGCAACAATGAAGATCCTCCCAGTTCAAAAGGCGACACGTTGTTTCTGCAGAGCACCCAAGGTCTTTGATGGACAAAGACACCGGAGGCACGATGCAATGGAGCACGTTCTAATCTGGTCAAGTTTATTCCAAGAAGCCTCCTTCCTGGCGCACACTGCCTCCCCAGTCCAGCCCAAACACCGGTTATTTTCCCGAGCAACCTTGCGGATTTCGCGATCACACCCCAACAGACATATATCCAGCCCGTCTTCACCACGAGTGCGCGCACGTATCTGTAGTCTCTAGTGAGACTGTCGCAAATGATCCTGGCGATGTTCGGATTCGTTGGTGTCCCAGATCAGAACGTCGCGTGTGGAGGGAGCTGATCGACGGCTAGAAGACGCAGACACTGGGAAGATGTCTTGTTACGGTGCACGGGGTTTATGATTGGGCGCGATCTTTTGGCAGAGTTCAGGGGTCTGGTCGAAGCCTGCGTCGGAGGTGTCAGGTGGGCGACGTGGATGTGAAGAATTGATGATGAGAGCAGGTCTTCAAGGTGTCGTTGGAGATTGTAGCGCTGCGCCTCACGTGACCGGTTTCAAGCGCTACTTTAGTACTACTTACTACTAGCAGGTGTTAGGTACGTACCTCCAGGCCTCAGCTCCACTGTACCCATTTGGATCCGGCTCCTCCAGATTCATTCACATTGTCATCACTTTATCAAAACCCATTCACACCTATTGTACCTAACACACACATGATTGAATGTTCGGACAAAAGAGGGGTGACACCGTTAACAATAGAAATACAGCGGATCATATGAATAGCAACGATTGTTTTAAATAGTTTGAACTAGGAACATCGAGACATGCACTCCCTAAAACGACGGGTATTCCGCTAAAACAAAAACCAAACGCCTTAAGCCGGACTCCCTTCATTGTTCCCTCCACCCTTTGCCGTTACGTCATTTGTGTCCCTTTTCGCCATTTGAGTGACCCTCAGAATCGGGACATGTTCGCTTCAGAGTATCTGCTGCTGCGGCGGCTGTGCATGGGGTGCAGGGCCGTGGGGGGGCGCTTGACCGCGGGTGCAATAGGACTGCGTCGGTCCCACTCGTCGTCGGCCTCGGTTTGGTGAGGAGGGGGAGAGTATGGAGCTTCACGCTCAACGTCGTACTGGGGATGACCGTGGGTAGGAATAGGGCCGCTGATCTCTGGTCGTGGAGACGTCTCGGTGCGGTTCTGGCCGTCCTTTTTCTTCCAGAAAAAGGACATGAAGGCAGACTTGGACTTCTCGTTCCGGGTCGAGTTGCTTCGGACGGAGTATTGGTCCTTGTAGATGGGTGGGCTCGGGCTGGTGGCGAGAGAGCCCTCGGAGCGGACCATGCGGGCGCTGATGTCGTTGGCCGAGTCGCGGAAGACGAAGGAGCAGACAATGTTGATGATTCCAAACGTGATGGCAAGCACTCCAGCAGCGAGGACGAGGCGCCAGAAGGGTAGGCCGATCTTGTCGCTGGCGTTGGCAGGCTGGTTGAGCTTCCCGAGGATGTTGCAGCCGATGAGGGTCATGGCAAGGCCCAGCCAGGTGAGGCCGGAGTCATCAGAGAGGACGGGCCACGTGCGGCGGAAGTAGGCTTTAGCGATGGGCAGCTCGGAGACGGCGAGGAAGACGGAGACGGTGCTCGTGAAGAAGAGCGAGGCGGCGTCGAAGAAGAAGAAGCCGTTGGACGTGTCGATCTTGATGATAAGGACCCAGCACGCAACCGAGGCGGTGATCAAGGTGATCAGGGTTATGGCGCGGAGGACCTGGAGGATTATCATCCCCGGCCCGCGGATCGAGTCGCCGTTGAACATGGTTGGTCGTGAGAAAAGAAAATGTCGTTCGGTAAGAGAGAGATGGTGCAGGTCTGTCAAGGTGTCAGTCGACATCGATCGCAAGTCTCCGAGAAGAAGATGAACAAGCACCTACCAGATAGCCTGAGTGGTGTTGCAGGGAGAGTCTGAGCGGGTGTTTCTGTGAACTCGCAGAGGCAGAAGAGAGTGTTCGTGTGTGAGGGTGTAAGTGCGAAAGTTGGAGGTCAATGAGAGCGTTAAGTACGGTAAGAAAGAATGGAGCCAGTCCAAAGAGCACAAAGGCGAGCACGGAGTCAAGAAGGTTTCTGAAAAGAGAAAGAAATGACTGAACAGTCGATTGTTAGCTCACGAACACCATTGTCTGAATAAGTGCCGAGCAAATCGGGAAGAAGGGGGGCACATTGTCACTGAGCAAGCCGGGCCCCGATTCTTTAATAGCAAATCGGGGCACGCACGCACACGCACGCACGCGCGCAACAATCATAGCACAAAGGGAAGCGGGAGACAAAAAAAGGGAATCCCTGTTGCAGGGCGGGCAAAGTGAAAGGACACAAGCATGGGGGGTTTCTCGAGTAGACAGTCAGGGCGCGTCGTCGTCGTCGTCGGATTCGCTGTTTCGAGTTGATGAGATGGCTGTCGGGAGGCGCTGGAGCCCAATCAATCCCGCGCGACGGGCTAGACGCAGGAGGCAAGAGGAGAGACTGAAGGCGCCAGCGGCCGGTCGTTTCATGGCCTCGATGTTGGCCCTGGGCGGGTTCACGTTGAGACGGGGGTGAAGCGCAAGTCCAGGCCAGCTGCTAGATATCGCGAGGTCCCCAGGCAGGGTCGGTCGCAGCCCAAGGCCACCCTCCAGCGCCTACAGCCTAGACGAGCATTGAGCACCAGCACCCAATGGATGGCACGCGGCTCCGGTTGTCTGCGAGCAAGTCAAGCTCTGTTGCGCGTTTGCGCCGGTCGGGGGCGCATGACTGGAACTGCGAGCTTCTCAAGACTGGGGTTGAGGAGAGGGACGATTGGATGTCGAGGCTCCAGACGGGAGAGTGTTTCAGACGGCCTCCGGGTTCTCAAGTGGGCCGTCAGACTCCAGTGCAGCGCCAAAGGGAGCCGCTCACGTGGAGACTTGCCACTGAAGGCTACATAGTACTTACTGAACTTGGGACGAATAACTACGTGAGTTAGATTAGGTTACAGCCAAGGTGAATTAAAAAGAAGGTGATTAAGGATAGGAATTATGTTTGGATCCAGATAGGTGCAATTTGGATACTGGGGACCGAGTATGAGAGAGACTGTTTATGGCGACCCTGAACTTGACACCCGAACCCGGGCACTCGCCATACATTATACTACTTAGGCCTATGTACTAATAAGAGTCGTCAGTACAATCCAATGACACTTGACGGTCAGCACCCAGCGAACCATGCAGGGGTAATTCAAGACAGTCAATAACAGTTCATCATTGATTTTTGACCATTTAGACACGGAGTTACTGTCAGGTAGTCAGGTTATCAGCTTCGGTTTCTGCAGCACTCCTACACACAACCTGCAGTCGGAGAATCCGCGACGCTTCCCGGGCAACTCATGCGCCGCCCATCCTCTACAGCCTCAGAAACCACCCACGCACCTCTGCATTCTTCAGTCCATCACCAAGCAGCCGCTCGTTAGCTCTGCCGTCCCACCACGGCCAGGTAGGTCTCCTGCGCAGCAGTTCTTTGCGGTCCGGCCTGGTGGTTGCCCACGCCTCGGCCTTCCTTCGTCCCACTCCCAAGCGCCGGTGTTTTCTCTCCCCATAGCCGCGATGCTATTTTGGACTTCTTTCTCTTCGGCGCGTAGACGCTCGGAATAGCCGCAGCCTCGCCCAACGTCCCACCGACGACATCCGAGGCCAGCAGATGACTTCTCAGTCCCACGTCAAGAGTCTCGGGTGCGGAACGGTGCTGTGCGGGCACAAAAGCCGCATCGTCGTTTTGTCTGGCCGCCGTTGCCGAATGTGCATCTCACACCTCGTGTTCGCGTTACATGTTTTGTGTTCCAGCTTATGCCACCTTCAAGTCGAGCTCGTGTACACTTTCGCGTTCTTGCCCTCGTCGATCAGATGCTTCGGACAGTAGTTGCGCACTGGCTTCTCGCGCCGGCCCATCACAGCGCATCGGACGTTGGTCGAGAACCTCTCAGGGCACTGGCGGAACTCGCCCCTTTGCGCGCAGCCGCACGAGTACATGATGTAGTCTTGGGTGCACGTCCTCACGCTCGGGATCTGCGCAAGCCGGTCAGCTGCATGGCCGGAGATGCATGACCTGGAAACCGTGGCCGCGGGAGCTCTCTGACCTTGGTGACGCCGTGTGCTTGCGGTGTGGTGGTCTGAATCAGCCTGTGGTTTGGGTGTTTGCCTTGGATAAACAACTGCTTCTCAGTCTTCCCTTTACCAATTGCAACGACAGCTTGTTGGACAAGGCGCGGCACAGGCTGAATGAATTACTTGAAACCCGAAACCTGGGTGCAGAGAATAGCTGCTGGGACGTGTATGTGAAGGAAACCCAGTGCGGCATGTCCGAGAGGATCAATTGATAAGGCGCGGTGTAAGCGGCCGTTACTACTAGTAGTAGTGGTGGATCACACCCACGAACAAAAAGGTACATGGCCTTGTATGTGGCGCCCTAGAGAAACCCAGGTACCTGCATTCAACCCCTATAAAAAAAAAAGCGAGGCCATTCAGGTGCAACGCCCCCGATCCGATTGGCTCCCGGCAAACCACCAAAAAGGTCACCGCACCGCCGCCTCCCAGACCTCCGAGATTGTGACCGCCGCAACTTTTCTCTCTCCCTTCGTCTGCGTGCCCCTTCCGCAGAATTTCGACGATCCCACCGAACCACCACCCCGCTTCCTTCCTATCAACATGGCCCGCGGCAACCAGCGCGACAAGGCCCGTGAGGCCAACCTCAAGAAGCAGGCCGGCCAGGTTCGTCCCCGTCTCCCCACCTCGCCGCTGGTCGCACTGCGGCTTGCGCCAACTGGCCGCGAACTAACTCGATTCTTTTTTTTCCGCCACTGCAGAAGAAGGGCAACAACATGAGCGGCACCGAGATGCAGCGCTCCAAGGAGCAAGCCGCCGAGATCATGCGCCAGAAGCAGGCTGCTGGTAAGACGCCCCTCTATATCCCTTCTTGAGCTCGATTGCTGACCTATTCGCTCTTCTCAACAGCCGAGGCCAAGAAGGCCGCCGAGATGAAGAAATAGTTCATCGACTTAGAGGACGGCTCTCGTTTCGCTAGCCATAGACGTTCCTACGCACACGACAACACCACGAGAGGGATAGACAGGACGAAAGGCGAAACGGCACGGGGCGGCGGCACCATCATGACTTACTTATACAACGATTATGCGATTTATATCAGGATAGCAAAGGCGAAGTGGTGCACGGATTTGGGCTGCCCGGTTCGGGCTGCCTCGGGAGACATTTACACTAGCCGCTTAAATGCACCTCCTCACGATGTCTTTGTCCCATTACGTCTTGTCTTGAGTGTCCATCACGATGCCTCTGGATGCATCTATTGAGAGGACAGCAAATACGTGGGTGATCTCCATCACACAAAGGTTTGTCAGCAATCATATCGAACCTATCCATAACTCCTAAACAAAGCACGTTCAAAACATGGGATTCATAATATTAATTCGCTTAGAGACTATACGAGCCAGTCATATGCACCTTCATACCCGTGAAGTGCGATTCAGAGCTCTCAAAGCTACTCGCGTAAGCACCTCAAACAATCCTCTAAAATCTTTGTATAAGCAAGTAAGTCATCCACCCATCGCCCTATACCCCAAACAACTTGTAGAGGCGGCTGCCCTCGTTTATAACGCGGCCATATTGATGGGCAATCCGCCTGAGAGATGTTAGTAGGGACTCGCGTCAAGTCAAACACTTGGAAGTAGACTCACCGGACTGGCCGCCGAAAGAACCAACACCCTGGGCCTCGGCTGGGAACGAGCCCGCTTGGCATACCACGACACAAGTACAGCTGCCGTCGCTGCCCAAGGTGCCCTCCCCAGGCGTGGCTACAGCGGTTCCCGTGGGCGTGCTGGCCGGCGTTGACGAAGCGGCTGCCTCGCCTTCGCTAGGTGTCGTCGCAGCGGGCTTCGTGATGGGCGTCGAGGCGCCCGCGCCCTTCTCCTTGATGGCGAGCTGCTGGAACTTGGCCTGCGTCTTGTCCGCGGTCGGGTTGATGGAGAAGACCATGCCCATGCCGCAGTGGTTACCCTGCTTGCAGTAGAACCCTGCGCTGCGTTAGTGTCGTTCGTCTGCATCGTGCTTGGGGCGGGATGGTAGGTGACTTACACAGAGGGGTGTCGACCATGACTTGCATGGCAACCTGGGGAGGCGGCGACACAGTGTTGTTGGGGTTGGGCATGAAGCCAGAGTCCATGCCGCCCTCGAGCAGATCGCAGGGCTTGTCAAAGGAAGACTGGGTGACGGTGTGGTTCTGCGACAGGAACTCGAAGATGACGGTGTCGCCGATGGGGACCTGGTCGAGCTGGTCCGGCTGGTACACCAGGCCGCCCGGTCCGCCGACGGTGACGGTGTGAGACGCGGCGGCGGCGGCCGGCGTGGTGGCAGCTGCACCCCCGCCAGCTCCAGCGGTGACGGTCTGGGTGACGGTGACCTTTTGGTTGACTGTGGTGGTCGCGGCGCCGTTTCCAGAGTTGACCCAGATGATGATGACCTGGCCCTTGTTGCTGCCCTTGGACTTCCTGCCTGAGCCCTTGCCGCCGCCGCCGCCGCCGAGGTCGATCTCAATTGCATTCGCAGCATCCTGGCCGCTGTTGTCCCCGTTGTTGTCCCCGTGGCGGTTTCGTCGAGATAACCGGAAAGGGCTAGGGTCGCGGACAGAGGCGGCAAGCGAGAGAGGCGCCATAGCCATAGCCAGAGATAGAGTAGTTGAGAGCTTCATCCTGTCGGTGTAGATGGGTAGATGAATAACAGTATTATAAGGATTGGGCTTTGCACACGGGTAGTAGTCCTGTCAAAGGATGGAAAAGCGAAAAAACAGGGCCTTCAAATCGACCTAGCGATTGTGGCTCAAGGAAAGTCGAGGGCCTGCTCGTGAAGAATGAGAATAATAATAAAAGAGCGAAACGGGCGGACAGGTTGTGAATAAGAGATGGCCAAAACAAGTTGCGACTATTTTGAAGCAGAGACTCGGGGACGCCTGGCGACTTATATCATCCAACCCCCGAAACGACATGCAGTCGCTCAACGTTCCATTCCACGCAGCTAAAATGTGCCGTGAAGGTCGGCTTCAGCAGTAGCCGCACGAAACGCGGCTCCGGTTCCTTGGCCCCTTCGGCTGTGGAAGAGTCCGAGCCAGTTAGTCCGGCTTCTGCGACGGGCCAGGGACGCGGGAGAGGGTTTTGCTGTGGCAGATTCGTCTCGGGTCGTGTTTGGTGTTGTCGCTCTGCACCCTTGCTGAGACCTGAAGCGGCAAACCACTGAGACAAGCGTAGGGCCGCTTCCAAGTCTGCTCTAGCCGTGAGAGCGACCGTTTTCACAGTTGACCGTCTGAAGGTGATGACGCAATTTCTTTATCTTCTGCATCTCCATCTCTGTCGCTTGTGAAGACGATGCATGCACTCAAAGGCTTACATTGGACAAACATCGCCTAGCCTACAGCGTCGCATCGGCCGGTTACCAACCCGTCTCAACCACAAAAACCCTTAAGCTAATCCAGAAGCCTGGGTGCAGAGATGGAAATCTTGGCATCCGATCTACGGTGGCTCAAACTGCCCGGTATCATCGCGACCCGTATGAAACCCTGCGACTAACGCATCACCATGCTGTCGTAAGTGTGCTGCTGACCCACCAACGACGGGCAGCTTAGCTTCATCAACTAAACAGAGACCGCCAACTCGAACAATTCAACGATAATCTCATGCTTCTGCATGTCTTGGTTATTTTGTTGCGTGGACTACTTGGCCTTATCATAGGACTCGTACTCGTGGCGTCTCGGGAATTCTCATGATTGTGCTGATGAGTTATCCTCACATGGCCTGCAAGACAACCAAGCACCCTGCGCGGCCATCCGCCTTCCTTTCTAAGGCAGTTGCTCCTATGTACTCTCGCGTCTCGAAGCCAGAAACAGTCAGTCCCCAAATTGCTCGAGAATCTCAAATAAGACTTGGTCTCCCATCATAACCCTACCTAGCTGAGAGGCAGCCAATAACCCCCAGAACGCAGCGTCCCAAACTTGAAACGAATCCCCCACAGCGCAACTACTCCTGCTCAACAACGACAACGTGCCAGCAGCCAGCCACCCTCACGGCGCAAGGTCGCCGTTCACAGCTGATCAGGGAGAGGCACTCCGTGTTTGCACTCCGTTTGGCCTTTGCGGTCGCCTTGACTGTTCTGACACGGCCACGAGAGCAACAACTATTTGGCGCCGGCAAGTCGCCCGCATATGCAACACATCTTGTCGCAGCCCGTCAGATCGGATAG
The DNA here is from genome assembly GCA_019137255.1 of Corinectria fuckeliana. Lineage (NCBI taxonomy): Eukaryota > Fungi > Ascomycota > Sordariomycetes > Hypocreales > Nectriaceae > Corinectria > Corinectria fuckeliana. The sequence continues at coordinate 176,424 of WPDH01000100.1, read as the reverse complement.
AGCTGCAGCCTTTCAACCGTCCCACGCGGCTTCTGTTCCTCCGGTGCTCAGCCCCGACCACGACGTCTTGGCTTTAGGATTCTCGGCTTCGCTGGGCTTGCTGTTGGCCCTCGAACATTCCAGTGTAGTAGCCGGCGTAGTACCACGACATTAGAAGCTTCTTGAGGCTTTCGTCTTGTACTATAGGTTCTTTCATCGGTAACTATAGGTAAGGCGTGAGGAACTGGAGCTTCAACATACCTGATCCGAGTACAGCTTGCACTGGGAATGTACCTGGGCCAGTTTTGGGACCCTGGCCCGAAGGCCCGTCTTGCATGGCCGTTGTTCCCTGGTCTGTATTAGAGATTTGATGGGAGGAAGGGATGCTATCACGTTTGATCTTCATAACAGCAAGGCGAACGGTCACGTACGTTTTCGTCCGCAGTTCCCTTGTCGGCTGGAGCTGTTTCTCTGGCAATTTCGACGTCGTCAGATGAATCTTCCGGCTGATCACTCTGAGTTTCTCGTTTGACTGCGGTCCTATAAGATTGCACCGTCTTAGATCATCTATCTATATTGCATCGCGGATAGTACTGACTGGTTACTGGGTTCCAAGTCTCTCACGCTTCCACCTTTCGCATGGACACTGTGGTATTTCTGCCAGATGATTTAGTCGGTTGCACATGATAACGGAGTCCCGGGGGCAGACTCACCTTGTACTCCTGTAAGGCTTCGTTCCAGGAGTCGATGAGGGCCGAGTCATCCCAAACCTCCTCATGGCTGAGGTCCTTCTGGTTTCCGCCCATGTTGGAGGCTTTGTGGGTTTGTAGGTAGGAGGACAAGCGTTCTGAGCGAATGCCTTTGCTGTACCTCAGGCACTGGGTATGGACAAGCTCCCTAAGCTGAGTAAAACACTTTAGTGCTGTCAACAGGCTTTCCTCCTACCCTGGTCTCACTTCGAAGGTTGAGATGGGCCGTGAATTAAAAGAGTCTCTCAGCGTGCTGTTATCGAGAAAATCCCATAGTTGCCTGCACGATGAGACTCCTTGTAAGATGAACTCTCCCAGGCACCTTTCCAGTGGACCAAGCACTGACTTCGACAGAAACCCGCGACCCTCACCACCTGCCGATAAACTGATAGTGGGCCCTCACCGCTCTACGTACTACGGCAGAATCCCAAATTTTTTCTTCACCCACCTCTCGCTTTCCCAGCTGCCGAGCCTTTGTGTACTGTTTGGCATCGACTCCGCAACAATCGCAACAATGGCTCCCGAACTAAGGAAACGAAAGCGTGAGTGCATTCGCAAGAGACGGCGCCGCATATTCTAACGTTCGAAAGCTCTCCCCGAGGTCCAAAAACTCAACAACGCCGGCAAATCCGCCAAGGCCTCGCCCAAGGCCAAGCGCAAAGGTCAGCCTGCCCATTGACTTGGACGGCCGTTCGCTCTTTGCTAACAGCACCCCAACAGCCCCCGAGGATGCATCGCCCGTGTCGCTGAAGAAGCAGAAGTCGGTCAAGAAGGCTACCGCCGAAGCCAAGCCCGTCAAGAAGCCAGCGCAAAAGACCAAGAAGGCCGCCAAGCCTGTTGAGGAGAAGGTCGAGGAGGAGGATGCCACGATCGAAGTTCCCGATGTCTCGTCCGACGATGAGGAAGAGGACGGCAAGCAGGTCCAGGCTCTCGCAACTGAGCTAGATTCTGGCGACGAGGACATGACCGAGGGCGACAACCTCTTCAAGGAGGGACAGGACGTTGGCAAAATCCCCAAGGTTTCCAAGCAGGTCCAACAAGCTGCAAAGACCTCCGGAGGAGAGACTGGTGTCCTCTATATTGGCCGTGTTCCCCACGGTTTCTACGAACATGAGATGCGACAGTACTTTGAGCAGTTCGGCACCATCAACAAGCTGCGACTGTCGCGAAACAAGAAGACTGGCGCCAGCAAGCACTTTGCTTTTGTCGAGTTCGCCGAGGCTTCCACGGCTGAGATTGTGGCCAAGACCATGAACAACTACCTCTTGTTTGGACACATTCTCAAGTGCCGAATTATCCCTCAGGACCAGGTGCACGACGACCTGTTCAAGGGTGCCAACCGACGTTTCAAGAAGGTTCCCTGGAACAAGATAGCTGGCAACAAGCTGCAAAAGCCCCTCACAGAGTCTGCCTGGGCGAACAAGGTCTCGAACGAGCAGAGCAAGCGAGCCAAGAAGGCTGCCAAGCTCAAGGAGATTGGTTACGAGTTCGAGGCTCCTGAGATGAAGGAGGTCCCCGCCCCTGCGCCCATTGAGAAGGAGGCCGAAGTCGAGGCCATTGAGGATGCGCCGGCCGAGAAGGAGGAGGTCAAGGAGGATGAGGTTACGAAGGCTGAGGAGACTGTTGAGGCCGTTGAGGAGTCCAAGCCGGAGGCAGAGGAGGAGCCTGAGGTTGAAGTCGAGGTCGATGTCAAGACGAAGGCTGCTCCCAAGGCCAAGGCCACAAGGGCCAAGGCAACAAGAGGGAAGGGCCGCAAGGCGAAAGCTTAGTTACGTAGTTATACTGTGCGTTGATCTTCTTGGAGTCTACGGCGATCTAAGGATAGGCAAAAAGTCCATAATGAGAGCTGGGCATTCATTTTTCACTAAACCAGGCAAAGATCATGTCCCCCATTGTGAGGTTATATGTACGCACATAAGCGAACCCGTTGCGCTCGTAGAAAAGTGTGAGCAAGCAACAGGATTAAGAAAGGCGTTAATGTTCTACTTCGCAGTCATGGTGAAAAAGCCACGGAAAGCGGTCTTTTTTCTTTTGGAATGACTGTGAAGGGTAAAATATGTGAAGAGGAAGAGAAAAAAAGACGAAATGGGCCCGAAGCTGCGATAGTTTTAGCTGTTCCCAGAGACGATGACTAAGCTGCCTCAAAGTCCTTAGTAGCCCAGTCCACTGAGCCTCAACGGCGATATCACCTTGCTCTCAAGGAATTATGAAGCAATTTCGCTGTGCTTTTATAAAAAGGTATGGATATGTAAGTTTGTTGCAATATATTCGTATGAGTTACGTGCTTTTTATCCAGCACTAGAAGTCCCCCAAGCTCGCAGTAATGCATTGCGTTGCCTCGGCACCGTCATCATTGGACCAATCTAGCCATTTGCCATTGCAAGTAAACACGGCAGCGTCACAGTTGACACATCTCACTACACGTCATTCGTTCCCAGGCATTGTTTGAGTAGTCCGGTGAATCCCAAGAGCAAAAACTCGATGCTGCGATATAAACGCAGGGCAATCCCGGTATAATAATCTAGAATCCTGTCCAAGCCCGGACGGACGTAGTTGGTGCCGACCCCGACGCCATTAGCAAATGCCCCGAGGCCGCTGGAGCTCGCTAAATTCCATGCTCCAGCAGCCTCCGCTTCTCTAATTCCAGCTGACGTGGTGGGACTCCCGACACTCGCTTGCAACGACTCAACACCACGCGCGCGACGCAACGCTACGCAACGCTCGAATCCGTAATCGCCGTGGACGCTGATGCTTCTGGCTGGCGCATCGCCCTCTCATGATGTCTTCCGCGGCTGCGACAGACCCGATCCAGGCGTCGAATTCAGGTGCGTGACCCCCCCGCTCCTTGCAATTGGCAGCCGAGAACGTGTCCTGATGGGTGTCTACATGCGCAGCGTCGTCCAAGAAGAAGAACAACAAGAAGAAGAAGAACGCAAACAAGAACAAGGACCCCGCTTCGGCTGGCAACGGAGATGCCAGGCAGGAGACTGAAAATATAGACGAGGAGCCCGACACGCCCACGCAGCCGGTGCGTGGCTATAACTCTCCAGTTATGCATCCTCGCGCGCTGACTTGAGACTCCAGGAGACTCCCACCGATGGTGCGAACCCCGCCGCTGAGAGCAACGGACATGCGGTAGAGCCCAAGAGCAATGGGCTACCGATTCCGACGGCCGATGGCGAGAAGACGGACGACTCAGACACATCCGCGAAGCTCGAGGCCATGGGCAAGGAACGAGAGGCTCTGCGGGCCGAGGTGGAGCAGCTACGGAAGCAGCTCGAGAGCATCCAAGAGTCCCACAGCAGCGAGGTGACACAGCTCCAGTCGGATCTCGAGGAGAGCAACGCCGCCAAGGAGAACGCGGAAGAGCAGTACCAGACCCTCCTCGGGCGGGTAGAGAAAATCAAGGAGACCCTAAGCGACAGACTACGGCGAGACAAGGCAGAACTGGAAGAAGCCAAGGAGCGGGTGGAAGAGTTGGAAGCACAGAACGAGGAGCTCCAGAACGCGGCCCAGTCATCGGGAGACGACGTCAGCAAACTCAAGGAGGACCTACAAGATGCGACGCGGGAACTCAACACCCTCCGGAGCCGCAACAACCTGTCTGCACAGAACTGGCAGAAGGAGAAGGAGGAGCTGGTGCGCATGGTCCAGCACCTCAAGGAGGAGATGGAGACGACGGCCAACGCCATGGGCGAGTGGGAGGTCATCGCCATGGAGGAGCGCTCCATCAAGGAGACGCTGAGCGACAAGGTCTCGGAGCTGGAGGAGCAGGTCCTGGCCCTGAGGCAGGGCTACGACAGCGCCACCTCAGAGCGGGACAGCCAGATGACGCTCATCGACAACCTTCAAAACGCCCTGCGCGAGATCCAGGACGCCCGCAAGAAGGAGCTGCGCGAGATGGTCGAGACCACCGAGGAGCAGATCCAGGGCCTGAAGAAGCTGGTGCAAGACGCCGACGCTCGCGCTGCCGAGGCCGAGGCCGCCAAGTCGACGCTGACCCAGGAGCTTGAGCGGACGGCACCGTACGAGAAGGAGGTCAAGGAAAAGAACCTCCTGATCGGCAAGTTAAGGCACGAGGCCATCGTTTTAAACGACCACCTGACCAAAGCGCTCCGGTACCTCAAGAAGACGAAACCAGAAGATAACGTGGACAGGTTAGTATCCTCTACGTGTCTATTTACCAGCTTTGCCTGCTAACATGCCCATCCAGGCAAATCGTCACTAATCACCTCCTGCACTTCCTCACCCTCGACCGCGGCGACGTCAAGCGCTTCCAGGTCCTCCAAATCATGGCCGGCTACCTCGCCTGGACAGACGAACAGCGCGAGCAAGCCGGCCTCACCCGCCCAGGCACCTCGACCAACAGCCTCCGCCTGCCCATGTCGCCCTTTCACCGCACCCCCAGCTCGCCGTCGCTCAACGCCGACGTCTTCGCCGAGCCCACCTCCGCCAAGGACCGGGAGTCCCTCGCCGATCTATGGACCCACTTCCTAGAGCGCAGCGCGCAAGAGGGCTCCGGGGAGGCTTCGTCGTCAAGAAAGGGCAGTACGAGCAGTGTAGTGACGGGTCCTACGAGGCCGGCGTCTGGACATTAATGTCGAATGGGCCGGTGGCTTCTGTTCTGAAGACTGCGCAGTTCGCAGCGGGTGTTGATGACTTTGTATGGGGCTTGTTTCAAAGGTGGAAGCTTGAGGCTGCTGGTGATGGACGTTCTGATGGTTCTTGAAAAAAAAGACGGGTTCTTAAAAGAAAGACGAACCACATTGACAAGAGGAGGGTCGAGACGACCAACAAGTGATGGGCGCGGGAATTCTTGTACGAATAGGTTGTCTTGATGATTGGGATAGCTGCGGCAGGGGGGACACTACTATACTAGCTGCCATCCGCCGACGCGGGCTGCAATGGCTGTAACACATTGTGCGCGTACGCCTCGGCATCCCTCGTGATGGCCTGGATGTCGATGCGGTTGCCCAGCGCATTATTGACGCCTTCTATCACCTCCCGCTCCTCCATCACCTCGCGCATCAGACGCACCTCGTGCGCCCAGTACGCCTGGCTGCGCGAACGCAGGTCCTCGTCCCGCAGCGCCGTGTTCTTAACGATGCCCAGAGCGCTCAGCTTGCTGCGCACGAGCAGCAGGGCACGGCTGGCCGTCTCGACGCGCTGGGCGGCTGAAGGGGGCTCGACGAAGGCCCGGTTGGTCGAGGCTAGGTACAGCACCCAGGCGAGGAGGGCGTCGAGCGATGCGAGCGCCAAAAGCCGGTAGACGCGCAGGTCCCAGAAGAAAAAGTCGACGTCCGGGAGGCGCAGGGCGCGGGCGTTGGCCTGGTAGTTGTAGGAGCTGACGAACCAGACGTCGAGGGCGCCCAGGACGCAGGCGGCAATGGTAGCCAGGGAGCGCCACTGGGCGCCGTGGCGGCCTGTAAGCGAGGACGACGTCACGACGGCCACGACGGCGAGGTTGGCGATGTGCGGCCACAGCAGCGAGGGGAGGGCATAGTAGAAGTAGCTCTTGGGCTCGTCGGCCGAGCAGAATGGGCAGTGGGCGACGACGTCGGGGCCGAACTGGAGGTAGAGCAGACGGCTCTCGAGGTTGACGAAGCGGGCGCGCAGGCGCTCGTCGGCGAGGGTCAGGTCGCGGGCGGCGGCGACGCGGTTGAAGAGCACGTCGACGGGGATCTGCAGGCGGCTGTCCGTGGCGAGGAAGAGGTTCTCGGGGCCGAAGGGCGCGAGCGTCTTGGCGAGGCAGGCGAGGGCCAGGCCGGCGAGGAGGGCGAGGACGAGGCGGATGCGGCCGGGGACGGGTTGGATGGGCAAGTTGCGGGCGGCGGAGGCGGCCCGGAGGGAGCGGTAGTAGCTGATGGCCTTGGGAACGAGGATAGGGCCGAAGAAGAGGGCGAGGGAGCGGATGCTGTTGGTGTTGAGGGTTGGAGGTTAGCCACGATGGTCGGTCGTTCCGTACCGTACCGTCTCCGCCGGCTCAAACGACAAAGAAACTTACGAGTCCCAAGGGATTGCCATGATAGCGGCGGCACTGTTCCCTCAATCCGTTCTTGTATCCGACAGTCTCAATCAGGCCGTCAAGAGGTATTTTCCCGTTCGCCGAGTTTGTATGCGACGAGATGGACACAGTTGTAGGTTGCACGACAGCGAATCCCACGAGGCTGACAACGTCACCGCCCGCCAAAGAAACGGGCGCTAGGGAGCAAGGCTGCCAGGGCCCGGGAGAAAGTGGGGGCCTCAGACAGAAGTGGGGCCGAGGGTTTCTATTTTCTTCCTTCCGCAAAAACTCGATTTCCTCTGCCCTTCTTCCTTCATTCTTTTCTCAACCACAGCCTCAGCATTCCGCCGCACAGCGGCTTGCTTGCGAGTTGTCTTCTCATTCTTTCTACCAGTCTCTTTGCTCTCTTTTCATCATGGGGTATCCCAACAGCATAGCAAAATCACACAAGTCTTCTCCCTCTGTCCCTTCACTACCTCTAGACGCTCCCGTGATGTTTCTCCCCCAGCTGGCACTTTCGAAGCTTTCGCGATCTTCTCTCCTTGGTCGTCAAAGTCATAAAGTAGCCTAGATCGATCCCCAAATACCCTGCCAAGGGTTATTCTCTGTCGTGTTACAAAGTCTCAGCATCAGCAATGAAGAACTTTGCGTCAAATTTTTCAAAGAGATACACTCCATCATCACAACCTCGTAGATTGCTTTGCAAATCGTCTGGTCGAGACGTTTTCTATTTCGTGCGGATATCTATGCAAACCTGCCTATATATGTACACGATGCCCATCCGTCTATAATTCCTTCTTCTCGTCGGTTTCAGCCGCGCCGCTCTTCTCGATGGCGACCTTGGCCGGGACAGGCACCGTCTGCTTCTGCTGTGCACCTAGCGTCAGGCCAATGATGCCCATGATCAGGTCGCTGAACAGCGCGATGACGCCGGTGCATGCCAGTTGCCACGAGGCAATGCTGACGCTGCCGATGGGCGCCCGGGGGAAGGACAGGATCCATTCCGCGTAGTAGGGGAACCAGCCGTGCGGCAGCCAGAACATGGGCTCTGTGGCGTACCAGAAGGGCAGGAAATATTGCGGCGCGCGGGTCAGCACCATTCGAGCGCCCGTTAGGTAGGTGTCGAATTGGGATCGCGCGGCTTCGGTGCTCTTCTCTGTGCGACAGCATATGTCAGTTTGCGTCCATATGCGTGCTGTGCGGGCTCACGTACTCTTCATCTCTAGCTGCTCCAGCAGCTTGTCGTGCTGTCGGCGCAGCTTCGCCCACCTGGCAAACTCGTCCTGGCTGCTGGTGCCGGTGAGCTCCCGCCGGACCTTGAGGTAGTCAGCCTGGAGCTTGCGCTGCTCACCGGCGGCCTTCGATGTCGAGATGGGGAGGAAGTTTATCAGTGTCCATAGCTGCAAGGCGTTAGCAGACGGCAGCTCTAGCAGGGAAGAAGGAAACTGTACCAGGTTGTTGATCGCTGTGGCTCCGATGGCATTGATGACGTTGACCACCAGCTCCACGACGAAGATGGAAACGAGGAGGGAAGGCATTTCGGCGGCGAGGGGCGTATATAGAGGTGTGAGAGGATAAGCAGCCGGCTATAATCGCATTGCGTGGGGATTCGGAGATCGCGAGGCCGAGTTGTGCTCGTGATGGCGCTGGTGATGATTTTGGTGGTTTGCCAACGTGGTGCTGCCATGTCATACCCCGACACATTGCATGACACAGCTCCGCCGCTTTGCTAACCCCTCCACAGCGGGAATCTGGCTACCCTATACCTTTCCTCCTCTCCCACCTGACAACTTGATCAGGTTGCATATTGCGCCGTGAAGATGTCGAGAACCCTCGAACAGAACGTCAAAGACGCTCTCAGACATGGAGACCACCGCAAGGTGTTTGATGAAATTTCTAATGTTCTCACTCGCCCCTCCACCAACCTTCTAGAGATTGAGTTGCTAGGGCACAGTCACGTCTTCGATCCGGCCACGACGTTGCTCCAAGATGGCGATGCCGTTGCAATCCCGAAGCTGCGCTTGGTGCAAGCATTTATTATTGCACGACAAATCCTACAAGTATATCTCTATGGTAAACACGATGGGCCAACCGACACAATATTGAGTGCCACGGCAGTCATCCTGTTGATGGATCCGGAACACCTGACTGCTGCCAATACCAGGAAGAGACTGCTCCAAAAGACAATACACGCTGGGGTTGATGCAACGAAACATCTTAGAAGCGAGAAGCAACTTGTTGACAGCCTGCTCACAAGTCGTCTTCATCGTCATACCAAGTCTCCAACACTATGGAACCACCGACGATGGTTGATGGACCAGTCCAGGATCCAGGGACTCGACGTCACAGCCGAGGACGACCTCATAAGAGTTATTATGATATCAGGAGAACGACATCCCCGAAATTACTACGCCTGGTGCCATGCCAGATTTCTGACCAGGACCTTCATCACACAGTCTCCAGCACATGGAGAGGCAATGTCAAGGACCATCGTCGCGGTTAAGAAGTGGTCCTTTGGACACCACGACGACATCTCTGGCTGGCAGTTTCTCATGTTCCTACTCGAGAAGCACCGGGCGGAGACACAGCCGACGTTCCGCGAGACACTCCAGCGCGCCGAGTCGTTCAGATGGCGCAACGAGTCTGTCTGGTACTTCCTCCGATACACGGTCGCACACCTCCCTGACCGTGACCGAGAGGAGTTTACGCGCGTGCGGACGACTCTCTGGGAGACGGCCGCAGAGGACAGCTGGGAGAGACGCACGTTGGAGACAGCGCGGCTTTCCTTACAGCGCTCTCAGGGTTAGGGAGCGTTGGACGTGGAATGGATAGCACCGAGGTGGCGGACTGGTTCAAGCCTCCATACGCGAGGATAAGACACCATGGGGACCTCTGGAACATGCCGCAAGCTATGTCAAGGTAGCAAATGCCGTGGCTGACGAGGAATGGCGTTGCTGCACATGGCCAAATCTCTGGTGTAAATTAAAATGAAGATCCCCAACGCCCGTGGAGCACAGAATACCTAAGTACCTAGGTCTACATAGACGCGTCCATCCACCGAAGGGCCCCTTTCGAAACTCGCAGCTACGAGTCTGTAGCGAAGCTGCTTAATCGAGCTGTAGAGGAGACGACTCCTTATCTAAAATGACGACCAACATGTGGCGCGTGGACTGGTCTCGTTAGAGTATGCTGTGAAATTGCGGTGCTTGGGCGTTGCGGCCGCTGATCGACGGACTAGGAGGATGGTGTTGCACTGAACTTGGTACAAAAGCTACCGAATGGATGAGAGGATCTGCGGGCAACGGGTCTCCGGATCTAGGGGTTGTGGGAAATGTTTCAAGAGTGTTCATGTGCTTAAACTGATTGTCAAGGCTCAAGTGTTAGCCTTCCTTGATGCCCCGAGCAGAGCTATTGTACGATTAGTTGGAAGTTTATCTGGGTCCCTTAATAAACTTGGTCAATGTTCCCTGGTTGTAATCTATCTCCTAGCTAAATCCGTCATCGGCAATTGTTCTCTTTCAAGATCGACAGGGTTCTTCTCTGACCGCCGCTGTCCTCTGACGGTCTGCGTTTGAGGTCTCTGAGTCCCCGAGACTGCCACTTTGATGGTTGGCCTCCAGCAACGACGGGGACTCTAATGGGCATACTCGCCATGAATACGAACAAGGTACATAGGCTCGCGGCCAATTTTCAATGGTGGCCAAGGTACCCCACCACTTCTACCACTTGAATTGGTCCATGCCACACATGTCCACATTCCTTTATAATTCAGTTTATAAACTGTCTAAGAAGTAAAGAATCTAAAGAAATTCGGAGGTAACAGGCTTCTAACTGCCTTCTTAAGAGTCAGCTAATCCAGTGTGCAACTAAGATTAAATCAAGTAGCAGGTTCGCGTGAGCTCTTTTGTTCGCCCCCGTAGCATAAGCTGTTCGTCCCTCATAATAAGACTCGTGTGCATGAAGAAAACCTACGATAAGCGCCTGGAACGTTTGCAGTTCCATACTTACGGTAGACTTTCAGGGCCTGGTGAGATGATCCCATGTCGTCTCGTCTCGTCTCAGGGCAGGAAAGCGACGGTACACCGGATTCGTGCATCGAGCCCGGATCAAGCAACCGAATGCTCGAAATGGCTCGGGCTCGCGGGATCCAAGTTCGGGCTACGACAAAAAAACCTCGTACGTAGCAGAACCATAAAAGGCGGAGCACCTTTGTACGAAGTACGTACTGTACTAGTAGTACTCTCACTAGTAGTAAGAGAGCGATGAGCGGCAATATGGCGGTTGGTTCCGATAGTCCACAGAAGTTACATAGCGGTGTTTCTGTAGAGGCGTACTACATACTTTAGGTACGTAAGCGAATGTATCAAGACACGCACAATATTGAGTCGTTAATGGACAGGTCGGGCGAGTTTCAAGTCTGAATTCTGGAGGAGAGTCTGGCACGTCTGGTTACTTCCCGAGCTGGCCACCAATGGCCAGGGCAGTACTGGGATGTCGCTGAGACAGGGTCTAATCTAGCCACCCGCTACCTAGCTAGGAAGCCCGATCGTCCCTCTTCGTGCCTGGACGGTGAATGAGTTTAGCGGGCACGGTGGATGCGGGCATGGTTGGCATGGTCCAGGGGCGAGCTGCAGGGGGATTTGAGCTTCCCCATTGCGTGTGTTCATTGCAGCGTCACTGTGGAGCGTGAAGCTGATGGGGGTGTCTGCTCCTCTGTGGGCGAGTTGATGGTGATGTGTTGTTGGATGATATTGGAAATGGAGATTTGCTCTCGTTCAAATCACTACGTAGGGCAGCGCATTGTGAGGAAGATCAACCAAGTTGCTTACACAAGCGGGATAAAAATAACTTGGCACACGGCTGGCAAAAGAGCTGCATTGACAGAATAATCTAGTCAGCTGACGCAGTATACAAGCTGGTTGAGTGCTCAGAGTATTCTGTCACCCTCTCTTGGTGTGCCAAGTATTATTCACCCCGCTTGCTTACTTAGGTAGTACGAGGCATGTGATAGGTGGCTGCTTATCAGGGAAGACACTGTGAGATGCAACTACGTACTGCACTGCCTGAGGCGCCAAGCTGCCAAGAAATAAACGATTCCGTGTGGTCTAAAAAAGCCTTATCACTCTAAATCCAACACAAAGAAAACGAGCCGCATGGGGGAGCCGAGCAGGAGTTAGCCAAACACTGAACAAAGACGACTTTCGGCTGATGCTGCCGCCGCTGGAGCGTAAACTCGTCTCATCCCGTGCCGTCGCAGGCGAAAGGCCCGGAGGGTGCCCAGGGCCAGGGCTAGTCAACCGCCACCGCTCGCGTACCATGGGACCTCGACTCTCATGGCCACAACCAGCTAGCCACCAGCACGAGCAGCGGGTGGTTCACCCCTGCGCGAGAGATGAACAGGCGGTGCCCGTCCATTCACGGCCGCCGATGGGCAGATGGGCAGACAGGCAGAGTCTGAGCGACAACCGCCCCCCTGGAGATACTCCAGATAATGGACCCCCGGCAGACCCGCCCCCGACGGACCGGCTGCAGCCAGTGGACGGTTGACCAAGTCTGTGCCTGGCGCTCGCTCTTTTCGAATTGCGACTCGACTCTTCTTGGCTCTGGCATGCGGATCAAGCCAGCATGGAGCCCGTGGGGCGTTTACCCCTGCTCTCTGGAGCGACTTTGCTGCTGTCTCTCGCTCCCGTTCGTCTTGTTGAGTTTGTCTCGACTCTCGAAACACGCCCTCTCTCTCCCTGCGTTAGTCAAACGAACCAGGCAACCAGGAATCCAAGGAGCCCGTGAAAGCGTCGACCGGCAATCGTCATGACCGCTGACGCCACAGGGGTAGGTTACCCAAAGGCGGCCCCCCCCTAGGCCCGTACCAATCGTAGCCTCACGGTAGCTCCAGCCAGCGGCCTGTCTTGGGCGTGGGCTTTTGGCAGTTGACCAGGATTGTAGCGCCATGGTAGCGGTAGCGACTGGACAATTGTGCACAGCAATCTGGAGGGTTTTGGCCGTTGGCTTAGGTGGTATCTGAACCGTTCGTTGCAGGTACGTCGGTAGGCTGGGAGAGCAAGCGGTAGGTGCCTCTCATGTGTAAGTACTTGGAGAGCCGCCGACCTCCATCCCTTTGAATCACCTCGGTCCCTCTCCTCCACACACCTTTCTTCTCTTCACCACTCTTCCTCTTCTCCATACTCCGAGCTTCCACTCTCCCTAAGCTCCCCTCTTCTTCTTCCCTCATCTTCGCCACCTTCTCTACTTGTCTCGTTTAGTCACCTCGCATCATTGCTATTGCATCTCTTTGTTTTCCTTTCCCCTGCGTTTCCAGCCTCTCCACATCGCGCGCGCCCTCGCCCCGAGCATCCCGGTACCTCCCCTCCGCCTTCGCGATCCCTGACCTGACCGTGGCGCCTGTTTGTTTGTTCTGTCTACACATCTATTCGGAAATCCAGGTGCATCTTTAAAACATCCAGCCCAGCCCCGCGACCATCTGCACCCGCCGCGCTTACTGTTGCTTGTCACTCGTCGCTCGTATCGTGTCATTGCTGTGCTGTATCGTTCCTCTAGAGCGATGCCGCCTCATAATCTCTAATTCTTTAATACATCGCGCCAGCCGCTTGCCGGACCTCCTCATTCTCCTTGCCTGGATCTGCGTCGACCGGCCCGCACTAAGACCATCCGCGACGGTTGGTTTGTTCAACTTGCGTCACCCTTCCACACTCTGTTTGCGTTCTCCAGTGTTCCACGGGTATATCATTGGCATCCATCCGTGTCGAGGAAGTCTATTGCTTGAGGAGCTTCTGATCCTCCCTACCTCATCCCCTCTGCAACATGCGTTCAGCTCTCCTGCTGGCAAACCTGGCATTATGGGCCTCATCAACACATGCCTTCTGGCCGTACACTCCGAAATGGCGTGAGGAAGCTCAGGAGGAAAAGCGGTCACAACTCTCGGGCGAAGCTCGAAGGAGCGTCCAGGGAGACAATGTTCCCAGAGTGCGTTTGGACATAAAGCAGAGGACTCCACAGGTTAGTCGCACTATAGTCAACCAACGTCGCCGTTCTTGCATTAACCTAAATGATCCTTCAGACCAGCCAGCCAGTATCCGAGAGAGCAGCTCGCGAGGCCGCCCGATTAGCAACCAAATACTTCGGACGACATCTCCCGAAAACGCCCGCCGACAGTGCCGTAGTAAAACGGGACAATGCGTACGACATCATGGAGGCCGACGACCCCAAAAGCGAGTTTAGTGCAGGGATTGACCAAGATGGTACCGACTACTCGTACTTTGCCGAAGTCGAGCTTGGGTCTAAGAAGAAGAAGCTGTACATGCTTCTTGACACGGGCGCTGGTTCCAGCTGGGTCATGGGCTCATCGTGTGATAGCGACGCTTGCGGCTTGCACAACACGTTTGGACCCGGCGACTCGGATAGCCTAGAGACGTCGAGCGAATCCTTCACCATTGCGTATGGATCCGGCAAGGTCGGCGGCACGCTGGCCAAGGATACACTCAGCTTGGCAGGAATGAGCTTCAAGTACCAGTTTGGGCTTGCTACGACAACCTCGGACCAATTCGTTCAATTCGCCTTCGACGGCATCCTGGGCCTTTCCCTCAACGACGGCGCCAACGAGAATTTCCTCGAGACCGTGGCCAACTCCAACGACATCGACAACAACATCTTCTGCGTAGGTCTCAACCGAGCCGAGGACGGCACCAACACGGGCGAGATTAGCTTTGGCACCGCCAACAAGGACAAGTTCAGCGGCGACATCACGTACACTTCGCTTGACAAGGGTGACGACTGGGCTATCCAGATGGACGACATGTCTTACAACGGCAAGGAGGCCGGGGTTGGCGGACTCCGAAGCTACATCGATACCGGCACGTCCTTTATCTTTGGTCCTGGCGATGCCGTCAAGAACCTTCACAGCCTCATTCCGGGAGCACAGAGCTCGGATGACACCACCTGGACTGTCCCGTGTGACAGCGACAAGAATTTGACGATTGCCTTTTCCGGCGTCGACTACGTAATCTCCCCCAAGGATTGGATCTCGCCCAAGAGCAAGTCGGGAATCTGCACCAGTAACATCTACGGCCACGAAGTCGTCGAGGGAGCGTGGCTTCTCGGAGACACGTTTATCAAGAACGTCTATGCTGTCTTTGACAAGGACAAGCGACGTATCGGTATGATTCCTCTGCCTAGGAACTCAAAGCTTGAAGCACTTGCTAACCTGACATCAGGCTTCGCTAACAGTGCCATCACGAATGATTCTGGCAGCGGCTCGTCCAAGACGTCGTCATCCAAGGGCTCCAGCGAGGAGGCAACCAAGACGTCGCACAGCACTGAAAGCACCGAGAGCACTGTGAGCGCACTTTCTGACACCACAGCCACGACAGATGCAGACCTAGGTCTCGGCAAGGAATCAGTCGCCACTGGCACTTCCACCGCGGAGGCGAGCAAGTCAACCAGCAAGAAAGACAAGGACTCTTCAGCACCCAGCGGACCCCTGACACAGGCCGCCTACGCATTCACATTCTGTATAGTAACATCATTCGCCCTCATGGCCTAGACGGGCCAGGGGAGGCATTACACTCTTTTAATACTGCTTTGCGCATATGAATTTTTTTCATCCAGGAAACGAAAGGAAAGGAAGACGCACCACCAACCAAAACCTAGGCTAGATGGATACACGATGGTGTTTTTTTTGTGCTTGGAGATGATTGGGCCCTGCATAGACCGGTAGATTTGGTATTTTGAAGTGAAGTCAAATCTCCGGGGCGAGCTGAGGCTAAGTGGAATGATGGGGACTGGTGGTGTGACGTGGAGGATTACACCAACAATAAATGATACCCAACTCAGGGGTTGGTGGAGAAGGTGAATATGGCCAGGACGGAGTCTCGAGGTATTCTTCTCGAAAGCACATAGTAAGACGGCAGAGACGTCGTTGTAGATGACTATGTTGTATATGAACAAAAGAGGAGAAGCAGCCTTGAGCGCAGTATATTGCGTCGGCCACCACTTTCAAGACCCCCCTGGTCTCTTGATGCTAGGATGTGAATACGTCTTTTAAGGTGCGACTCGAAGTAAGCCTGACAACGCTGAAAGTTATTTGACTGCAATAGTTCTGGATCGGGCTGATTAGTAGCAGAGGGGGCGCAGTATTGCCTGCATCTAGACCCCTATTTCCTCGGATCACGGCCCAATCAATGGGCACAGGACAAGACAAGTTACGAGCGTCGGGGAGGCCGCATGGCTTGTTTGTGGCGGATAATGGAGCGGGTGAGCAGACCTGTTTCGTGTCTGGATGTAGGATGGAAGGCTATCTAGGACCGTATCCCATGACGGTTATCGAGTTGCTTTGCTCTCGCATGTGCGGGAGCTTCCTTTGGGTATCGGTAGCTCCCGAAGCTCCCGCTGAAAGACAACTCTGTTTCCCGTAGTATCAAACTCCCTCGACTTCATCGGCTTTTTGTAAAATACCAGACCCCGGCGGCCCTGCGTTATTCCCCGTTGCTTCTTCCCCTTTGCATCCTGCGGACACCAAAGGCAATGAATGAACGGAGAGGACTGAGTAGCTTCGGAACGCCGGGAATGGTTCACGGCGCCTTGGCCTTCTGAAGCACCCCGATTTACAGGGTCCTGCAGCGGCCTACAGAGCACGTACAGTGGTTGAAAGGAAGCCCCAGGCACCAACGCACCAATCGCAGCGCTTCCCAGCCTACGGCACGACCCCTAACCTGGCCACGGCCTTATCCGGGGGAGAAGGACCCGACAGAACAACGTAACGCAAAACGCAACGCAATCCATCCAACAAGTCCTGCCGCATAATCGTACATCGCCCACCACGATCCCATTGCCTCTTCCTTTGTTCTTGTTACATCTTTTCTTTCTTTTTTTCCCGCTCTAATTTTCTGCTTTCTGCTTTCAACGAACCATTGCTCTTTGCCTTTTCCTTCTTCTTTTTGGGGGAAAATGTGCACGCGAGTCTCGGCTGCTGCGACTCTCCTCCGACAATGACGCAGGCCAGGAACAATGGCGCCGCCGCGAACCCGCACGGCGAGGAGCGCGGCCTCCTGAGCTCCCGCCACGACGACGACGACGATAACGGCTACTTTGGCATCGGCGACGACGACGACGACGACGGCGGCGGTGCAGACGGCAACAACCACAATGCCCTGGGCATCCACCCTGGAGCCAAGGGCCCGTCTCCTCCCCCCGCCTACGACGACAACGACCACGACGGCCGCGCGCCGGCCCCGAGAACCCCGAACCGAGTCCGCTTCGACCTCACCCCCGAGATCGTCGGCGTCAGCAACGGCGATGCCGGCGGAGGCTACCCCCTCCAGGGCCGCCGGCGCTCCATGTCGGACGGCTCCATGGACCTCGAGGAGCCCGCGAGCCCCGGCCGCACGCACCGCATGCCGCTGCTCACGGGCATCGAGGCGCCCAGCGTCGCCCTGGCCAACTCGTGGGGCGACGCCGAGGAGCGCGCGCAGAACGAGCTGAGCCGCCCCAAGTCGGGCCTCAAGTCGGCCTTCATGAACATGGCCAACTCCATCATCGGCGCCGGCATCATCGGCCAGCCCTACGCCATCCGCCAGGCCGGCCTGCTGGCCGGCGTCGCCCTGCTGGTCGGCTTGACCGTCATCGTCGACTGGACCATCTGCCTGATCGTCATCAACAGCAAGCTCAGCGGCACGAGCCACTTCCAGGGCACTGTCGAGCACTGCTTTGGCCGCACGGGGCTCATCGCCATCAGCCTCGCCCAATGGGTCTTTGCATTCGGTGGCATGGTGGCCTACGGCGTCATCGTCGGCGACACCATCCCGCACGTCTTGACCGCCGTGTGGCCGGAGCTGCCGGGCGTGCCGGTGCTGGGGCTGCTGGCAAACCGCCAGGTGGCCATTGCCGTCTTCATAATGGGCATTGGATACCCGTTGACGCTGTACCGGGATATTGCAAAGGTGAGGATTGCGCAAAATCAGAATGGGGGGTAGTGGAGAGCAGGCGAGAAGGGGAGGAGCAGAAATAATAGAGAGGGAGCCGTCTCCTGTTCCTCTCATCTCTGCGAGTTGAGATGTTGCTCCGCGCCCCTCGCCCCTCGCCCCTCGCCCCTCGCCCCTCCCCCGAATTATCCCGCCCTCCTGCGTTACGAGGAATGGACTAATGGCTTTTTCTTGAAATAGCTGGCTAAGGCGAGCACTTTTGCCCTCATCGGCATGATCGTTATCGTTGTGGTGGTGCTCATCCAAGGGATCCTTACGCCCTCGTCGGAACGGGGGTCGTTTGGACCTCAGCTTCTCATCATCAACGGCGGCTTCTTCCAGGCGATTGGAGTTATATCCTTTGGTACGGATTCCGGGCTTGACTATAGCACTTTCACCCTCTGGCCGAAATGCTGGCCGAGCAGGTTGATACTTTGGACTAACATGTGCAAACAGCCTTTGTCTGCCACCACAACTCGTTGCTCATCTACGGGTCGCTCAGGACGCCGACCATCGACAACTTCTCGCGAGTCACGCACTACTCGACGGGCATCTCGATGATGGCGTGCCTGGTGCTGGCGCTGGGCGGGTTCCTGACGTTCGGCGACAAGACGCTGGGCAACGTGCTCAACAACTTCCCCGCGGACAACACCATGGTCAACATTGCGCGGCTGTGCTTCGGGCTCAACATGCTGACGACGCTGCCGCTGGAGGCGTTTGTGTGCCGCGAGGTGATGCTGACGTACTTCTTCCCGGACGAGCCCTTCAACATGAACCGGCACCTGATCTTCAGCACCAGCCTGGTCATGTCGGCCATGATGCTGAGCCTGGTGACGTGCGACCTGGGCGCCGTGTTCGAGCTGGTGGGCGCGACGAGCGCCGTGGCCATGGCGTACATCCTGCCGCCCATGTGCTACATCAAGCTGACTACGCGCAGCTGGCGCACGTACATGGCGTACGCCGTCGTGGTGTTTGGCGCCATTGTCATGGTGATAAGTGTGTTTCAGGCGGTGGGCAAGATGGTTAGCAGTATGTTTCCCCTCCCCCAGCTTATTTCTTCCCTCTCCTTCCATCGGTATGCCGTCTGCCGCGGAGATGTTTCGGCGCGATGACGCATTGTTTCTGGGCCGTGGACTGACACATGATGAACAGATAAGGACGCGCCGGCGACATGTGCATAATAAGCCGAAGCCGGACAGGATAGACGGAACTAGGAGAGAACAATCCTTGAAAAGAATGTACGATTATTTTACAGGGCTCCCCTTTTGTACGAAAAAAAATAAAATAGACCCAGTAGAACTAGGTCTCGCACCTCGGGTGGTTTATACGGTGCGATTTTTACAGGGGGAGAGGGGGACGCCGAGGTGCCGTTTTGTAAGTGAGCAACAGGAGGACCAAGAATTAGGAGCCTTTTTACATTATGCATGGGGAGAAAAAACAACCAAAGACATGGGCTGGAGCTTGGCGTGTAAGTAGATGGGAATCCGACCTGGCTTGGTCTGGATACTGACTGGACTTGGGAAGTGCGTTTCATTGCGTGCGTAATTCGTCCCCCTCGCTGCGATGCTATTGCTCGGATGTGACGACGATGGACCATCTGTTACTGTTTTGGATGACATTTTACTAATTACTCCCGGGCCTTCTAATAACTGCACTTTCACCGCTCTTAACCCGCCGCCTCCGTCACCATCACCATCACCATCACCGTGTCCATCACGGCACGACATGACCTGTTCCTCACCCGACGCCGCGGCCTGCGAGTGGCCCACCGGCGTCGCGCCCCTCTCCCTCTTGGTATGCCGCTTTGTTCGGTCCAGCCTTGCCCTACCAACCCAAAGCTACCTACCTACCTATCTAACTTACCTAGCACTTCTATTCGGACCTGCTAACTGCCCGAGTACCTAGGTAGGTAGTTTATTCGTACTCTATTAGTAGGCTAGGTCTTTTAAGGTCCCCCCCGTAGCTGTTTCTTGAGCGTAGCCGGCAGCTGATTGAAGCAACCCATCCCCCCTCCTCCCACCCGACGAATAGCATCGGGGCCAAAATGCACGACGTGACGGGAGAAAAACCCCCGCTTTTGATGGGTTGGGTCGCCCTTTTTTGGGTGGTTAGATACCCCCCCCCGCCCGCTGGGAGGATGGGTGAGTGAGTCTACGTAAATTCAGTCAAGTGAGAGGAAAGTTGGGTCTTGGGAAGTGCAGTGCATTTATTATTTATTGACCTTGCTCTGCTCTCTCCTTCACCCTCCTTTTCTTTTTTTACTCCGCCTTCTCCTTTCTTCAAGAAACACCCAACCACGATCCAAACTCTTTCAACAACAACGACAACAACTAGAAAACACGCACACTCACACGCCAACTCGAAACATCATGGAGCCCCTCGTCAACTACCACGGCAAGACCTGCCCCTCGTGCAACGCCTCCATCGACGGCGACAACAAGACCTGCGGCAGCTGCGGCGCCGTGAGTTGGACCCCCTCTCTTCTTCTCTCTCTCTCTCTCTCTACACTCAAGCTTCAACTCCCGGACTAGTCTAACCACTCAGCAGCACTGCCCCGTCTAAGGCTAGAGGAGGCTGGATGTGCCCGAAGGCGTCGAGGGACCCGGGAAGGGCCCCCGTGGTGGTTTGCATGGGAGGCTGAAATTTCGTTGCATTGCGTTGGGGATGGGATAGCATAGGATGATGGCTTGGCGCAGTATGGCATGGCATGGTGTGGTGTGGGGATGGGGAACGATGCCATCCTTGGGGTTACAAGGCTCACTCATTCACTCACTCACCTAGTTAGTAAACGAAGTATTATGATGATGAACATCCAAAAACTCCCATACCGTGAGCGTGATCATGACTGCCCCCGCCCTCATCGATAGCGCATCTCCCTAACAGAGTCTGATAACAAGTTCCACCCCGCCCTCCCCCCCCCTGGCTGCGTACGTAGGATGATTAGACACAGTCAGCCTTAGTGGTCCGCGGCAGTGCATCGGGGCGCCCCAGTACCGAGACTAACGGCCTACCTACCTACCTACCCTAACTAAATGGTGGGCAAGGCAAGGCAATTTTGGATGGGGATTACATCACCCGCCCTAACCGTCGGCGACTTTGGCCTCGAGCAATGCGCCTAGCTGCAAGCCTGCAACTGTGGGTGGGACGGGCGGCACATGACCGCCGATGGATAGCCAAGGGAATAGACTACTTACTCGTCACGGCAATAACATCAGAAGCGAACAACGGAGACGGGAAGCAAAGGCAGCTAGACAAGTCAACGATGGAGATCGACACAAGGAGGCACTGTGGGGTTGAAGATGGACAGACAGTTGCCTAGCTAGAGAAAGACATGGTGCAAGTCGATCTAACTTGACTGGCTGGATCTTGAGATGTCGCAAATGGATAGCGGCTCTTAGATGAAGAGGCGACTCGGGTAGACATATTCAGGCATCTATCTACATGGAGTGAGACGTCCACAACTCATCAGCATAAAACAGGCGAGGCTACAGAGGCGTGAACCATATTAGAAGGACAAACACTCACGACAAACGACAAGATGCATGGGGGCAGATACACACTCGCAAAAGCAATCCGAATCAGTATGCCAAAAAACAACAGAGATTAAACAGGCAGGCCTTACGCAATAGATGTCCCATCTCCATGGTCTAAGTAACGGTTTCGAGGCTTCGAGAGAAAATGAAAAGATTTATCGCCTGGCCCGACTCGGATTCCCCAGTCGGACCCCCGTATCCACACACAAACACGTATTCGCGCGCAACCAGTCCACGGCGCCTCCCTCTCCTCGTTCCTCCCCGGCCCTACCCTCATTAACCCAAGCATCTCCGGTCGCTGGAGAAGGGAGGGACACAGGGTCAGAGGCAGGAAACAAGGTCGAAAGACCATCCTCGTCCTCCTCGGCAGCCCCAACACAAAATAACATCTGGCCCGCCGTCCCCCATACGCAAATACGCAGAGATACATAAAACAAGGTCCCGCTCGCCTGCCACTGGTAATAAGAAAAATGACGAGGTTCAGACAGCATGACGCCCTCCCCGTTCAGCCCCTTAGACCCCTATTATAGAGATCCATAGTCGGCGGTCCTCGCCAAGGAGAACCATCGGTCAAACGGGGGGTTGGCGTATGAGCTGACGACCCAGACATGAGGCGAGACGATATCAAACTCCAGATCCGAGAAAACCAATGCACATCGACAGCCGTCGCCTTCCTGGCTGCCGCAAACCCGTAACATCCGAACAGCCGGGGCCAAGTTGAGGGTGAACTGGAACGACGATGGATTACCACGCGGGGTCGAGCCGAAACAGGTAGGTGTGCGTTCCGCTCAACAGGGTGATGACCCTGTTACAGGACAAGGCACTTCTTGTGCTTGCTGCTGCGGCTGCTGCGGGACAAGAGAGCAGCACGGGTGGCGTGCTCGAACACCTCGCGGACACCCTCGTTGGTCTTGGCAGAGCACTCGAGGTACTTGTAGGCGCCAATCTTCTTGCGAACCTCCTCACCCTAGACACAATATGGTTAGTGATGGCTGTCTTGGATCAAGGCTGTCTCCCTAGTCCCCTAGTGCACATCGATATGGGCACCTAGGTGGCCAGATGGACGTAGCCGGAGATGGAATGGTTGGGGGTGGATTTACCTCCTCAGGGGAAACGGGCTTCTGGCTGGTCTTTCGGAGCTCCTCAATGATCTTCTGGTCGTATCGCAAATCCTTCTTGCAGCCGACGAGAATGATGGGGAGACCCTGGCAGAAGTGAAGAACCTCGGAGATCCACTGCAGGTTGAGGCACGTATTAGCAAATCCTCATCCAAGACGACGGTCGGGGATGCCGCGGCGGCGACAGTGGCAGTATGAGCGTACCTTCTCCTGAACGTTGTCGAGGGAATCGGGGGAGTCGACAGCGAAGCAGATCAGGATAACGTGGGAGTCGGGGTAGGACAGGGGTCGGAGACGGTCGTAATCTTCCTGGCCAGCCGTATCCCATAGGGCCAGCTCGACGTGCTTGCCATCGACCTCGACATCGGCGACGTAGTTCTCGAAGACGGTGGGGACATAGACCTGTGGAGAGGGAGAGTCAGCAGGAAAGGTGATGAGAGCGTTCACGTTGTGGTTGCTGAGCGATGAAGAGTGGATGGAAAATGAAGGGTCCGCGCCCCCAAGACAAACGTCGTCATGATGGGGGCCGAGGAATTCAACGGCGATGATGGGCGAACAGCGACGAAGCGGTCGAGCCAATTCTTACCTCAGGGAAAGTGCCCTTGGAGAAGACGCTGGAGACGAGTCAGTTTTTGATGGACGGAGATGGCGACGGCGAAGGGAGGTATCAGAGGGCCAAGCCTAGCATCCAAGGCTGGATGGGATGGGCAGGCTGGGGAAACGGGGGACGCCGATGGGGGCGGGCTTCAGGCCAACTCACATCAACAAGCAGGTTTTGCCGCAGGCACCGTCGCCAACAATGACGAGCTTTCGGCGGATCTCAGCCATGGCGTCTGTTTTGAAGGTGATGGGGATGGAAATGGATGGATTGGTGAGCGGTCGGGGACGGAGTGAGAGGAGAGAGTTGCAGAGGTTGCGTTGTGGTGCGAGATGGGACGCGAGCGGCGGCTGCGGGTCGATGGGGGATGGGATGGAGAAGGAGGAGGAAAGTTGGACGCGGAAAGAGGACGTCAGAAGGGGGTTTGGTTTGGTTTGGTTTAGGTCGGGTAGGGTAGCGGGAGAGGAAAGGGACAGGAAAAAAGGTAAGGCAGGCAGGCAGGCAAGCAGCAGGCCCCAGGCAGGCAAGGTACGAATAGGCAAGGTGCAAGGTGCAAGGTGCCAGGAGGAGCAAGGACCAGACTCAAGCAATGGAGCCAGGCGGTAAGCCAGTGCAGCGTGTGTTCTGTAGGTAGGCAGGTGGCAGGTACTTAGGCTGGCAGGTACCTCTGGGCTTGTAGTTAGTGAGTGGGCTTGTTGGTGGGCTTAGGACTGAGCGGGTGGGAGCTGACGGGAGGGGGCTGGCGCTGCTGGCGAATGGACAAGGTTGGTGGTGAGCAGTGACAGCGTCTCAGTGCCGTATTGAGGTCCACGGGTACTTGGGGGAGCTCGGGCGGGGCCAGTGAATCGCGGCAATCCGTACTGTGTTTTCCCCCCGTTGGTACGGTAGCAACAGAGCAACAACCACGAAGCAAGCACCCAACCGGCGACGACTTTGAATGGTTGGGGGTCGTCGATGATGCGAAATTGCCTGACAAGGACGGTTCCTGATGACGAGTAAATGTCAGTACGTACAAGTGCACGAAGTACTTAAAGCACTGAGAGTTTTCTCCGGGCATAGGAAATAGTAGGGAGGGCACCAGGAACCAGGCACTACTACCAAAGCTGCGTAAGTATGCACCAGCGGGCGGGCGGCACCGCTTTGTTGTTGCCGGGGCTGCGTCACTGGGGCGGGCGTGGTGGTGTTTCCCCCCTGGGTCCTGCTTGAGCTTCAGGGGACGTACCTTTCTGCGGGCTGCGCCACCAAGGCGGTACCTGGCGAGCTTGCGACACGAAAGGGGGTCGCGTAAGTATGCGATGGATCCTGAGGCAACCAGCAGCGGCGCGCGTGTGTTGGCCCTCGTGTGAGTGGCAACAATACCGTCAACAGCGAACAACGGGTGCTAGCCACTCGCTGTGCACTGTCCAGCCAGGGCAATTAGCGGGGATGCACAGTACGTGAACAGTGCTGTTCCAGGACCCCGGGGCTGAGGGCGTGTGTACCTGGCCTGCAGGAAGTACCGATGGACCCAAATTACTACCGAACCTCCGCTAAACCTTCAGTGGCCGCTGCGGCAGCTGGCTGTGTTGTGCCGTGTAGCTTGCTGGTTTGATGCAAGCGACGAATGGATGGACGGATTCGCCGTCAAACAAAACGCACTCAGTTACCAGGCGGTCAGCCGAAACGAGCAGCACTCGGGGTGTGAATGGGTGCGCGTGTCGATACCGGGGTGACGGGGGCAAAAATAGGTAATTAATTAGCGGATGTTGACGGGATGGATTCGGTGGAGGGTTGGATGAACGCGTGAAGATTGAAGGGGTCGATGGCGATGGGGTTCGCCGTGGTCGCCGTGGTGGTTTGATTGACCGTTTGATTGAGGGATTGCTCGAAGGGGCCTGCTTGTGCAATGCATCGTCTTGTCTTTATACGACCTCAGGTATGTACGTATCGAAGCTTACTATGTATGATTGTTTTCCTCAGTACTGGGAACAATCCTAGAATCAGCCGCTGTCCTAGACACTACCACTACTATCATCACGAGGCTGCTGGCTTCTCTCTCAGCAGCCGTACTGCCAGTCCTTGACGGTCCGCTTTCCAGTCCTGATCTGGTCCTCTCTTTGTCCTGCCCAGCTCATTACCATCTGGTCACGATCCGTGGCTCCAGCTCCATCCATAATAGCTCGAGGTTGAAACCGTGGCTTGGCTTGTGTCATCCGGGCAGGACGACACTACTGGAACCAGCCTCCACCATCTGCCATCATCACGCTTCACTTTGACACCCGCAAGGGCTCTAGACTACGGATAACGACCGCCACTCCGTCTGGAATCTGGCCTGTCCAGCTAGGGAGGGATCTTGTCTTGGGGGATTTGGCACTGGGGTCCGCTATCTTGGTGCTAACACGCAGGACGTCACTGGGCGTGGCACCAAAGCCGGGCGGCTGATTTGCTCGGTGTTTGATGTTGACGAGCGACCCTGTCTCCGGGCCTGTTAGATGCGCTATGTGCGTATCCATCGCTATCTGACCTCCCTCCGATCGTGGGGATATGATGACTTGGTGGACGGACGGAGGCCTGCTTGGCGCCATACCCAGCACGTAATTAGCTATCATACCTAGCCAACGTCGTCCCCCGGGGCATCTCGTTGAAGCTCTTACTACATACTCGCGCGGCCGCCAGTATCCCGATTGTCCTGCCCTAGTCAACGCCCTCCGTTGGCTGTGCTTTCTGGTGGGTTTCCTGGCGTCCGGGAGTACGTAGGTAAATATGTGTCGTGCTAAATACGGAGGACCATGCTGGGTACTTACCCAGCCAAGTAGCGTAGCGACCGGAGCTGTGAGGTGAGGTGATGGATGTCGGCACAAGCTCTGGCCCATGCCAGCATGCACGGTCCTGACCCAACGCAGCAGTGCGCATCAGTGGCTGGTTACTTACCGAGACCGAGACAACAGCAAGAGTGGAGGTAAAGTCCTACATCCGACCCAGCAATCTAGGACTCATGCAATAAGTCTCCGGAGACCAGTATGGAGGACAGCACTTGGTTTACTTTCAGTACTTCGCACTCAGGTACCGGGTTCACGTGCATTTCTCTAAATCTGCTTGACTGAACTCTTCTGGGTTGGCGTCATCTAGGATGTATTTTGGGTAATGAGACCCATCCCATGCGTTCGCGTCGTGGTCTGTCTTATTATTATTAGTTGCAGTCTTCCACCGCCCACTTGAAGGGTCCGTATTTCCGGTTTCTTATTGTGGTTCATCTTCCTTTTTCCCATTCTATTTCTAGTTTGACAATCTCTTTGCCCTTGCCATTTGGGAGGGAGCCGTTCTGGCCTCCGTTGGTGACGATCTTGGGAAAGCAAGCACGTGCTTATCTCATATCCCGCGGGCCATTGGAACCAAGGACTGCGCCAAGGGCGCCATTCGCTTGCTTCTTGTCTCCCCATAACTGCGGAAGCTCCTTGTGCTCCCGTACCCGAGCAATGTGACGTGCCAGAAGGGTTTGTGCTGGCGGCTACCATTTGCCCGGATTCCGGATTCATTGGTACTTCAACACAGATATTGCCTGGGAAACGAGGCACAAATGCTCAGCATCGACGGTAATAATGCTCTGAAATGGGTTTCCTTGGTTCGAATAATTTAAAACCGCACGTCGACTACCTAAGTGACTCTGAATCGTAGGGATGAAACTGAAAAGAACATCAGTGTTCCGGTATTGATTGGATGCCGTCACTGAGGGGCAACTACAGGATTGAAAGAACGCTTCAATCTGATCGAACAGAAAAACAAACGCGAACAAGCTCCAGAGCTTGGCAGTCAGATCAAAAGAAAGCAAACCGTGGACGATTCCGTGAGAGCACAAGATCTCCATCTTGAAAGTGAAGCTATCACCTCTCTAGTACTGTGGAGCCAGCCACAAAGACAGTGCGTACCGGACAGTGTAACACCCACCCCGCACTTGCAAACCACGACGGCTAGTTCCGTGATACCATGGCGAGAATTTCAACTCCACCACGAATTCCATCCACGCCTTCGCGATAGCTCGTCGCCAGCACCTCAATCCCGTCCAATGGGTTGCTAGAGCTTACGAATCCCTTCCACCATCACCGTCCAAAGCTCCTCCTCCGCACCATGCAGAAGCTCGCTAAGCGGGTCGCCCAGGCCCAACGCCAGGCCGGCCGCCGCGCGCAGAAACGGGCGGAAGCCGAACACCAGGGCTACAAGCTTCGAAACCGACAGGCCTTGAGGGGCGCCGTTACTGAGGTCCGCGAGAACTTACTCGACGCTCGCCGTGCTCGGGCGGAGGACTGGGAGATGGGGCCGATCGCCCCCAAGCGTGATCTGGGATTCAATGGCTACGGCATGTTCGCTGAGAGTGTCCGAACCGACTGGTCTAACTACGGCCTCTACTCACCCCGTCCCGAGGTCCTTGCGAAGAGGTGTGCTTGGGCTGGCGGAGCCAAGATGCTCAACCTTGCGGTCGGCGATCGTGTCGTTATCCTGGACGGACCTGACCACGGCAAGATTGACCGCATCAAGTCAATTAACCTACAATCCGGCCATGTGACATTGGAAACTCATCACCGGGTATGTTCCTTCGCTCTTATACCCGTCTTGTGCTAATGGCTATGGTCAGGCAATCTCTGTCGGTATGTTTGGTAACGATAGCCGCTCTCAACCTATGCCCATCTCAATCGGATCTATTCGGCTCGTATATCCCATCACCAACCCCGAGACAGGAGTGACGAAGGACACCGTTATCCACCAGCTCAAGGGAGTACCCCCGAACATGAAGTCGCCCAATATGACTCTCGAGAGATGGGAAAACGGAAAGAAGT
Organism: Corinectria fuckeliana; assembly: GCA_019137255.1. Lineage (NCBI taxonomy): Eukaryota > Fungi > Ascomycota > Sordariomycetes > Hypocreales > Nectriaceae > Corinectria > Corinectria fuckeliana. The sequence continues at coordinate 148,659 of WPDH01000100.1, read as the reverse complement.
GGGATCGTGTGGTTCCTGGAATCAACGTCGCGATCCCCTGGCCCGAGGTGCAAGCTCCCGAATACACGACCCAAGTCGCAGACACCATACGTGAGCAGGTCGAGGACCGAACCTTTTACTACAACCTATTGTCACCGCCGATGCCCGAGCAGGTCCTGGACGAGCTGCGCAACAAGTACTCCAAGTTCCGAACACGACACGAGGGCTGGTACGTCCAGAAGAGGGAGGCCGAGGAGGCGGCTAAGAAGGCCCGGCAGGAGTCAGTGCTGTCCATGCAGACCCCTCTACAGGAGTTCAACGCCATGCGGCGCGAGATCCGCGCGGCTGCGGGCGAGCCCGAACTCACAGACGAGATGCTGGAGAAATTGGGTGCCATTATCGCCCAAAAGAAGAAGGCCGCTCTGAAGGATGCTGGCGTGTCAGAGGTTTCGTCTGCGACAGAGACGTCGATATCCCCTCCTGTGTCCCCGCAATAAGTTCCTCGGCAATACCCTCGCGGACGTGGTTGACAGTGACAGATGTACCAAGGGAGGTACAATCAAGTGTAATTATACGTGTGCAACTACAATGTACATCACGAGGCGCAAAAATAGACGCAAATTCTCTGTCTACAAAGTTCTCCTCGTTTGTGTTGACATCTAAGTTGACTGACTTGATATAGTATATGGAATGACCCTTGGCTCTTGTACGATGATGGCATAAACTCGCTTTAGACGCTTGATGCCAGACAGCCGCCGCCTACCCCAGACTAGCATACCAGCATCAGAGACATAGGCCTTACACATGTTGGCTCCATTGCGGCTTACATCCTCGCTGCTGTATTGTTCTGACCCTGGTTCGGTTGTGGGGGAGGAGGGTTGGCACCGCCCTCTGTCCGGATCGAAGCTTGTATAAGGCGGTCTTGGAGGGATGATGTGTCGTATATGAAGGCTGCGAGCATGGAGCTTCCGGTCTGAGACCTAGAGGGAACATGAGCATCAAGTCGTTACTAGGGGACGACAGAGAGCTCATTGGACATACTGCGTCTGGCCAACGGTGGCAGAGGTAGGGGGGGGAACAGAGGAGGAAGACATGTTGGAACGTGAGATTGTGAAGGGCCGTCACGGTGTCAACGGAACACGGGCAAGGGTGAACCAAGAAGAGACTGAATGGTTGTAACGAGAGCTGATACGCATACAAATGTGGTGAGGAATCAGCTATGGTCTAGATGGAAGAGCACATTAGATACAGAGACGGCAAGACGCCTATTTATACCCGTCCAACATTTGGAGTACCTTCGTTGATTGAGACGAGGCAACGAAATGGTCCTCCGGTTTCCTCCAAATGCTGGTCCTCCGAGTAAGTTTCTGGAATGAATCGTAAGCTATCCCACCCACGTGCATCTTTTCGAAATCGGCGTCGAGGCTCATCCTATTGGCTCCTCTTCAGACAGTGAGGCTGCGTTATGTGGGTGGCGAAGGTTAGTGCACATATTGGACAGTGTCCAGGCATGGTATATACTTACGGCCACACTCAAACTAAGTGGTGATTGAAGTAGCGACAATTCCTAGCTTACACCGACAGGGTGTTCTACGTACCTCTCAAAAGGACGTGGGATATGCAAATGCAATGCGTGATGTAGAATCACCCTCCTTCCTCCCCCAATTACACCAAGGCCTCGTGCTCACCAGCTTTGCGCTGCATAACCAAGAACCAATAAGAAACTGCCAACCATTGCTGAGAGCTTGGCCAATACGAGACTGCAGCTCGGCCAACCCTTGTTAAGAGCTCGGCCAACCTTGTTGAGGCAACTGCATGGGATACCACTAGAAACACTATGTGTGCGTGTAACATAGGTAACCTAGGTTCCCTTTCGAGCCAGCATAATAAAAGAATCTCTGGAGCCTGGTCACATGGAAGAAGAACACTTGCCGAACTTGTGCCAGTAAAAAGGCCAATCGCTATTATTATACCGCCTCATCGCCCACGGCTTTGTTGAGAACTTGCCGCACGCTGCCAGCCTGACTGTGCCACTTCAAAATCCAGGGCTGCATCACCGTACAAAACTGGTCGTATAACCATTCACCCTGCCTACTACGTACAAGCAGAAGGAAAAGCCAGGATCGAGGCTTTTGAAGCCTAAGCTTATCTTTTGAAATAGTAAAACGGGCTTGATACATGGCCATCCCATTCCGGTGTGGTTCTAACCCTCACCCAATCATACTGAGGAACGACCTCAGTTTCTTTTCATTGGTTCATGCAGCACTGTATTGGTATGGCTCTGTATGAATATAAGAAGCATATGCTTGGCTCCGTTCTGTGCTCGGCTAGCTTTGATCTAAGTGTTTACAACATGCTCTTGGAGTCTCATAACACCTACTTGCACAGCTAGGTCACATAATCGAATTACGGAAAAAGCCATTGTCCTGAACATGATGTACCTCTTACGATAAGCTATGATGAGACCGCACGACGTATGGTCAGCTGCCAGCGACAGTGATAGGAGGGCCCGGCGACTGGACTAGAGCTATTGCCTTGAACACTGAAGACATGGCACGAAGTATCCTTCGGGGGGAAATATTATGACATTTGGAGGGATGTAAGTTAACAGTCCCCCAACTCTTTATAACTAAACCACGACCCCTTCGCAATTGGAGCGGGTGTGTGTTCTTTTTCTTCCCCCCTCCAGGGCACATGCATGCCATCCCTTTTGTTCACAAGGATGCCGTTGACGCTGAACTGGGCCGACACCGGTCCTACACATTCCGTGATATGAGTACCTACTATGTTTCCTCTTCTTGTGTCGCCCATATTGAACCTTTGATCTCTACGAAGTCTCCACCCTTCTAACACAGCTCATGATACCTTATGGATGGGAAAAGTGTCGTGGCCCTGTATGTCTTTTTCGCATTAGGTACGCTTTGATCTAAATGTTTGTAAAATAGTCATCTCTTGACGTGTCATTCCTGCGTAGCTGGGGCAAACAGCAGCCGCGAAAGAACGCCTGACCTGGCCATGATGTACCCCGTTCGTCAAATCAACGCGACTGTAACTAGTATCTTTGTAGGCTGGGTGGATTGGGACAGCTAGGCCGTGGCAGGGCGCAGAGCCGGCTTGCCTCAGAGACTGATGACTGAGCGACAATATTGGGAGTATTGCTAGGGGCACAAACAAGTTTTACTATGTGCACAAACAAACCCCAGCCAGTCAGAGCCTTAGAATCTCACTTCCTTTTTAAGAAAACTGCCGCCTTTCAGAGCTCGCTAAGGCTCACACCTTCAGTTGCCTATTCCAATCTTCTGGCCATCTTTTAGTGGACGCCTAGAGTATATTCGGCCTGCTGCAACCTTCGCTACACTATAGGACTTGCAGCTCTGGAGCACCCCTCTATTGCCGCGCTCTTGCAGGGGCTCTTATTTCTTGGCCTCACTCGTAACAAGAGAAGAATTGCTTGACTTTACAGTCTAATCTAAGTTTAGGAATATATAAGGCTGATAAAAAACTTAAAGGTGCTGATTGGTGCGATAAGACCTTTTGTTTGTATATATAGTAAAAGTTGTTTGCCGCCTCTAGTAATACTCAATTAGGACCCCTGTAGTTCGGGTAGGGGCTGGACAGGTGGCTCGGGAAGCTCACGAAGTAGGTCGAGCTCGGCTTACAGGGACGGCTTAAGCGGGTGAAATAAAACATGTGAATGAGTTGCACCAAAATGTAGTGGTTTTGGGTGGGGGCTATTCCCATGTATTCTTTCACCCGCTTGCGGCTGTAAGGTACCTACGATGAGGCCCGCAGGTCCGGGGGGGGCAAGCCACAATATGTACAACGCACATTGACGTATGTACTAGCCTAACAACAGTAATACTTCTGCAACAGTTTCGTGTCTTCGCACTTAGGGAATATGTATGTACCTGCTTACGCAGCTGGTGTAACAGTGTCATGCACCGCTGGATCTTAATGCGGCCTCACCTTATAAACACGCGGTTTCACCTTATAGACATATAAGATGATGGTTGAAACAGTCGCTAGCAACCTGATAAGTTTACCAGGCTACTTTCTTCCCTCTCATTTCTACGAGGACGTCGCATTACGGCATTGATCATGTCACATTCTTCCAATATTCCTGGTGCTCGAGACAGTGACCTCCTCGTTGGTACAGCGGTGAGTGACACTGGAGTCCAATTCAGCTGTCCCTACCGTAAGCGCGACCCCTCCACATTCAGTGCGCAGAACCACACGACCTGCGCAACAAAGTCGTTTTCCAACATAAGCCTTCTGAAGTAAGCTTGTTTTCCGAACTTAAGTGCCTACGGCTGTTTCTTTTCAGCGTATCAAGACTCGACCGGCTAACCCGATGCTTAGGCGACACATATTATCGAGACATCAATTGGAGGGCTCCCAAATCTTAGTCTCTTGCCACCATTGCACCTGCAATTTCCGGACTTTCGAAAGCTTTCGCAGCCATATGAGTCTAGACGGAAGGGCCTGTGACCCCATGCCTCATCAAGTAGTCTATCTGGGCATCGACGGCGAAATTGCGAATAAATTACGAGATCGCCGGAAGAAAACCCAGGTTCTGACATGGAGAAAGCTTTTGAGCACCATATTTCCCCATGATAGTATTATCTCCAGGTGATACCTGCCCTGCTCGGACTGTGCCTTGAGGTTTTTTAACAATAAAGAGCACTGCGCCAACGTCTACCTTTGACTAACTTGTGTGAGCACAGAATTTGAGCCCGTTGTCGATTGTTACGAGGCAATGCCCGGAGTTCTCACAAAGTTCTGAAGAGAGATGCCGAAAAGGAGCAGGTCATACTGAGCCGCACGAATACGACCTTGTTCCCTACCGATGTTGGTCATGCCCCTCCATGACTTAAATGACAAGTGATTTCTTCTATTTCTCCGGACGCTGTGCCTTGGGTTGCGATGGAGTTTGGGAGGATGGCGCTATGCAAAAAGACGGAAGGGAGAGCTTGTGAAATAGATAGATGTGACACTGAGTAACGTGGAGGTTGATAAAGTCTTTTCATTAACGACCGGGCTTCTCCACTCTTTTGCCTGCGGCCGGCCGCCGGCGGCCCGGGCACCCCCGGAGCTGCCCCGCCCCCGCACTGAACTCCCTTGCCTTAAGTTCCAGTTGGAGAAGCTGCCCGCCATCTGAGATAAGACAAGCCAGCCAAGCTTTTTCTCAATTCTTCTTCCCACAACCAGTTCGCCCCCTGTCTCACCGTGCTCCCCTCACAGCTTCTTTTCTACTTCTTTTCTCCTTTAGACCAGGTCCTCAAATCGCCAACATGTCGCACTCGCACGACGGCTCTGCCCCGCACTCGCACGAGTTCAACGCCGCCGAGCATGGCCACTCGCACGAGATCCTGGATGGCCCCGGCAGCTACCTGGGACGCGAGATGCCCATTGTCGAGGGACGTGACTGGACGGACCGAGCCTTTACCATTGGCATTGGCGGGTAGGACGGACTTCCTCTAAGCGATCCCCTCCCCCGGAACCAAGCTGACAGTATCTAAGCCCCGTCGGCTCCGGAAAGACGGCCCTCATGCTCGCCCTCTGCCTCGCCCTGCGCTCCAACTACTCCCTCGCTGCCGTGACCAACGACATCTTCACCCGCGAGGACGCCGAGTTCCTCACGCGCCACGCGGCGCTGCCGCCCAACCGCATCCGCGCCATCGAGACGGGCGGCTGCCCGCACGCGGCCGTGCGCGAGGACATCTCGGCCAACCTCGCCGCCCTCGAGGACCTGCACCGCGAGTTCGGCTCCGACCTGTTGCTGATCGAGTCCGGCGGTGACAACCTGGCCGCCAACTACAGCCGCGAGCTGGCCGACTTCATCGTCTACGTCATCGACGTGAGCGGCGGCGACAAGATCCCCCGCAAGGGCGGCCCGGGCATCACGCAGAGCGACCTGCTCGTCGTCAACAAGACGGACCTGGCCGAGATTGTCGGCGCCGACCTGGGCGTCATGGAGAGGGATGCGCGGAAGATGCGGGAAGGCGGGCCTACTGTGTTTGCCCAGGTGAAGAAGGACGTGGGCGTGGATCACATCGTCAACCTGATTCTGAGTGCGTGGAAGGCCAGCGGTGCCGAGGAGGAGCGAAAGAGTAAAGGCGGTCCGCGGCCCACCCCCGGACTTGAGGCTTTGGTACAGTAGCTTGCGTGTTTAATCACCGGGATGCAACCAAAGTCCGGCTTCACAGATAGTAAAAAAAGATGAAACGCCTATATCTGCATCTAAATAGGTATACCTAATGTCGTCATTTAAGCCCGTTCATCCCATCATCATGTCTCCGTCGTCGGGTTGCTGTGTGCTGGCTTCCACCTCCAACAGTCGCCCTTCGACAGCCGTGGCATTCCGTGGCCACACTCGCTTGTACAAGCTGACGCCGATCGAGTCTTGCGGGTTGATGCGCCCGTCGAAGGTCGCCTTGAAGTAGCCGTGCGTGCCCAGGGGCTCCTTGATGTAACCACTGCGACCGCGCTTAGTCCACATCGGTAGCGCCTTGAACCATTCCACGTCCTCCCGGTTGAAGAACATGTACCGAATCGTGACAATCTTCTTGTGGATGTGGTACGGGTGACCAGTGAGGATGATTCGCTTGGCGATGACACGCCCGGTGGATGGTGGCAGGGCAGTGCCGGTGCCGATGAGCGAAAGACCCATGTGTGGGCCGTCTTCGCTCTGTGTTTCCTCGGGGCTGTTCTTCTTGAAGAAGAGAACGGGGACGGAACCCCAGGTGAGTGGCCCCATGAAGGTGGCGATGGCTGACTGGCCGGGGTGCAGGTATCTGCAATACTTGTGGACGTCGTTGGGCGTCTGGCCGGGCTGAGAGAAGAGAGGCTTGATGACCATGCGTCGCGGTCCGCATTGGACGATAATCTCCTCCTTGGCCTTGATCGCCTTGGTGTAGTCTGAGCTGAGGTTGAAGAGGTAGTTGACGGCCGTCTTCTTGTGCTCGTGCCTCAGGAGGGAAAAGAGGGTAACGGGCGACTTGTTGTAAGTCTTCTCCTGGATGGGGGAGATGCCCTTGATGTAGACGTGAACGCGGGTGCCAGGCTCAACTCCGCCAACCAATGCCTCCTGTGTCACTCGAGATCGCGAAGACTGGTAGTTGGAGATCTGCAGTAGCCTCCTCCACTCCTCAGGCTCGTGTGCGCGGTCCTCATCCTGCTGCCAGGGACTGCTTCGCAAGCTCTTCAGACCGCGATACCTCGCTAGTCGGTCTTGTGCGAGCACACCGGGATGGAGCTCGACCTCGTCGGGGAATTCCCTGTCGTCCTCAACCTCGTCTCGCTTTCGGGCTCGGTACTGGGCGAGTTGCTGAGCGTCCTCCTCCTCATTGGGCTCTTGCATCATCTCTGACTGGGGATACTCGGAAGGTCCACCCTCTGTGGGGGGCGCGGGGGCATATCCTTCGAGACCGTCTTCGGGGCGAGCCGCCACCTCCTCAGCCTCGTCCTTCATCTCATAGTCCTCCATGTCCGACTCGGAATCAGACACATCCTCGAGGTACCAGGCTGACTGGTAGTTGGATGTGCCTTTGGGCACCTTCTTCTTGATCTTCCTGGCTTCGGCTTCCTCATCAGAGAAATAGTGGTGTTCGTCTAGAAGAACGCCCTTCTTCGACTCGGGCGCGGCCATGTCAACATCGCCAGCATCGGCGTCCATCATGACCTCCTCAGGTGCGAGCTCAACCAGGTCGTCCTGGTCCTCGGTGGGGGCCTCCAGGATTTTCTCGCCCTCCTCAGCATCAACCGTCATTTCCTCACCCTTCTTTTTGATCTGCTTGGGAAGAGGAGCTGCCACAATCTTTTCGATCTGAAAGGTTCCCCAATCGCCCACTTGGACGAGGCGATCTGCCTTCAAGTTCCTGCCCCGAACGACACCGGTGATAACAGTGGAGTCAGATTCGGAATAGGCGAACTTGATATCCTCAGCCAGCATCCAGCTCCTGTCCTCCCTCCACCTCACACCCTTCGGCGTTGTGCTGCATAGTGATCGGAGGAGGTTGGAGCACTCCTGTCGGTTCTCGAGGCTGTAGAGCTTCTCCTGCTCGGGGTGGAAGTGATTAATGAATGACCGGAGCGAGTTGACAACTCCCTTGTGTTTGGCTGGCTCAACTTTGTCAAGACCCTGAATAAGTGTAAAGAGTGTCGACAGACCCTGGCTCTCCACGCTGCGCAGGATCAATTCTCCGAGCTCGTCAACCTCGACAGCCGGCGACAGAACCACAACGACAAAGTCGGCCACACGAGCAGCGTCAAGACAAGCCGTCAAGTCGCGCTCTAGGGGAATGTACTGCAGTTTCTGCTTGAAGCGATCGACCGTCACTCGGAAGTTGCCATCCACCACCTCGTCCTCCATGTCGAGGCTGCTGTTCAGCTGTCGGATTGCGGCCTTGGCATCTCCATCGGCGCAGAGAGGTAGGACTGCGACTATTCTCGGGGCACCATCTCGGCCGGCAAAGAGAGACGTCTCCTTGAGGTGCTCCTTGTGCTTGGTGAGACGGGCCTGCTTGGCCTGGTTTCGGCGGTCGAACTTGGACATGACTTGTTGGTGGATGGTCTTTCGCTGGCCTCTTTCGTTGGGGACACGGCCTGATTAAGAGATTGTCAGAAAAACCTAAACATCGGTAGACTCTTGGCTAAGAACATACCCTTGGCTCGATCTCTCAGCTCATGCTTGGTTGCCGCCTTGGACTTGTACGGCTTGTGGTTCACCTTGGTGGTGGGCCGATGCGAATGAGCCACAGCGACAGGCATTTTGCTGTCACCGCCGGCCTTGAATCGAAGCGGTAGCGAAGCCAGATTGGAAATTACCCAGGAAACGCACAAGAAATTTTGTCCGACGAGAAGGTTGACGTTTTGGTGATGGCAATATCTAACGATTATCGAAGGCGGTGATGGCGGGGTTGTGGTTATCCAGAAAATTTTGTGTGGGCCGGTATCGATAAGACGGGTGGGGGCTCGCCTGGCCAATGGAAACACAGCGATACGTCGTTTTGCCTTCGGCGCTGGAAATTTTGTCTGCTTGCCAATTCGTTCCGCGATCCGCAATCCCATCTTCACTGCGAGCTGCCGCTGCGAAGACGAAAACGCAATGGAGGTCGACACCATTGACGAGCCCGTCACCAAGGTGCGCGAAAACGGCGCCCTGGCAATCGAGCGCACGCGGACCGAGCTCGTTCCCCGACACGAGCGCGAGAAGATTCGCCGCATGAGGGAAGCCAACAAGGCGTACGGCCGCGGCAAGAGGATCAACACCAAGACCATCAAGGACAAGAAGCTGCGAACCAACCTCAAGCGCCTCGAGGGCAAGTTCCAGGATGCCGCCATCAAGGCCAAGGATGCCGAGATCCTGCTCGAAAACATCGCCGGCTTCCTCGAGCCCGAGCAGGAGCTCGAACGAACGTACAAGGTCCGCCAGGAGGACATTGCCGACGACGTCGCCGTCGAGACGGCGCAGAAGCGCTTCGAGCTCAAGCTTGATGCCCTGGGCCCCTACGTCTTCGACTACACGCGCAACGGCCGGGAGCTGCTCCTCGGCGGCCGCAAGGGCCATGTGGCCACTATGGACTGGCGGGATGGAAAGCTGGGCTGCGAGTTGCAGCTGGGCGAGACGGTGCGCGATGTGAAGTGGCTGCACAACAACCAGTACTTTGCCGTCGCGCAGAAGAAGTACGTGTATATCTACGACCACAACGGTGTGGAGCTGCACACATTGAGGAAACATAAGGAGGTGACCCAGATGGAGTTTCTTCCTTACCACTTCTTGCTGGCAACGATTGTGAGTTACCCAGTCCTTTTGCTACATTGAATCTGCCGCTGACAACGTCAGGGTGCCGCCGGAGTCCTTAAATACCAAGATACCTCGACCGGACAGCTGGTCGCTGAGATGCCGACCAAATTGGGCCAGCCCGTCTCCCTCGGACAGAACCCCTACAACGCCATCCTGCATGTCGGCCACCAGAACGGCGCAGTGACGTTGTGGTCGCCCAATTCGCAAGAACCGCTCGTCAAGCTGCTGGCGCACCGGGGACCCGTACGGTCACTGGCCATGGACCGCGAGGGCCGTTACATGGTCTCCACGGGCCAAGACCAGAAGATGGCAGTGTGGGACATTAGGATGTTCAAGGAGGTCAACAGCTACTACACCCGCCAGCCCGCATCATCAGTAGCCATCTCAGATAGCGGCCTGACCGCCGTCGGATGGGGCACCCAGACCACCATCTGGAGAGGCCTGTTCAACAAGAACGCGCCCGTGCAGGAAAAGGTGCAGAGCCCGTACATGGCGTGGGGCGGTGAGGGGAAGCGTGTCGAGCGCGTCAAGTGGTGCCCCTACGAGGACGTGCTCGGCCTCGGCCACGACGAAGGCTTCTCGTCCATCATCGTCCCCGGCGCCGGCGAGGCCAACTTCGACGCCTTCGAGGCCAACCCGTTCGAGACGGCCAAGCAGCGCCAGGAGGCCGAGGTCAAGGGCCTGCTCAACAAGCTGCAGCCCGACATGATCGCGCTCGACCCCAACTTCATCGGAAACCTGGACCTGCGCTCCGACACGCAGCGCCGCGCCGACAAGGACCTCGACGCCGCGCCCGTCGACATCGCCGAGCAGATCCGCAACCGCGCCCGCGGCAAGAACGGCGCCCTCAAGAAGTACCTCCGCAAGCAGCGCAAGAAGAACGTAATCGACGAGAAGCGCCTGCGCGTCGACGAGCTGTGGAACGAGCAGCAGAAGCAGAAGGAGAAGAAGCAGAAGGAGGTCGAGGAGGATCTTGGGCCGGCGTTGTCGAGGTTTACAAAGAAGGAGTAGTGCTGGATCTGAATTTTATAGAAATACGAATAATACCCCTGACGAACATGCCGTGTGTGTCTTTGGGGTCTCTTGAGTGCGCGCGATGGTTGAGCTGAGAGTAGTCGTTGTGCATCAATGATCTCCATCGCGGGAGACCGCTCTATTTTCCCGCCCAGTATGCGTTTTGGATAACCCAGCCGAGTCCCAGTCTATGTTCAATACCACATATGATACAGCCATACCCTTCCATCCCATACCAATTCCCGCGTTAACCACCTAGTACATCGACTACCTTATAGCAGCTTCAGGCCACCGGTGACCTGATCGACGGCACTCCGCGGGGCAGGCCCGACGCCCAGGACCGTCATGCTGCCGGCCTCGATCTGGGTGCGCCCGGCATCCTGGATGACCTCGGCGGTGATGCCCAGGCCGCGGGCCTTGCGGCACAGCTCCAGCATCTCGTCCTGGCTCTTGACCTGCACGGCGATCTTGGCCTGGCCGTACTTTTCCCAGCGCGCGAGCAGCTTGCGCTCCGCGGAGCCCTCGGCTGAGCGCAGGAGCTTCTTGTAGCAGGCCAGCGTGGCGTGGGAGCATTGCGCGGCCATTTTGCCTGCGAAAGGGAAAAAATTTGGTCAGCACTGAGGTGTGTTTTTTCTTGCTTCGATTGCGAGGCGTGTAACGAACCCTTGGTCATGCCCAGATCCGTCCGCACCACCAGGACCAGCTTGCACTCCTCGCCCGTATCCTTGACGACGGGCTTCTTGGTGGCACCGGCCCTGAGGCCCTGCAGGCGGTCCGCGTCCTCGCCGTTGGCCCAGTTCGGCGCGTGGTCCAGCAGGGTATCGTCCTCGTCGACGTCGCTCTCCTCGCTCTCGACGGGGTCGCGCAGGTTGCTGCGGCGCTCCTCGGCCAGCTCGGGCGAGATGAGGTAGCCGCGGGTGGTGAAGACGCCGAACATGTAGCCGGTGATGACGGCGGCGAAGGCCGTGGACAGCACGATGCCGGTCTGCACTCCGTCGTCGTCCATGGCGAAAAGAAGGTCTGCGGGGGGTTGGTTTAATGGAGGGAGGGAATGTTGGGGAGTGGGAGTCGCGCGTTTGGGCGTGTTTGGTGAACTGCGAGTTGTGGTGTCGCTGGGGAGTATCACGTGCGGTGATGGCTTCGTAACCAGGCCCCGTTTCACGGCTGCAGGCTGGCCGTTGGCGCTAGGTGGTTTCCGAGACATGACGTAGGCCTTTTTGCAGATTTCTTCGACGTGAAATTGCTAGCAGCACAACATGGACTAAAATGCACTATATGAGGAAACATGAGCACAAGGCAAAGGGCAGATGAAGACGGTAGAATTATGTAGTTGTAAATTTTGTAAAATTCTGTATGTTTGCAGAGGGTGCCAATCATTACTCGATCCAAATCATACATACCAAGGTATACCAACACATCTCGGACTCCTGTATTCTAGACCTTCATTCCGAGACTCTGCCTAACGCCGACAAATGTCCAGTTGAGTTCTTTCGCTATGAAGCAAGAAAAATTCCTCCCCTATTCCCCTTCGTCATTACATTACAATCACACCCTTTTGGATGTGGGCCGTCTCGTCGACGAGAGGCATGCACTCGAACAGCTTGGCAAAATCGTTCAGGCATTGGCTGCGGGCTTCCAGGTGGCCGGTCTTGGTGCTGATGCCCTTGGAGGGCACAAAGTTGACGTACTTTTCGCGGCCATTGACGAGCAGCGGGCCGTCGCCCGTCAGCAGCGACTGGACGTAGTTGAGGGCAATGTCCTCGCAGTTGAAGCCTTCGTCGACGTAATCTCTAATCGCGTTCATAGTCGTTTCATTAGACGAGTAGTAGTCGAGGAAAGAGATGTGCGAGAAGCATAGGTTGGTGAGGACCATGGAGTAGACGTCCTCCTCTTCCTTGTTGGAGCAAAAGTTGTACTTCCAGTTGCCATAGGCGTCGACGGTGGAGCAGCGGGCGAGGGCGCCGGTGAGACGGTGCTGACCGAACTTGCGCCAAGACTGGAAGACGAACTCGAGGTCCTTGGGGTGGTAGTACACGTCGTCGTCGGAGAGGAGGATGGCCTTGGTCTTGTAGTCGGGGTCGGGCCAGAGCTTCTCGTTGAGGCTGTTGTGCTTGGAGACGCGGAATCGCACGGGGACGCCGTGTTTGGAGGTGAAGCCCTGGGGAGGCTTGGCTTCGAGGTCGTTCCAGACAACGACGATTTCGAGGAGGGAGGGGACTTCTTCGCTGAGGATAGCGTGGAGAGTGTCGTTGAGTTCCTTTGGTCGTTGGTAGGTCTGCATGGCAATTCTGTCGAGGGGAAGCGTTAGTTGATGTGAAAGGCATCCAAGGACTCCGAAGCCTGCTGCGGACGAGACGGGACTGGGGAGATTTCAGATGGCGGCAAGCAGGAGAACGTACGTGAACTTGTCATCGAGCAGGTGGGTGTACTTGGACTCGGCCTTGACCCAGGCGTCGTGCTGGCGCGTCCTGTTCTGGGTGTCGCACGTGGGGATCTTGGGCAAGAAGCTGCCCAGGACCTTGGGGAGGACCTCGCCGACGTTGGTGAGGCGCACGGTGACGATGATGAAGGCGATGACGAAGGAGAAGACGAGGAAGACGGTGGCGATGCGGCGGAAGACGCGCGACTTGACGAAGCCCAGGTGGTGCTTCGCCTTTTCGAGATAGACGTCCATTCGGGGCGACATCGTCATCATCTTGGTGGTTGAGCCGGGCGCAGCGAGGGAAGATTGGACCGCGTTGCTCTTTCCGAGGATCATTGCTCGGCCTAAGCAAGAAAGCTGGGCGCTGGGCGATGGCGCTGGGGGGGAGTCAGGTGACCTGCGTGGCCCAGTAAAGATGATCGGCTCCGTGTCTGTCTCTGTATCTCTTTTGGGTGTCTTGTTTGCAGTGCTTGCGGGTTTTAGGCGGAAGTTTTATTCCCCCCCGATGCGGCGTTTCGGCTTGCGCGACGCCTCCGTGTTCGGGTATTTAAGACAAGACGGGGACGGACGAACTGGCGGCGCAGATCTCACTCCGTGCGAGGGTGCGAGAGGGAAGGGGATGGGAATGGAATGGAATGGGAATGGGAAAAGAAAGAAAGAAAGGGACGTGAGAGTGAACAAGCAAAAATACGAGAGAAAAGAGGCAAAGCCCCCTCTCGAGCCAAGCACGCCGTTAATTAACCCAACGTATCCAGAGGCAGGTAGGCTAGATTGGTATCTTATTAATCCAACCAACCATTTCTTACGTAGTACGGAGTACGAGCGCTGGCAAATCTCCTTGTCTCCCCTACTCCCATTATCCCAATTGACAGATTAGCGGTAATGCAGCCCCTGAGCTACTTGGCGATAGGTTGGGCGGCAAGGCACGGCATGGGCCCGATAAGGCCAAGCTGCTTTAAATCAAGAATGTCCTTTTTTTTTTTTTTCTCCTCCCCTCTCTCTGTGCACTCGCACGCCGGTGGATTGTCTCCGGCGCGCTTGAAGACGATCTGGGCTCGGCGGGTTTATGAGAGCCACGTTGTCCATCGAGTGGCCGGACGCAACTCGGTCGCTGGGGCTTACTTCCTAGTAGTCAGGGGCTCTTGTCCATTCACCTTGCAGGCAACGTTGCAGGCAATCAGCGAAGCCGCCATGACAGAACCGCTAGTGAAGAATGATATGGAACCCCCTGGCCGCTGCGCTTGGCACTCCGGCTGACGAAAGAGTCACGGGAGAAGAGCGTCCCTCAGCGGAAAGCACGGAGGAATTGTCTCCGAGATGGACCTCCCCAGCTCCCAAAGTCAATTCCAACCCGGATTCTCATGACTGGGTTTTATTCTCCGCTGATCTTCCCGGCTAAGAAACCGGGAACGGCGGCATCCTGGCCCAGCCAGCTGCTAGTGGAGCCCAGCACTGGTCAGCTCTTTTTCCTCCCGTTGTGACACGCCCTCTTCTCTCCCCCACCAGGGAAAAAAAAAAAAAAGCCCCCTGGCACTAACACTATGTAAAACAGCCCGCCGCTCCCGGAACACTCGGGGAACACTTCCACTGGAACGAGATCTGATACGCCGTGGCCACTGATTGGCAAGTCTATCGCGACGACAGCCCTGCAGCCTACACGCTTCTGTTCAACACGCCGCCAAGACTTACACACATAGTCAACGTCACACCACTTGCCACAATCTCTTCGCTGCATAGTAGGTTGCCTGTCATGGCCGCCAGCACGGCCCTTGTCGTGGCCCTCTCCGGCTGTTCGTCCAGTGGGAAGACCACCATTGCCCGCTTGCTGCGGGACATCTTCCCCCACACCTTTATCCTGCACGAGGACGACTTCTACCGCCCGGAAACCGAGTGAGTTCCGCATCCCGCGTTATGCTTGCATCGTGCTCCGGTGTCTAATGACAACCGATGCAGGCTTCCCTCTAAAGATGGTCTCCTGGACTGGGACTGCGCCGAGTCTCTCGACATCCCTGCCATGGCAGACTCCCTCGCTTACATCCGCGAACACGCAGCATTCCCTGTACGTTCTGTCCGGTCTCTCTTACACGCCGTAACCCTCGCCCAGCCCGCGTGACCCGTGCCTAAACGCGCTTCGTAGCCTACCCTCGACTCCAAGGAGGACCAGAACTCGGTCGGCAAGTGCCCCGTCGCCGACGCAACCATCGAAGCCCAGAGGGCCAAGGTAGCCGCGGCCCTGCCCCCGACGCATCCCCTGCGCTCCACGCTCCGGCTGTGTCTCTTCGACGGCTTCCTGCTCTTCTCGCCGGCCATGGCGGCGATCCAGCCCAGCCTCGACATCAAGCTGTTCCTGCGCGCCTCGTACGCCAAGGCCAGGGCGCGCCGCGAGGCCCGCGACGGCTACGTCACCCTCGAGGGCTTCTGGGCCGACCCTCCTGGGTACGTCGACAAGGTCGTGTGGCCCAACTACGTCGCGGAGCATGCGTGGATGTTTGAGGGCGGGGATGTTGAAGGTAAGTTCAAGGAGGATGTGTTGGCTAGGGAGGGCATCGAGGTGCAGAAGGACGCGGCCGTCGATGGCGATATCAGCAAGACTTTGGAGTGGACTGTGGATACTATCCTTGCCGAGTTGACGAAGCGTGTTTAGGTCTTGATAAATATCTTAGATGGCTCTTGTATTTACTTGAGTATTGCCAGGGGCATAAACAACTTTTGCTACGCGCACAAACCAGTACACTCAACTCCAATACCTTAGTAGGTGTCTAAGTACTAGGTTACCTAGAAAACTAGTACTCAAGGACAGAGGTTAGGGTTGATGGTTATGGATAGCTAGGGTCCATTGGGGTTATTTAGCGGTATTACTTTACGTTTAGAGACCAACAGTAAGTCACGATCAGTCAACCTCTCTCTGCCATGTGCCATCATTCATTAAATTCGTCATCCAAGAGTGTCGCCCTCGTCCCAATCCCGCCGTGTTCCTAGTAACGTACTACTCTTAGGCCCTCAATCCACGGCCATTCTGGACTCCTTCAAGAATTTCACAGCCTGTTCCGCAGCCTTGGTCATCACCTCGTCCTTGTCCACCCCGCCCTCGACCTGCGCAACAACCTGGTCTCCGATCCGAACCGTGCAGTGAAAGTCCCGCGAGCCATCACCGCCCACCAACACCTCGTACGCGTAGTGGATCTTCTCGTTCACGGCCAGCTTGGTGAGCTCCTCTTTCGGATGCTGCACGTGGACGTTGTCGCGCAGGATGCGCTCCAGATACGGCAGGACGGAGAACTTTCGGAGCAACGCCTCGCACGCTTCCATGGAGCCCGAGTCAACCCAGACGGCACCGAGCAGAGCCTCGAAAATGTCCGAGTAGAACTTCCTTGGATGGAGACGTGCCAGTGCTGCCCATGGGTAATTCTCCCCGTGCGCGAGGGCCTCGATGATCTCACCGCCTAGTGATTCGAATCGTTTCGACATCGCGGCTTGCTCGATTCCGACGGCTGGGAGCGAATGCCGCATGAATTTCCAAAGAGACAAATCGACCTCTCTTGTCTCAATTTCTCCGTCCTCGCTAACGACAGTTTCGGTATGCTTTTGCACATGTTGAAGACCAACAAAGGCGAGGAAGTCGCCGTTCACCATGGCCGTCTTGATCATGTGCAAACGAGAATGAGGCAGCAGAGGTTGCACATTGAAAATCTTCGTGACGATAATGTAGTCGAGGACTGCATCGCCAAGGAACTCGAGTCGCTCCATCGATCGCGATTGGGTATCAGGCGAGTAAGAGCCATGTGTCATAGCCTCAATCAGCAACGCCTTCTTCCGAAATGTATACCCAATGAGGTCTTCTAGAGGTGCCATGGTTGGTGGAAGATCGGTATCGTTGGCAGCATTGTTGAAAAGGATGTCTCGCCCCTCTCTCTCATTATACCACTTCACTCTGTCGCCTTTATCCTTAGTAAGGAACACAGAGATGCATTTCAAGGTCTTGCTTATCCCACCGTTCTGATAGGAAGCCCCAATGAGCGACTCTACAACATCTGCGAGCATCTTGGAGGGTAGGACCCTTGCCTTCGGTTCTTGCGGGAGCGTGTCGTTTGTATAGGTAGGCCTCCACTTCCCAGTGAATACTTTCGATAGAATAAACCCAGGCAGGCCAATGTCGACTGAAGCATGCAACAACCGCGCATTTGACACTTGACGATCCTTGAAGAACGACAGGTAACCCTCAGGCCAGTTTAGGTCTGTGGTTCGGTCAACACAAGGTGATACGGATGTCAAGGGTGAGATACTTACGCTTGGCAGAAGCTTGGACAACAACACAAAACTTGAGGATAGAATCTCCAAGGAACTCAAGCCGTTCGTAATCCACGGGTTCAGCCGCGCCACGAGAGCTAATCGCTTCGACGACGAGCTGCAGGTCGGTTATGTCCACCGGCTTTAAGATCGTCTGCGATAGCTGCTTGGCCACCATCATGACTTCAACCACGTGGGCTATCGATGGAATCAACATGCCAAACTGGACAATTCGCTTTGGGATAGTATCGACCTTTGCCCAGGGCAAGGGAAGAACCCGTTCATACAGCCGTCCACTAGCCGGCTGCTGCTGCTTCGTAGGGTCTATATACACTTGGTGGAGGAAATCGGCCCGCTTTGTAGTCTTCTTAAGGGCGAGATATGGGACATCCTTAGGGGCATTTCCGTAGTCGTAGAAAACTTTCTGTACTTGTTCGCTTGGTGGCTTCGATTGTATCAGGCCAGTATATTCGTACGGGCAGTTGGCCTTATCTCGGATAAGATATGGCATCCCAGTGTCATGGATTGAAGGATCAAAGGGGACCGACCCAATTTGATCCCTCGAGATGGTCTGTTCGTCCCTGGAAAAGAACTTGATGATATGGTCCTCACGGTCTTCGACTAGCCAACGGTGTCCAAAGTGAAGGGCTAAGAGAGTCGACGTGTGGTCAGGTAGTATCGTAGTATTATGGACCTTCTTCACTTGGCCAAAGCTGATGTTCCACTGGATGTTGCACTCTGGAAAGATCTTGATAGACCGGGGTTGAGGGATCCTTACCGGGAGGATGATGGCGTATTGCCCCATTAAGTGACCTTGTTCGTCATGAAGGTCCATCGGAATCACCCATCTGCTGCCAACACCACGCCATTCCTGCGCAATCTTTTCCCAGGGGTTGAAGGGTGGCGCCGCTGTTACAGCAGGCACTCGTTGTTCCAGAGGAGCGTCCCTGATAGGAAGAAGATTGTCATTCAACAAACCAGCCTTGTAAAGGGCCAAGTAGGCGTGAAAGGCGGCGTCTTTCATCGCATTCTTGTGCGATTTCCACGCAGAAGCGCTCCTTGCTTGGCGCAGATCTGCCTGCAAGGATGATGGTAGCAACACTGTCGCCGTGACAGGCGAATCGTCCGCATGTGAGACTCGACGGAGGATGTAATCCGGTCGGTAGTCGATAAACTCCCTTTGCGAAATGACTCTGCAAAAGTGTTCCAGGTGCTGTTTGGCATTGTCGCAGTCGAGTCGTGCACCTGTCGATTGCACTACAAACGAAAGTGAGTCTGCCGGCTCATCCTCCAGCTCCGCAAGTCGACGCTTCTCTCGCTGCTCTTCCTGGTACTGTTTCTTCATCTCCTGCTCGAGAGCCTCCCATCGAGGCGGGCCCTGAGCTGATTGTTCGAGAAGAAGAACTAACTTGGACTGCTTCATGCGGGCCCTGCCGCGGCGCTGGATGAAGGACTTCAAGTTGGCGGGCTTGTCGAAACATACAACCAGGTTGCAGGCAGGGACGTCGATGCCTTCTTCCAGCACACTGGTCGCAATGAGCAGATTGACCTTACCCGAGCGGAAGTCCTGGAGGCCGGACAGGCCAACAAGTTTGTTGAATTCGTAGATGTTCTTGGTCCGAGAAAAGTGGTTAGATGTGCCAACCATGGTCCCAATGCGATATTTCTCCAGGATATCCGGATAGGTTGCCAAGAGATCCATAATAATAGTGACTGTAGCTCGCTCCTTGACAAACACAATGCCGACAACGTTGTCCCCAGCCGATAGAAGCTCACGGACAAGAAGATTGGCTTTGTCAGAGAGGCTGTGCGATCCTGCCGGCGGGACTGGAGAAGGATTCCGTGAAACTTGACGGAGTGAATTGGCGAGGAGGCGCTTGTCATCGTAACTCCCACCGTACATTTCCGCATCCGGGCGCTGGATGAACTCCCCGATAGCTTTTGAGATGTAATGGTCGACAGCCCAGGTGCCAAGCTCACGAAGAATCTCCTTGCTGCGGCCCCAAAACCCCTTCATCTGGTTCTGGACATACGTATCGTACCTAAGCATTGCGCGCCGGAACTCACGTTGACCTCTCGCGCTACGGTCAGAAGCGAGCCTGAGCATCTGCGGGTCGCTCGTTATGTCCATGCTCTTATACACGGTACGCAACGACTTCATAATCGCAGTGTGGTCGGGAAAGTCGATAGACACGTACTCCGAGTAAGACAGCTCCGGCCTATTGACACAGCGAAGAAGCTCGTCTCTATGCAGGGTCGGCGTGATGCACCTGGCATCTAGCGTCGATTCAAGAACCCGAATGCCTCCGAGGTCTGAACGCATGATGGGGCTTGCAGTCAGGCCAAGAATGGCTGGGACTGGCCGGCCGAGCTTTTTGTCCTTGTGATAAAACTTGTTCATGATGTTGGTTCCAGGGGAATTCCCGACGCAATTGTGGGCTGAGGGGTTTACGTCAGAACGTCCAAGAAATGGATAGATATATGGGCAATCAGACCTTCGTCAATCACCAGGAGGGCTAGCATCCCCATATTGACATAACCATGGGCCAGAGCATCAAGCAAGACCTGGAAGGTAGAGACAACGATGCGAGTCCCCTCCAGAATAATGTCCCATGTTGCTTGGGCCCAGCTGTCAAGTTCGTCGTTGCCAGTCAGCACTTTGATGGAAGCCGCAGGGTTTTGGAGTCCGATGACTTCGCACTGCTGCTCGCACAAGGAGACGGTCGGAGCGAGGAACCAAACCATCTTTACATTATTAGTCATGCGATGAGATGTTTGGAGAGACCACTTACTTTGTCTGCAGGGCATCTGTCTAGTTCTGCCTCGATTCGGAGCACCGCCCTTCGATCTTGGTCAGTTCAGTTCGAAATAGTAATAATTTTCAGGATAAAGGCTTACACCTGTGTTTTACCGCTTCCAGTGTCCATCTAAGCATAAGCAGCATTAGCTTGTATCCCCAGGTTAGACGTTCTGCAACCTACCGCAACAACGACATTACGCTGGAGGGACTGGTCTAGCATTTCCAATTGGTACGCCCGCGAGCTCATCTTTTCCGGTGTGGCGGCCACGGCCTCAAGCTCAACGAACAAGGCAGCCTTGGGTCCTGAGGAACCATCTGAGGCAAGGACGGTGATGGTCTCACTGATATGAGCATCCGGGGATACAGCTTTGTCACCATCCAGGCCGACCAAGGCCAAGGACTCGGAATCATCGCCCTCTTCGGACGACGCGTAGCTTGGAGGATCCATCGGGATTTCGTCACAGGCGTTGGAAACGACTGCCTGCGATTGTAAGGGCGCAACGGCGATGACTCAACGGCTGCCTAGAGCAGCCCCGGCAGATGAAGCTGCGGTGTTGACCGCTCAAATGCCAGCGGACAGGCGGATGAGTCGATCAGCGACAGAATAACAAGGGCCAATGCTAGGGAAATTTTGCAAGCGGGATATCTGAGAAGCAAAAGTCCCTCGATACGCGTACAGTCCACGTATCGTCGTGAGCGAAGGATGAAGGTGTGAAGTAGGCTGCACTCACCCTACCTTTTGACTGCAGAGCCTTGTAAGCCTGCGTCTCTAGGGCCCACCATGGTAGCTGGCAAACGTGGCATTGTTCTGCTTCGGAAGAGGGAACTCACAAAGTGAGAATAAGCCGATAGAACCTGTGGGAGGCCTTCCATCTATTGTTCTACCTGGCTTGCTTGTGAATAGGCAGATGTTGCTTTTAGAGAGGATTGAAGAGGGTGGTGGTACACAGTCCAGGAAAGTCCCGCACTGTCCGCTACAGACCTTCCCCCCACAGTACAATGTAATTGTGGTGTATGTGAATCACTGTGCTTCACTCTTAGTACCTACCAGGTAAGTAGTATTGTACCAATAACTCGCCTACTATTGTTCTATCTACTCGGGGTGCCTTGTCCTCCGTAAGGGGCCCCAAAGAGACGCGACCCCAATGAATGGGGAATAGTGGCATAAGCACTACTTATGCTCAGTTGCTCACGAGGAAACATGGACCACGTAACCACATTACCTACGACCCTGCTTTTGTTCATCGGTAAGATATCACTCAACACGCCAGCAGATGACTGCTACTCCAACTGGAACAAAGTGCAACCGGAACCGGATAGGATATGCCAAGTCGTCGTAAGGCACCGTTGGGAACCTCTTCAGCGAATGCGGGGAACCATGCTCAATCGTTGCAATGCCGAACTAATCCGCTTCTGAATTCGACATCCTCAACTAACTTGGCATCTCATCTCACGCTTAGGTTTGTGGCCTATCAAGCCTGTACCCTGCCTTCCCGCCAAAACCGTTCTTGAAAGCATCTTCCGAAGCAATTGGGCTCGTGACACTAACATTAACACCTCCGCCGTGGATGTGCTTACAGGGCTGCAGCTGCCGGCGCCGCCCCAACAGCCACCCGAAGGCCTAAACAAATCGGTTGGGCGGCTTTACTTGTACTTTACTTTATAAAAAGCCCACCTCCAAAGATGAGTACAGCAGATGCCAATGGAAGCAGCAATGCCAGCACCGATATAAACTTCAGTGGGAATGGCTACAGCTTCGTTCCTTATGACCACCCCTTCCCACAGCTCTCGCGCAAGATCAAAGCGTGCACTGTGTGTCGCCGACAAAAGGTCCGATAAGTCAACTGTACCAAAGCTGAAGATATCCGGTACTGAACTCTGCATCCCGAGCTAGATCAAATGCCTTATGGATGATAACGGCCCTCCTTGTCGCCGATGCACCGAGCGGAATCTAGACTGCATCTTGGGCAAGAACCTGCAGACTGTCATCGACGAAAAGTCACAGTACGTGGCCTTCTAGCAGCGCTGCTGTAAACACGGAAGACTGACTGTCCTGCGTAGATATCTCGACGCTGTTTCCCAAGACTTGGATCAGATTCACGGCACTCTCCGAGCCGTGGCTGAGAGAGTTGGCCTACCGGAGCCGCAACCACTCCAGTCATCCTTCGTTCGCGACACGGCAAGGTCACCCACAGCGCGAGATCCCCTCACAGGCCAAGAAAACCCCCATAATGGAAGCAAGCGCCCGAGAGCATCCAGCCAAGACAGCTACGGTCCATCGTGCGACAACTCGCCCAAGATCTCGCCAGCAGACGAAGCCGAACTTCCCCACGTGCCCATCCACTCGCTCTACAGGCTCACCAAACTCCAAGCACTGAGGTTGCCGGATGGTCCCAAAGAACGCCATAGCCAGGCCATAGAGGACTTTATGTCTCGCGGGGTCATCAGCTACAGTGATGCACAGCGCCTGTTTCTCCTGTACCGAGACCGTCTGGATTCATTCATGTACGGTGTGGGTTGCCGATACCAGTCCCTTGACGAACTGCGCCAACGAAGCTCCATCCTCACGGTCGCCATACTCACTGTCGCCGCGCTTCATGACCCAGCAGCAAACTCGATATATGGATTGTGCCGATCCGAATTCCGCCGGCTGATAGAACGATCCATCTTCGACCGCCAGGTAAACCACGATTACCTCCGCGCCATGTGCGTCGCTTCCTACTGGCTTAGCGACATGTCTTGGATGCTCTCTGGGCACGCAATCCGACGTGTGACCGAGGGAAACCTCTATAATATCCCCATCCGGGCTCAAGAGGAGCAGAGCGAAGAAGCTGCCGATGGTGTGAGGCTTTGGTATATCCTGAACATCTGCGACCAACACCTCGCGACGCTGTATGGGAGGCCGGCCATTGTCCATTCGGACACGTCGATGAAAGGTTGGGAGGCCTTCTTAGAGTCGCCCATCGCCAACGCGGAAGATACTCGACTCGCAAGTCAAGTCGCGCTTCTGAGCATCTTTGGGAGCATTCGCGAGCTATTCGGCCCCGACACAGGGAAGCCTATTCCGCGAGCGTATCTCCATCAGATTGAGCACTTCAATAAGCAGCTCGACAGCTGGGCCAGCCACTGGTCTGTGACATTGCAAGGTGAGCTGTCGCCAGCTGCTGGCTCAAGTTCTGAGCATACATACTGCTTCGCAAATCGGCTGATCAGTCCTGGATAGAACAATATGATCACATCGGCAGTTTCCCACGCAAAGGCGTCCACCTCCACTACCACTTCGCCAAGCTACACCTTCATTCACACGTGTTTCGGGGCCTCACTGGCGACGCTCTAATCCCACACTATTTTCTCGATTGCGCCGTCGCAGCCGTCTCGGCCGCTACCTCTACAATTGACTTCATCCTCACCGACAGTGACGTTGCCGCTGGAGTAGTGGGAATGCCCTCTTATCTACACTGCATGACCGCCTTTGCCTGCATGTTTCTCACCAAGGTCACTACCAGGTACGGCAGTAATCTGATCGAACTCGCCCGCGTTCGAGACTTGATCACTCGCCTTGTGCGACAGTTCCGGTCCTTGCCAGTGGGGAGATGGCATCTGGCCAAGCTAATGGCGTCGGGCCTAGCAAAGATGGCCGAGACGCTGAACCCGGATCGAGAGGAGCAGGGTAACAGGTGGATGGCTGAATCTGTGGCAAATCCCGGTGCCGATGGCGCTCTTGACCAACCAGCCAACCTCTTCAGCAGAGAGCAGTCATTCATGGGAGTCGAAGGTGATATGATGTTCAACTACGCTATGAGCTTTGGGCTGTCTCCGGTGTTTGGGTCTGATCCGAATAGCATGGGTATCGAGGATCTTCAAGAGTTTACTGGTGTCAATTATCCAGTTTCGAGGCCTTGAATAATATAACACCCACTGTTACCGGTTGCACGTGCAAAAACAGCTTGCCATTTAATACGAATCTAGCACAACCTTCTCGCACCAGGAACTGTCTCGGCTGTAAGACACAGTAAATTCGCTTGCAAAGCTAGACCTTGTAATGTGTGCCCTCTATTCACTTGTCACGGTATACCTCTAGGCTTGAAGGACAGATGATGACCTGAAACAAGGGAAGAGCATATCCCGCCATCCATGAAAGCACGTTGCTCTCTGGATCCAACAGCCACTAAAGCTTCGGGGTCCATCGCTTTTTCACAACCACATCCGCTTCTTGGCCGTCGGAAACCACCATGTAGTCTATGTCTCGAGTGTTTACCAACCTCGCTGTCGCTTCTTCTAAACTCGTAATTCCACAGAGTCGCATTGAGTTTTCGATTTCGTCCTTGAAGACTAAAGAAAAAAAGAAAAAAAGTCTTAGCAAATAAGCCTCGTGTGAAATGGAAGGGCTGGCCTTACTTTGTGTGAGGTGCTCTACACCCTCCTGACCGTATACGAGAGAGTACAGGTAAGACCGGCCAATGCCCACAGCCGTGGCTCCCAAGGCGACGGCCTTGAGAATATCGGAGCCTCGCTCGAAGCCACCATCGATGTAGACTTCTAGGTGGCCGAAAACTTCGGGGCACATCTTTCTCAGTTCTAACAATACGAGGATACTAGCCTGGGCCCTGGAGACGAAAGTTAGCGACAGAAGTTGCCGGATCCCAGCTAGAACACCATGCGGTTGACTTGCCCATCCAAAGACCGGCCGCCGTGGTTGCCCAACAGCACACCATCCACACCGTAACTAACGGCCTTCTTGACATCCTGGGCAGTTTGTACTCCCTTCAATACAAGGGGCACTCCACTAGCCTCGCGGATCCAAGCCAGATCATCCCAGCACAGAGATTTGTCAATGTACTGCGCCATGAGACGGCCGAGGCCACTTCCTTTTTTGTCCCTGCTGCTTTCCCCTCCGCTAATGGCGGACTTGATCTTGACGGCCTGGGCAGCGCGCTCGTCGGCTTCCCGCTTTCCCGGCACGGGGGCATCGACGGTGACAAAGATGGCCTTTACGCCAAGTTCTTTGGCTGTCTTGAGGAGGTCAATTGTCTTTTCGCGGTTGGAGTTGACGTAGAGCTGGAAGAAGAAGGGCAGGTCGCGCGGGGCGGCTGAGATGATCGACCGTAGAGTATAAGAGGCATTACTCGAGATCTGGTACCAATCTTTAGTGGTTGTCCCCATATCCGCCTTGAGGAAGGGAGAATGCTAAAGCGGGATGTATGTCTCACACATTGGATGATGCCCTCGGAGGCAGCAGCTCGAGCCAAAGCTAGCTCGCCGTCTGGATGTGCTAGCCTTGCCATTGCGGTAGGGGAAATGAAGAAAGGCGCTGAGGTTTCGTATCCGAGGATGCGTGTTCGATAGTTGACATTGAAGACATTTCTCAGAATCCTCGGTCTTATCATGACCCTCCGAACCAGTTCCTTGTTTTTGGTATGCGTCACCAGATCGGTAGCAGCGGACGAGTAGAAGGCCCATGTTTTGGGGGCCAGTGCTTTCGAGGCCGCGAGTTCAAAGTCCGGTGCGCCGATGATTGATTCCAGACCAGGGAGGGAGCTGTCATCTGCCATAATCATAGGTTCGGGGGCGATTGGTGCTTCCGTGGTAATAGTCGAGGGAGTATGTGCAGCTTCCACGGATGGTCTTGGAGGTTGGTCCTGGATGACACCGACGAACGTGCCCTTGGGCATCTCTTCGAGCATGTCTGGTGCGTGGGCGGTTTCAAAGGATTGAGTAGCATCCGAGCCGGCGCACTTTAGCAAGACTGTTCCAAAGACTTAGTGTTGGGCATCCTTGGTGTTGACGGGGTGGCTTGCCGGACGGTCCTCCCGGGTGCTCGTTGACAAAAGCGGTAATGTCCCAAACTTTGGAGTGGACTGCAATCCAGCAATCCGACTTTGTCTTGTGCTTGTTCAAATCCTGCAGCGATATCAATGGGGGCCCTTTTTCCGACATCTCAGCCATGACGAGGACTCTCTATGGCCAGTCCACGCAGCTTGTGAGAGTATAGTGTGCCGTATTACCGGGCCCTTTGTCACTATAGCAGAGTTCGATTTTGCAGGAATCTTCTAGGAGACATCCGTATTTAGACAGCAATTGATAAAACCAATGCTGTAGCTCATGTACCCAAGCTTCCATTCATGGTTAGGTTCCGCATGAATCCTTCCCCACATCGGCCGGAATCCCCGTGCATCGGGGATGGATTCGGCCTTGACTAGAGACACGCCTCAATGCAACGCCCTATGATCATTAATGTCTAACATTTATCGTCCGATGTGCCTCTAGCCCCGCATGTCTACCGGTGCGCCGCGCGCAGATCCCGGCCGAGAGCCCGACAAGATGACCCGGGACGACTAAAAGCAACGGACGAAGCCAGCGGAGATGTTCTTACACAGCAACGCTCCCACACCTTCTTCATCTCCGTATACTGAAGACAGGCTGAGCGTCAGCGAATATATCTAGGTCTCTGTATTGATCAAGCACCGGCCCCATCTCAGGCTTCTACCACCCTTCCAGTTCCAGTAACAATTGCCACCATCACCACTCGCCATGCCGTCTAACACAATTGCCGCCAAAGCAAAACCTCTTCCGCCGGGGGTTTATACCCCCGTCGTTACTCTTTACAAAGCCAACGACCCTTCTCAAGAAGTAGACCATGACGCCATGTACAAGCAGTGTCAAGCCCTGGTCCGCGCCGGGATGCATGGCCTAGTTTATCTCGGGACTAACGGCGAGCTTGCTCTACTTACTGCACCCGAGCGCAAGGCTATTGTTGAGACTGCTGTACGGGCAGTGAAAGATCTAGAGGAAGCCGACTACCCTATTGTAGCAGGTATCTCCGCGCAGTCCACAAAGGAAACCATCCTTAACGCCAAAGACGCGGCCAGCGTGGGTGCAAAATTCAATCTGCTTCTACCGCCTAGTTACTGGGCAAAGGCGCTCTCAAGCGATGCGCATCTCTCTTATTTCCGTGCGGTTGCCGACGCTTCACCCATCCCGATCGTCATATACAACTTCCCAGGCGTGACCGCCGGCGTGGATCTCGACTCCGACCAGCTCGCGGCTTTGGCTTCTCACCCCAACATTGTGGCTGTGAAGCTCACCTGTGGAAATGTCGGGAAGCTAACACGGCTCACGAGCAAGTTCAAGCACGAGCAGTTTGGCGTTTTTGGTGGAAGCAGCGACTACCTGCTCCCCACGCTCAACGCCGGCGGCAGCGGCTGCGTGACCGGGATGGGAAACATCTTCCCGGCTTCTACGGCGGGCGTTTACGACCTTTGGAAGGCTGGTCGGGTTGACGAGGCAAAGGAGTTGCAAGCGGACGTGGCTAACGCCGAGTGGGCCTGCAAGAAGGGCATTGCTTATACTAAATACGGAGCTTGGTATTACTTAGGACATGACTTGGGATTAGGGGAAGAGTCAACGTGGGAGATGCGGAAACCTTATCAGCCCCTCGGTGATGCTATGAAGAAGTGGACTCTGGAGACCTTGGGCGTGCTAGAGCAAGCCGAGAAGAAGAGACCTTGGAGAACGTGATATGCAGTTAAGATATTGAGTAAATAAATTACAAGTGGACTACCTTGTTGGGAGAACTAACCATCTAATCTCACACTTTGTCTACTAGCATATGAGCTACAGTCCTTCTGCTTGAGTCTGGAGCTTTCAACGGCCCTATGAAGAGACCCGGCTTGTTCCCCAAATTCCCAGAAACATATGACTATTAACATAATAAGCGTCAACAAGTTAAGCTAGATATTCCCAACCTCATTCTCTGTAGTGACGTATTAGTCAGCCGATAAGTCTTCTGATCCGTTAACAGCAGAGGGTTGAACAATTCGGAGTCGTAGTCTATTCAGACACCTATCTCGATGACATACCCCCGCACACTACCCTGACCATCAGTGCGGACGCCCCCCTTCCCCACCTGGGCTTAACCTGGAGTAATGAGGGGATTGTGCAAGATCTCAGTGGCCGACAATATTGCTGAGGGAGACTTGCTCGGCCGCAATTCCAAAGCAGGAAGCGCTTGAGCCCCCGGGTTGTTATCCGCAAACGAATGCAAGGTGTAGTTGGACACGGGACTTCGTCCGAGTCACCTTGAGTAGGTTTAGCGCATGCATAACTTGCAGTCGAGGGGCCAGCCATCCCGATATCGTATAACACTTAGGTGGAGACCATCTTGGACTATCAACTAAGACTCCCAACCTCTCCGTGGCAATCGACTTCGAGGGCTGCAGAAATATCAACCATGACGGACTCGATCGACCACGACAAAGTCCACATGGAAGAGATGGAGGTTGGGAAGCCTCGTCATATTGATCCCGGCGACTTACCTCTGCCCGACGAGCTGGTCCATCTGAACAGAGACGAAGTAGACAAACTTGAGCGGCGGTTGACTCGTCGACTGGACATGACTCTAATGCCTACGGTCTTTGTATTGTTTCTTCTGAATATCCTGTATGTTATTTTCGCCAAGATTGAATGGCAGAAAAGTCCAGTCTAACATGGGAACTCTTCAGGGACCGAAATAACATCGCAAGTGCCAAGATCGTAGGTCTTCAGGAAGACCTCAGAATGACCAATAATCAATACAACACCGCTCTCATGATGTTCTATATCGGATGTAAGTATTCAGAACTGCTCCGGCCTAGGCCGTCATCATTAGCTAACTGCTAAAAGACATCATCACTCAAATCCCGTCTAACATGATTATTGGCAAAGTACGGCCATCGTACTACATCTGCCTCGTCACGTCTCTATGGGGAGTTGTGTCCATGTCTCAGGGCTTTACCAAAAGCTTCGGTCAGCTTTCGGCCCTAAGATTTGTGCTGGGACTCGTCGAGGCTCCATTCTTGCCCGCTGTCTTCGTCATCATGAGCTGCTGGTATAAGCGAAGCGAGCTACCGCCTCGCATTGCTATTTTGTATGGCGGAAACATGATGTCAGCGGCTTTTTCCGGGCCCATCGCGGCGGGTATCACTAGTCGTATGGACAGTGTCGCTGGACGGGCGTCGTGGTCGTGGCTGTTCATTATCGAGGGCGCGGTTACTATTGTCGTCGCCCTCCTATTGATGCCTGTTCTCACGGACTACCCGCTCCAAAGCAAACACTACTTCATTTCTCACGAGCTGCAGCTCATTGGTGTAAGTAACTCTTGCTTGCCACGCATGATTGGAATGATACGACATGAAGAAGTGGACTCTGGAGCTCTTGTCTAACCTCTATCCCTAACCTTTATCCCTAACCCTCTTTTCCTGAGTACGTACCAAGTACGGCGGGGGATTCACGCATCATGGAGTCTGCTTATGGTTCTGACGTATTCAACGATTCAACAGGAATGGCGAATTCGCAAAGAGAACGCCGGCATCGTCGATGAGGGCCCCGGGTCCATCTGGTGGGGACTGAAGCAGGCCTTGATGGACCCGAAGCTGTACATGTTTATTGTGCTACAGATGGCCCTCATCACCTCCCAGTCTTTCAACAACTTCTTCCCTTCGATTGTGGGAACCCTGGGGTTTGGAAACACAACAACACTTCTTCTAACGGCCCCTCCATACTTCTTCGCCTTCATCGTCTCTCTCGGCATCTCCTTCCACGCAGGCCACAAGAAGGAGCGAGGATGGCACATTGCCGTGCCCCTGACATTCGCGGTTCTGGGAAATCTCCTAGTAAGAGCATGGACTACGGGAGACGATGCAATAAAGCTCGCTGACTTTAAAAACTCCTAGGCCATGTTTGTGCCTTCAACTGGCGGCCGCTACTTCTCCATGTTCCTGTTAACTGCTGGATCCTACGCCCCCTACAGCCTTTGCGTGAGCTGGCTGAGCGCTTCCCTCCCACGACCACGAGCAAAACGAGCAGCGGCGCTTGCTATTGTGAACTTGATGGCGGCTGGCGTTGCGCACTTTTACACCGTCTACATGTTCCCAGACTGGCAAAAGCCCCGGTACTATATCGGCGGGAGCATGATGGCTGGAGCTTGTTTGGTTTGTGGAGTCATGGCTCTGTACATCAAGTACTATCTCAAGGGACAAAACAAGAGGCTGGAAGAAGAAGAGACACGAGGCGGATTCAACTACA
Organism: Corinectria fuckeliana; assembly: GCA_019137255.1. Lineage (NCBI taxonomy): Eukaryota > Fungi > Ascomycota > Sordariomycetes > Hypocreales > Nectriaceae > Corinectria > Corinectria fuckeliana. The sequence continues at coordinate 118,290 of WPDH01000100.1, read as the reverse complement.
GCCATATTATCGGTTCAGGAAGGGCTGGCGAAGAAGGCAGAGCTGTAGTGTCTTTTAGATACGTGCATTAGTGGTACGTGGTAGTGACCAGTACAGCCTCTAGAGACACAAGGGAATTGCCGAATTGCCAAAATGTAAACTGACTAAATTGTATTCTTAGCTTGGCCTGTATCCTATTTGAACCAATCGCCATGTCTTCATGCGTATTGGGGGCACTGGTAGCGTATACCTAGGTTACCATTTCACTATCAAGACTGATAAAGACTGTTAGACTATTAGGGCATCAGGACATTGGTATAGAAATTATAGCATCAGGGTATTATGACATTAGTTACTACTATTAATGGTAAATAACAAGGTGGTTGCTTGGTTTATATTACAGCCCGAATCAGACAACTCCAATTCATATGCTGAAATCCGAATTCCACTTACTTCACAACTTAAAAGACGTCCGTCATACAATCACAATTTGATTATGGCTAATGTGGTAGTTACAGGCAAATTCAACAACTACGAATGATTTTACAGCCCAAATAGACGTCTGAAATCCAGCCAGGTTCATCGCAGCCAACACTTCAACGTAATCCATGCGATATGGTCTTCCCTCAAGTTTCGATGGGAAACGTGCTTTCAGTCAAAGACCCAGCAGCAGTGTCAATCACCACCTGAACACCCGGGAGCGCTTTGGCCTCGTTATAGGAAAACATCTGTGCACCTAGACAGGAATGTTAGCTATTGTATCTCGATTCATTGGAGTTTCAAACTCACTGTCGGGACCTTGCGCTCCGATAGTGCAGGCGATGCCCTTGTCCAAAGCTTCATAGAACTTGTACGTGACCACATTCGGTCTCGCCTCCTCTAGAAGCATGTTGAAGTGGTAATACTGGTCCTTGTCATTATACCTGGAGACGTACCACTCAACGCAAAGAGTCCTCGATGGGGCTTCGCCAGCAATCTCATAATAGATGCCCTGCGGAGTGTCCTGGTAGATGAAGAGGTCGCACCAAAAGGGGAACAAGACATAATCAGGAAGGTTGGAATCCCGACAAGGAAGAGACCTGTAGCTGTAGGTGCCATCTCCACGGTCGAGGCTGAAGAGGCCGTTGATGGAGACGAAGACCTTGGTGGAGGAATGTCCATAGAGGGTGACAGGGAACGTGGACTCGACAGGATAGAAGGTGTCGTCGTAGTTATCTGACGCGCCACCCAGGCTGCCCACGATAGGGATCGGGTTTGAGAGAGTCTGAGAAGTATTAGCTTAGGTTCTGATGAGGAACGAGTGATTGTGACGATCCAGGACTCATCACTAAGCTGGCGTGATAGGGTTTTAGCTGCACATCGAGACTTACCACTTTGTTGGGGAGCTTAGGCTTCTTCGCTTCCTCAAGCTGCAGCTTCACCATCGCCAGTTCCGCCTCTGTCACCCGCTTGGCTTCCTCCTCGGCCTCCAGCTTCTTGTGATCTTCCTCATCGTGGGCCTTGGCTTCCTCAACCTTTGCCTGAAGATCTTTGACCGAATCCTCGGAGAGCCGCTTGGCTTCTTCGGCAGCTTCAAGTCGCTGGTGGTCCTCGAGATCGTGCGCGCTCAACTCTTCAATCTTACTCTGAAGCGCTTTCTGGGTTTCCTCAGCAGACCTCTGAACATCCTCGAGGAGTCTAATCTTTTGGTCCCGGTCATCCTTCGCACCCTGCAGGGCCGTCTCGAGGCTGTCGATGGCACCGTCCTTCAGAGCAATCTTCTCATTTGCCTCGGTGAGATCTTTGGTCGTGTCGACAAGAGCCTTGGTAGTGTTCAACACCTCCTGATCCTTGGCTGCCAGTTGAGAATTGAGGGCATCGATGTTGGCGTACAGGTCGGTATTGGCCCGGTTCACAGCGGAAAGCTGGTCCGTGAGAACCGTCTTTTCGACCTCCTTGTCTTCGCAATTCTTCTTGCAAACGCCCAAGCGCTCCTTAGTAGTCTCGAGCTCATGCGAGACCGAGGTGAGCTGCTCGCTCTTGCTGTCGAGCTCAGCCCGCAGAGCCGCCTTTTCCTGAAGAGCCTGTTCAAGAGCATTGTGGGAGGCATCGATTGCCCTGTGGTCCTCGCTTTCGTGCTCCATTTCATGGAGCCACCTTTCGTGCTCCTCGAGGAGGGTCTTGCTGAGCTTCTGTTTGAGGCGACTCTCGGCCGCCTCTGCCTTTTGGGCAGCCTTTTCAGAGACGCGAAGTTTGCGCGCAAGCTCCTTTTCCGCCTTGAGTGCAGCGGCGCGATTCTTCACCAACCGCTGTTCAAGGTCATGGTTTGCCTTTTCTTGGCCAGCAACTGTCGTTTCGAGATTTTCGACCCTGTGAGTCTGCGCGTGCAACTGCTCGCGGAGTAGTGCCATATCGATAGCATCGTTCCCAATTGTATCGATCGCAGCGTGTAGTCTCTTTTCCAGAAGTTCGTAACCCTGCGTACCCATCAGCACTAATATTTCAGTAGCAAAGATGGCATCTGGAATTCACTTACAGAGTCGATCTCCTGAGCGAGATGACCCGCATAATCAATAAAGGCCGCTCCTAAAGCCAAATTCTTGCTGATAGTCGTGGAGAACGGCAATGGCTCTTGAAGGCGTTTCAGAGCGGGCTCATCCGTGGGAAGGGAGCATTCAAATGTGATGCTCCCAGCCTGTCGTTGGAGTGGGATCGGGGTCCTAGAGAGGGTCAGAAATGGCTAGTCCTAATCATAAAGTCCTATCTTGAACATACTGAGCTGAGCTCTTGTGATTCTTACGCGAAGGCATTATGAAATCCTGGATCCGTGTCCTGAGCTCGACCTAGTGTAGCGAATTTGCACGGTTGATGCCTGAAAGTATTTTTTGTTGCTTGAGAAGTCTGCTCTGACAATATTATACTCTTGGGAGCTCGTCTTATTTATATCAAGGAGTCAAGCAAGGGAAGTCCTCGCAGAGTGTTTAGAATCTCATCCAATCATTGACATCAAGCTCCTGCGACCCTTTGTCTCTGCCATTTGGCGGCAATTGTCATCCGTGGCTGGGAGATTACCTGGCATTTCTGAACTCGCGATTCGTGATAACCTCCATGTCTGCATCTGTGTCTGCATCACTGCAGCGGTCATACGATGGGAGAGCTCGAGGTTGAGCTTGGCTTGTCCCATTATGGACTTTCAGCTTGTGTAATGCTAGTTCACCAAAAGCCTCCCAATGCAAAATGGTTCTCTCGTCAGCATGTCCGAGCCTCTAAAGTGAATGAAGTTAGTGTGGGCGGTCCAAACCCCAGCTGGTGCAGCAAGCTGAGCAATAAAACGCTCTTCTTGCAGATGTTAGCCATGCAGGGTGTCAGCAATTTTGCGGATACCAAGCTATCAGCTATCCGCACGACTCCGATCCTTTCCCCATGGGAATCTTCAAATGCGCCTTGTTTACTTCATTCGACGATACACGTCCTCAGTTGGTCGCTCGCCGTAGACTGCCGCGTCAACGAGGGTTGCTGGCCTCAACCCTGCCACCCGACCCCTGCTCTTTGGCCCTCCTGAATCCGGTGATAGTCCACTCCGCATAGCAGCTCTTCTGCACTATGGGACAGAGGCGTCTACGATAATCCAGTTGGAGAAGGGCTGGTTCAGCAGCTATATCTGATCTGTCGGTGAGACGAAATATTGATCACGCTTGCAGCACACTACTAGGCGCTGTCTTCTAACACATGCTCAAGCATCGGCACCTGGAGTCGGCCCCGTGTTGCCGTCAATCACACGAGCAGCCTGGAAAATTGTTCAGTGGACGAGGAGACATCCTGGCGTTATCATCTACGAATTACGCATGTTATATGTATAGCCGCCCGTTCTTATACGTAACCGACTTCTTAATTGAAGTCCTTATCCTTCGCCACCTACATAACACTCTCTACGGTAATTTACTCCTCCTGAGGTGTCCGGAAGCGCCGGCTGTCTTCGAGCTGGGTAACATTCCCCTGCACCATTAGTTCGCCAGCATCAACAACGAGTTCGAATCTACCGGCTAGACCTGTTGCGGATTAATTCACAGTACATCTCACAGCCCCGCCGCTGATTATTGTACCTACTACGTACAGCGCTCATTGACCATGCTTCTCCCCAAGCCAGCCCAAGGAACCATCGGTCGGATTTCTCTTAATCGACGTGTTTGCCCTTTTCATTCCACCCAACTGGCAGATCCACATCTGCCTCACTGCCTATCTAGATACATCGGCATTGTCGTTGTGGGAGTAGACAGAGTCATAACGAGTCGCACTATTCGACCTGTACGATGCATCTGCTCGAGCTGCATATCGCGTGCAAGGTACATCGACCTTCACACTCTATTTCTTCTTCTCCTCTTAATTATAGTCTCGCCTTCAATTAGGTGGAGAAGTTAGAGCGTCGCAGTGTTGAAGCGAAAGATATGGTGAGAAGAGTGGATATGTTACAGCCATAATAGCACGACTCATCGTGATTGTCAAAGTTCATATAACTACGGACTAGTGACTGCACATCGAACCCTGAGTATTCCATACCAATCAGTATCTAGTTAACGCAGGGGAACCGGCAGCTCTCGGAAAAGAGAATTTGGTCTCAACAAAGACCTTTTGCATCCCATCTTCCTTGGCATCGAACTTGTAGTAGACCTCATCGAGATCCTCAAGTCTGACGCGATGAGAGACCATCTGCATGGGGTCTAATTGGCCACTCTGGATCATTGCAAGGAGGTCTTTCCAATACTTATGAACAGGTGCTTGCCCGTTTCCGATGAGACGAATTCCGCGCTGCATGAGCGAGCCGACATTAAAGTGATTCGTCTGTTATGAGTTAGCCGCCGTTGATACTTTTAGAAATGGGATTCGAGAGATCTTACGTAGCCAACGTAGACACCCGTGACACCGCAGCGACCGTAGTTGCGCACCCCTTCGATCATCTCATTGATGATCTCGCTTGTGTCCGTTTCTGCTCCCACACCGATCTCCAGCCAATGCATCCAGCCCTTGGCATACTCCCCGGCTACACAATCGATAGCGGCATCCGGGCCTCTCCCACCGCACAGGTCCTTGAGTTTGCTAACCACTGTCTCTTTGGTTGTCACGCCATGAGACAGTTTCTTGAAGTCGATGAGATGCAACTTGTTGTTCTGTTCAGCTGGCCAATTCTGCTGGATGAAAGACAGACGGGGCTCAGTATCGACAAAGATGACCTTGCTAGCGCCCTCACCGAGTGCGAAGATGCCAGCCATTTGTCCGATGGGTCCAGCGCCAAAGATTGCTACGTCGTCGTTGGGGTAGACAGCTGTGTCCTTGACAGCGTTGTATGAAGTACATAGGACGTCAGAGAGAAACAAAGCTGATTCAGGTCAGTATGAAAATATTGGAACAGCTCGAGGAGAGATTGAAAATACCTTTTTCGTCCGGAACATCGCTGGGAATCTCGAGTAGGTTCACGTCACCCAAAGGAACACGAACATACTCGGCCTGTCCGCCGGCGAAACCTCCTGTAAAGTGTGAGTAGCCGAATATGCCGGCTGTCCTGCCACCATACATGGCCTTTGCGGCGGAATTAGAGTTGGTCTTTTCGCACTGCGAGGACAGTTTTTGCTTGCAAAAGAAGCAATCACCGCATGCAATCTGGAACGAAGCGACGTAGCGCTTGCCAACATGAATCCCAGTGACGCCTGGGCCGACTTGCTCAACAACGCCGCAGAACTCATGGCCTAGAATGTCGCCCTCGGCCATCTGGATAACGGTTCCGTGGAGCAAATGAAGATCGGAGCCGCACACGGTGCTCCCAGTTACTTTGAGGATGACATCACGATCCTCGAGTATTTTGGGCTTCGGCACGTCGACTGAGGGAATCGTGGTTAGTATACCCCAGAAGGGAGTGCAGGGAGTGGTAAAGGAGTCGGAAATACGAACCCATTTGGACCTTGTTTTTTCCCATCCACGCCAGCGCCTTCATGGTCACGCTGGACTCTCCGGTCTGCTCATACGAAGTGACATCCTGCTGGGTGATAGAATTGTCCGAGTGGCCGACTAGCTTCTCCACTTGATAGGCTGCTTGAGATGTTGCCATTGTGCGTAGATCGATTGATGGTACAATTGTTGAAGATATCCGAAGTGTGTCTGCAGATAGCTGTGGGGTGGTAACGATATTTAAAGAAAGTAACTATGTCATCATCATGCATCGCCGTCGAATTGATATCTCATGGTGTGACGCTTGATACATCAATGACGATATGGATTTCTGTACTTATAAAGCATCATTGGTCGACGTCATCGGTTCGGAGCAATCACTCCTGTCCCCGCAAGCCGGAAGAAAAGGGTGAAATCAATTGCCGATCTATCTTATCGATAATATTTTGTACTTGTGTTTTAATATCTGGACGTGTTTTCTAATCGCAGTATCAAGTTCGCTAAAAGCCTAGTATTACGCTATATCGCAACGATAGGTAAGTAGGAAGATCGGCGTCCTCCTGTCAACCTGCGTGTAGGCAGCCAAAGTGCTATAAGGCATTCCATAACCTTACTACCGGCAGACATGGATTTGAGGATCCAGGCTCCCTTTTCCATTTATATTACTGGTTCTTTGAGATTTGAACTCATTGGTGTATTGTGGTAATATGGTTTATTCTCTGGACTAAGCCTGTCTATGCCCGAGATATCGGTAAAACGACGTCCACAAACCGACAATAGCATATGCCAACGTAAAGCAAGCTCATCATAGAAACCACAGCCACAGCTTCGAGATAAAGAAGTTGTGACCAATGAACTACTCAACGTCAGGCTACTCAAAACGTGTTTGCCATCAAATCACGTTATTCTACTAGAATTGAAGTCCACAAGTACATGATACTCTCGCATCCCATACATATTCTTGAGTAGTAGAATCTGAAGGGCCGCCTGCACGGCCGCTATAGTCCCAGTAGCCATCACCCGTTGCTCGGCAAGTTTTAACAATGTAGTAACCGCCGCGGCAGTTGCTTCGTTGGGTGCCACATAGCGAAGGGGCCCCCTTGATCGATTATTCATTCGCGGCCACACGTGCTCTGAAAGACATTCTTCACCACGTCTTTGAATAGTAATCTAACCGGAAGTGGAACTAACCGCAGTTCATCTAATAGTAAATGACTCGACATCTATTTGACCGACAGAGCATGAATTTGTATTGCCGCAGGATATCGTTTCCTAGTGACGAGTCCGCATATGCACAGACGCCTTGGTCAACGCATACGGAAAGCTGTTTGTGAAAGTAACTCTAATGAGGATCGCTACATTATCTATTAGCAAAATGTGGCAAATAGTAAAACGAAAGGACTATAAAGAGACTTGTGGGAACGGCTGAAGTAAGTATGGCAAAGGGGTTGTAAGGTACCCATCCTCAATTAGCATTGTCCCGTAGTTTGCGTGGCATATTTGACACTTGTCCAAAGCATCTCGCTTCTCAGCTAGCTTGCACCCCTCTAGATAAGCAAAGACAACTTCCGAGTTATCCAGCTCAAAAGAACGAGTGGTGTCACTCTTTGAAATATTCTTGGCAGTCCAGTCGACGCCAGCGCACTAAACCAGGGCAACTTCTCCGTTGTACTTCTTGGAACACGCGGGACCGCCAGATTTCTCAGGATCGGTGTGAGAGGTGTACTCTGCCTGGCCGACAGAGAATGTTCCAAAGCCATTGCCGTTTAAGTTCGAGAAATCACCTCATGGCTCGATACCATATCTGTGGCGTTTCACTCGAGGTAATGGTTGCAAAGGCGGTATCGTAGGAGTGCTTGAAGGAACAACAGGCTTGTTATACGATCGGACAGTTTACGCATTAACCTCGAATGTAGAGAAGCGAGCTACATAAACAACTAATTTCGACATCAGGACTACCCAGAGTTATTATGCCTCAGGTGGCTGCCTAATTCAACACTGGCAAATGCAATAACTGTGTTTTAGTGTCTGGCTTCATTGGCTGCATAATCCTAGTCTTCTTTAAATGTCTCTTTCATTGATGATCACCCCTTGACGTATTCAATCGAATAAGACAAAAGTCTGTTCTAAAAAGAGAAAAAGAGCTCGTATGCCGTACGATTATAACGTCTCTAAAATGGGAGGCCATGGAGCGTGAGAGCAGTGTCTAGTTGAACAGCAATGCTTTGCAACGCCTCGGCTACGTCTATGTCCCTCGTCTTCAGAGGACGCGATCTATAATAATAAGAAATAGCAATAATCCTGCCCTCTTGTGAGGGTTGAATGCATAGATCGAGCCCTTAAGAATACTGCCGAATATTTCTAATCTTCCACGTTGTATTCAATCGTTACTCCCTACTACCAGAAATGGCTAATGCTGCGTGTCTTGGTCTTCAGGACAACACATATAACTCCTCAGATACCCATTGCTAGTCTGGACTATTCGAGGGAATTTGAAACTTTCATTATATTATCGTGGCTATTTTTTAGCTTGTTTCAATAAGATGGTGCTTTAAGTCAAAAAGAGACACTTGCACACTGAATGCGGGAGAAAACTAGTTGGGACGGTAAAAGAGAATAGAGAATAAGTGATATTAATTGTTTGTCGAGAGCATCTAAATTGGGGTGAGGAACCGGCAATTATCTATGATAGTATTGCGAAACCCGGCAAGGTGAGGAGGAGCGTGACGAGAAGGGGTGGATCGGCTAAAAGTGGAACGGCTTTCCCGAGGGCAGCTGTCTTTATTCAACTTCAACTATTTGTACAAGCAACGAATCCTCAACAGCGGGCCGCAAAACGGAGACCAGGCCCTCGACTTGATACGACATCTCGCAACTTCCATCGCGCGCAGCTCCCGCTGACGACGCCATGGAGCTCTACGCAACCGGCTTCAACGCCTGGAACCAGCTCATCTTCGAGCCTTTGATGATTGAGGACGAGCCAGATGACCTCTATTCCTTCACTAAAGTCCTCGGGGCCCAGACCGTTGGCCGGCCTCTGGCTGGCCTGTGTTACACCGTTGGTATGCCGTTAGTTGGACGAGCGTGGCGCTATGCTGATGTAGCCCAGCACACCGCGACGGTGACAGGTGTCTAGCCGGTGCATCTCCGAGCACAGCCATCGGCTTAGACGCTGATGAAAAGGGCATGTTTGATCACTTGATTGCATTTGCTGCCAATGGATCAATTCTCACCGTCCAAGATAAGAAAACCGGTGACGGCGGTCAGTCCATTGCGAGATACCCGTCGGCAAGCGCCTGGGAATCAGGTGTCGATGGCCGGTCGTGGCCTTGCAAGTCGCCAGTCAAGCAGATGGCCGCCTACGAAGCAGGATTCGTTACTTTACACGAGGACGCATCAGTGTCAACACTAGGAGATCCTCGTTTCGAAGACTGTTTGGGCCGAGATGTGGACGACTCGAGGTTTGTCTGTCTCTCCCGCAAGTGTCAGGTACATTGTCGCTGACAGGTTAGCAGTCCGGCAGACGAGCCATGTGTTGTACCTGATCTCGAGGACCTGGGGGAGTCTGTCAAGAAGGTTGTCGCGGGCGGCTACCATGTCGCTGCTCTAACAGAGGGAGGAGGCCTGTATCTTTGGGGCGCCAAGTCAACTGGTGCCCGCAGTCGGCATCAGACTTTTTCTGATATCAGCGGGATTCCCAACTATGTCGAAGTTGACGGGGACAAGGACGTGGAGGATGTCGCCCTTGGGGAGTCCCATGGGATTGCCCTGACGACTGACGGGAGCATTTACATCATTGGCGACAACACCAATGGTCAACTTGGCCTTGGTAAGGGTTTCACAGGCGCTGCCGAGTCTTGGACCAAGGTAGACTTCAAAGTTCCCAGAGGGTGGAAGATAGCTGGTGTCGAGGCAGGCCCCAGGTCATCATTCATATTGACGACCAAGACAAGGCCCGGATAGGCATATAGCATTACACAGGACACGGTGTTATCGGAACCAGCTCATTCAGCATGTATGACCCGCTCTATTGTACAAGTCTTCCCCTAGTACCCAGTCGCTTAGACGCTTCATAGACTCGTAAGATAGTCCTCAATCTCTTGAGGAGTCAGCTTTCTGAACCGGGGGCCCACAGCTCCCTCAACACCGTCGATACCGAGAAGGTGGTCCGCAGGAGCACCAACAATACCTGTACGTGTTAGAATACCAAGTCCAGTGCTTCGCGGTCCTAGAATCTCTTACCGATCTCAATGGTGTCGCCGTTCATCTCACCCTCAATGTTATCCTTCAGGGTCAAGAGGGCAATGTGAATGGCATCCTCAAGCTCTAGCTCCTCCGAATATCGCTTCTCCAAGAAAGTTTTCGCCTTAGTCGCGCTCTTGCCGATTGCCGTGGCCTTCCAAGGATAGTAGCTGCCGGACGGGTCGACCTGGTACAGCATAGGACCACCCTTTTGGATGCCGCCAGTTTTCTTGTTGGGCTTCTTCTCATCGCCTGAGGAGTCGGATGAGTCGGAGTCAGAATCCACCTCGGGCTCGATGCCCTCATCCCATCCAGCGACCAACAGGCTGACACCGTAAGGTCGCACACCAGCAGACTGGGTGGCCTCCTGCATGACACGAGCGACATCCTGCACCAATATCCGGGTGGGGGGGTACTCGTTGTAGATGCGCTTGTAACCAGTGTGCGAGACCTTGCGTGCTCGGTCAACCAGGATTCGGTAATCGGGTCCCATACCGGAGTACACCATGCCGATGTTGGGGGTAATGTTGCTGATCTTGGACAACGAGCTCTGGTCGGCGAGCGGGGAGGATGACTTCTTCTCGGTGGCGAGGACGATGCCGTTCGTGGCTATCTAGGGTCAGCAACAGCTCTTGGCCGAACATCTCTTGCGGGGGGCGAACCTTTGATGCCAAGGGCCGTTATACCCTGGTTGACAGCATTGAGGGCATACTCTGTTGACACACGAGAGATCAGTTACGGTGTCTTTGTAAGCGCAACCGATCAGGAAGCCACTGCTAGAGCGTTGCCTTGACCTAGTGCGGGGTGTCTGCATACCGATCTGAACCAGTTTCCCGCTGCAACCTTGTCAGTAATGATGCCCGCATCACCGCCATCGCCATCGGGGCAACGCACCTGGGAGAGAAGGTCGTGAGGGAGAAGGAGTATCGGTCCGCCATAGCTGCGAATCGTCCTGTAAAGTGCTCGACGACGGGTCCTGTTCTGGAATGTCGGTGCGGGACGGATTGATGGTTCTGGTTCTGAGAGTGACAAGGGATCAAGCAAGGCTGCAACTGGAGCTTTGGTGTTTGGCTGGCCAGGCACGGCCAAGCTGCGCGTCAAGCTCACCGGGGACAGCTGCGTCGGGAAAACACATGTTCCGGGCCCGGGGCTAGGAGCACCTTTGTCTCCACACACCCCCTCTCGAATTCTTATTCAGCGTTCCAATTAGCACAGCCATCATCAGTTTCTCGGCAGGTTCGGTTGAATTCCTGGCAACCTGCGGAAGGCTGACCTGGCCTTTTCATCTTTGTCTGTTGTGACCTTGGCGACCAGGCCTCTTCCCCGCCCTTCTGCTGTTCTCTTCCACCGCTGAGTCTGGCCGAGCTTGCGATTCTACCATGTAGGTTTGGCATGACAGCCCTTTTCCGCAATTGTGATTCCGACGACGACCACGCATCAGGTCCCTTCTGTTGGCAGCTGCTATCCCTTTGACCAATCTTTGTTGTTTCATTGTCGCACCCACAGGCATCTTCTGAAGATGGATACTCCTCCGACGTGGGACTGGTCCTCAGTCGGGGACAGCTCCTCCCACCAACCACAACCAGAGGTGACGTCGCAACCGACTCGCCGACCCCAAGCCGAGCCCGAGAAGCCTCAGCAGCCTGAGGAGCCTCAGCGCCCAGAACCCCAGGCTGCGCCGAACGGCAGACAGTACGGCCCTCGCACATGTCGCATCTGCTTCGACACGGAAAACCCCAAGTTCCCGACTGAGACTGCCAGCACTTTTGGATTCTCCGCCCCGTCTCGACCGACATACGTTTCCGATGACCCAGAACTTGGACGACTGCTATCACCATGCAAGTGTAAGGGATCGCAGAAATACGTGCACGAGGGCTGTCTGAACGCCTGGAGACTGGCAAACCCTACCCAAGCAAGGAACTTCTGGCAGTGCCCGACATGTAAATTCAACTACCGGATTTCCCGCCTTCACTGGGCCTCTGCGCTGAGCAGCAAATGGGCCCAATTTGGCCTCACGTTTGTCATTCTCGTGCTGGGTGTCTTTGCTCTGGGCTTCGTGGCGGACCCTTTGTTCGATCTTTGGTCCGACCCGATTGGGACCATCGGCGAAACTGTCACAAGCGTGGTATCAGATATCGAGGCCTTGAAGCAGCCCCCGTACGAAGAGCCGACATCTTGGGCGGAGCACTTCCTCAAGGGCTTCTTCTCCCTCGGTATTGTTGGACTGGCCAAATCCATGTTTACCATGTCACCCTGGCACTGGTGGAACCTTCGAAGCAGCGGCCTGATCAACACCAATGGCAGGCGACAAGGAACTGGAAGGGCGCGAGTTGAGAATATCAGCCTGGTTTTCGTTCTCATCGGGGCATTTACCTTTTTGATGGGCATCTGGAAGGTCGTCAAGGCGCTTAGCGCCCGTGTACTCAACCAAATCAGTGCGAAGGTTGTCGACGTGGGCGAGGACGACAATGATGACTGAGCCGGCGGCGAGCTACGTCAACAGAGTAAGAAAGAACAATGATTGCGGTTTTCCGGTTTAAAGACGGGTTCCTCGACACGTCTGCGTCCAACTCGGTGAACGGTCTGCACACTCTTAAGTTGCCTCGAACTTGCTCTCCCATGTCAAGTCAACTAGTCTGTGTGCAAAGATTTACGCTCTGCTCCGCCTTGAGGGAGGACCGTTTTGGTTCCTCACTCGTGGGCCTGTATGAGATTGTCAGTCACTATCAATGCTTCTAGATTCCTTCGAGCGTCCAGAGCATATGGGTATCTGCTAGGTACACCAGTACAAAGTCGTGAGCAGAATGCCCAGTGATGGCTGATACATTTTGGTTAAGAACATTCCATTGTGTTGTGCATGGTCTTAAACACCGGCATTAGCCTTGGCCCACCCGGAAGCGTGCCTTCTATCGTTAAAGGCTTCGTGTAGAAATACCATTGTAATGTCCGAAATGTATGTATACTATTTATGGTGTCATCAATTATATCAGGAACAATGTGTTGGAATGAATAGTGGCGGCCGTGGTGATAGGACCCCTTCTCGGATATTTATAGGTCCGACACCGAAATGACGTTTGGGGCGGCCATCATCCCCTGCAGCAGATAGAACTATGCGAGCCATGTGGGCCACATGCGCATGCTCGTTGCTCGTGCTGGACCAAAAGGCCATTCATCATTGCTCATAAACATGGCTCCTTGAACCTGTCAGAGTTCGTTGATTGCCTGGTCGGACTGTCACCCGTTCTCTCCCACCGACACCTCTCTGCGACTCTATTCCAGCAGCCCCGAGATCTCAGTGACCTGTTAAGGTCACACAGACACCAGATCGCCTTTCAACCAGGAGTCGCTCCCGACGACTTGCGATCCGAGTGCCCTCACAGCTCGAAAGTCCACGGGCTGACCTTGCTATCGAACACGACGAAGACACAGCAACCTAAAGCTGCCCTTGAGGCAATCGGCTCGGCCACAATGCAATTCGCCTACCCCCCTCGCAAGAACTCGCACCCCCCACCATTCCGACCCAGATCCGCAAAGCTGCCGCTACTACGGCCCAGTCGCTTACGAGCTATAATGTTGCTGCTTGTGGCGATTGCCGGAGGTCTGTGGTTCTTTCGCGGCTCCAGGAGAGAGGCGCCTTACCGCGCGCATGTGCCGACTGGGAACCCGCCCGTCGTCATCTTGACCGTGATAGATCCGACAAAGTATAGCCATACATACCTGAAGACGATTACGGACAATCGAGAACAATATGCAGCGAGGCATGGTGAGAACTACATGGATGTTTCATTTACCGTGTCGCAAACTCTGACCTTGCGACTGCAGGCTACGAATCCATGATTGTCAAGCTATTTGACTACAACACCAACGGTGCCCCTCAATCATGGGCCAAGATCATTGCGACTCGACACGCTCTTTCTCTCTACCCCGATGCCAAATTCATATGGCACCTCGACCAGAACGCCTACATCATGGAGCTTGACATGTCCTTGGAGGATCAAATAACAGAGCCGAAGAAGCTAGAGGGGCTGATGATCAAGGACCGGTCCATTGTGCCGCCGGACAGCATCATCAAGACATTCAACCACCTCAAGGGAGAAGACGCTGCGTTCATCATCAGCCAGGATGATAGCGGATTGGTGACGCATAGCTTCATTATCCGGAATGGGGACTGGGCCAAGTTCTTCATCGAGACGTGGATGGACCCGCTCTACCGAAGCTACAACTTCCAAAAGGCCGAGAGACATGCTTTGGTAAGTGACTGTGAAGCATGAAAGAAATCTTCAACTGTCTAACGTTACCACAGGAGCATATCGTACAATGGCATCCCACGATCCTGTCAAAGCTCGCCTTGGTGCCCCAGCGAACCTTGGCCTCGTACGGCCGCAATAAGGAAGGCAACTCGTACCGAGACGGCGACTTCGTTTCCATCATGGTAGACTGCCACCCGGGCGGCCCCAACAGCTGCGACAAACAGTCAACATACTATCTGCGCCAAGTGCAGGCCAAATTCGGCTCGGCAAAGCAGTAATCTGGGGTCCACGAGAAGGCAGCAGGAGTGAAATTATGGCGTTTGAGACTCGGAGCATCCATGGAATGGAGAAGCGAAGTTGCATGATCCCCTTGGCGTTAACGGACTGATAAAGGATCTTGGAAACTAAGAGGGTGAGAGGCCGGGGCTTATGGTAAACGATCATCTAGAGAATTCGACGAGGTTCAATACTACTGAAGATGGGTGCATAGAAGAGACAGGGTCCAACCCTCCTATCAAGGTAGACTGCTATCTAAGAGCCTAGAAATTGGATGTCGACGGTTTTTGCAATTGAGAGAAAACAGTTAGAGCCGGATACCGCAACTGTATCTCCGTTAGTAGTGCTCACAGGACAGCTGGCTAGTCGAGGAGCGGCCATTGTAAACTGAGCAAAGAACGGCTCAGCAGTTTAGTCCATTCCTCGTGAAGAGGAGATATAATGACACGAGAACCACCTGTTCCCAGCTTGTACGGTAATAGGTGATATATTTTGAAGTGGGAGGCGGCAGTACAAGAGCAATTCGATGTGGCCGCATCCATCTACCTATGTGAGCAATGCATGTCTGAGTACGGACGCACTCCGAGTACCAGACATTTTGAGATGGATGTGAGATAGCTCGACATCGTGTTCACACTGAAGGACAATCCTTGACGACAGGGTATGCTCAGGTCGCCATCTCGGATACGTACCCTACGAGTGGTGCGGCTAGGATGACGATAAAATCGGTGCTTCTTCGTTGAGGCCCTATCGCAGCATCTCCCCGGAAAGCGAGCACGCCTGACCAACCCATTTGGAGTAGCCTAAGCTAGTCGGCGGTTCCATTCAAGGCGATACCCACCGTTCGTGGGTCTCGCTTGAGTCTGCAGCGAGATGCGTCACCATCTGGGACACGCATCGGGCTTTCAGGGCGGCTTCTATTGGTAGGGGAAAGGCCGACAACAGTGGTCCGTGGTGAGCCGGAGCCGGAGTTTGGGAGATAAATACCGGACCGATGGTGTAGATGGCCAGGATGCACGCACTCGTGGCTTGTACTCGAAGCATTCAGTATTCAAGCTGCATGTTTTTCATGACTGATTCAACTAACGACAGGTCTTTAATTAGCATGGCGATATTCTATGACCAGGAAATGGGTTGAAATGATGATGGACTTGGGCAAGAACAGCAATGATGACGAGTGAATCTTCCCCTCACGCCCTCTGCCAGAGCAACACAGATTCATCTATCCTCAAGATACTCTGTTCCGAAGCACCATACTGACTAAACTTGATCACAGTCTACAGTAAACATCGCAATATCATACAGGCGTCCTAGTCCAGTCACCTAACAACTTGTGAACCCTGTCAGTCTACCCATCACCGCGGAATCCTGACCCAGGACGCTCCACCTGAAGCTGTGAATGAGTCCAAGCCCACTTCCGAGAAGATGCATCACGGCCTTGACGGCCCGGAACCCTCTGCAGTGCCTCCAAGCAATTAGTACGTAACTAAGCAAGTAGATTCTAGCAATACGACTTCCGTTAGGGCGCCGGCGGTGGACCCCAAACAGGACTTCCCTTGTGGCACTTCCGCTTTCATGTAATCTACAAACGACAGGCTCGTGGTGCAAGTTAGGCTGGCTGTATGGACGCCCGCTCCATCGGTTGCAATTGCACTGCCAGTTTGGCTCTAGCGGTCCGCCACGGCCACTAAAGCCCTGAACCGCTGCAGCTCCAGGCCCTTTTGGGGGTGGCATTCGGCTGCGGTGAGGGGTTCGTCCGGCTGGCTAGGGGGAACCCGCGGGCCCTTTTAGGTACTGCATGTGATGGGCCCCGGATAGCGGCAAACGGCCCCCCGCTATAAAATAATCAAGAAGCGTCCATGCCCCAGGCCCCGCGGCCAGCAAAGTCCACTTGGCCTTGGACGTCGTCTACTTCAGGCTCGATCTCCTTCAACTTGGACGAAACATCGTTGGCCTTTTCTCTTCTATCTCCTGTCTTCTGTCTTCATCCTCGTGCTGTGTACCGCTCGAAATGCCCGGTTCCTCACGCTTGCCCGCTAGTCTGCGCGGCAGCTTCGAGTCTGTCAAGCGCAGGAGACATGACTTTTCCTGGTCGCTGATCAATCTGGATCTGTAAGTCGTTGCACATCCGTCCGTCGCATCCATCCCATGAATGGCGATTGCTTCCCACCCCCGCCCTTCCAATAGCATTGCAACTGCTCTTGGGCGTCTTGGAGGCTGACACCATACGACAGTCTGCGAAACATCCTCTTCTTCCTCTTCGTGCTGCGATGGACGCGCCGCGCATTCTGGCAACTCAAGGGCCGCGGCATCATCGGCTCTGTCCTTGAGCTCTACACCAACATCCACCGCATCCTCTACGGCTACTTCCTGCGCGCTCCGGGCGTCCGCGGCAAGGTCCAGAAGCAGGTCAAGGAGAGCATCGCCAAGCTGTCGAGCAAGCTGGTACCGAAGGACCAGATCCGCTACCTCACCCTGCCCAAGGAAGGCCTCCCCCACGATGTCGTGCGCACCGAGCTCGACGCCCTCGCCAACATGGACCATACCCGCTGGGAGGACGGCTGCGTCTCGGGCGCCGTGTATCACGGCGAGGAAGAGCTGCTGCAGCTCCAGACGGAAGCCTTTGGAAAGTTTACCGTCGCCAATCCCATCCACCCGGACGTCTTCCCCGGCGTCCGCAAGATGGAGGCCGAGGTCGTGAGCATGGTGTTGAGCCTATTCCATGCGCCGCCTCACGCTGCCGGCACGTCTACCAGCGGCGGTACCGACAGCATCCTCATGGCGTGTCTGGCTGCGCGCCAGAGGGCCTACCACGAGCGTGGAGTAACTGAGCCCGAGATGTACGTTGCGATATATCGCGAACCCCTGCACGAAATGAAGCTGACCCATGCCATTCATTCAGGATTCTGCCCGAAACCGCACACACGGCATTCCACAAAGCTGCCCAGTATTTCAAGATCAAGATCCACCTCGTCGCTTGTCCTGCACCCAACTACCAAGTCGACGTCCGAGCCGTCTCACGCCTCGTCAACCCCAACACGGTGCTGCTCGTCGGATCCGCGCCCAACTTCCCCCACGGCATCATCGACGACATCGTCGCCCTCTCCCAGCTAGCACTCCGCAAGAACGTGTGGTTGCACGTCGACTGCTGTCTGGGCTCCTTCATGGTTCCGTTCCTGGAAAAGGCCGGTTTTGAGTCTCAGCTCTTTGACTTCCGTCTAAAGGGCGTCAACAGCATCAGCTGCGACACCCACAAGTACGGCTTCGCGCCCAAGGGCAACTCCACCTGCCTGTACCGCTCCGCAGAGCTGCGAACCTACCAATACTTTGTGTCTCCCGACTGGTCCGGCGGCGTGTATGCGTCCCCCGGCATTGCGGGCTCGCGGCCTGGCGCGCTCATTGCTGGATGCTGGGCCAGTCTCATGAGCGTCGGCGAGTCTGGGTACATTGATGCGTGTACCAAGATCGTGGGGACAGCCAAGAAGATTGCCGACGCGCTGCGCGACACTCCTGCGCTAGGCGGCGAGCTGGAGATACTAGGCAGGCCTCTGGTTTCAGTGGTGGCCTTTACGGCACGCAATCTCAACATCTACGATATCGCCGACGGCATGGGCGCCAAGGGGTGGCACCTCAACGCGCTACAGAACCCGCCGGCCATCCACATCGCCGTCACTTTGCCCATCACCAAGGCGTGGGAGAGGCTCGTCGCGGACCTCGAGGCCGTCGTCGAAGACGAGCGTGAAAAGGAGCGGGCGCGCCTCGTCGAAGGCAAGGCTCTCAAGGGCAAGGCTATGGGGGATTCGGCGGCGCTGTACGGCGTTGCTGGGTCCTTGCCCAACAAGAGCGTTGTTGTGGACCTTGCCACTGGGTTCCTGGACATTCTGTACAAGGCATGAAGGGGCGGTGAAAAGAGAGAAGCACTTGAGGAGATTGGAGACGAGCAGCGTGTTGCCATTGTTACGTTGATTGGGTTATGGGCGCAATGCTGGTGTCTGTTGGGTGCAGGTAATTGTGTTGATTGTCGGTCCTGGTTAAGTGGAAGGCCGGATGTTATTGTAAATTAGTTTCATATGATCTTTCTCTTTGTACATAGCATGGTGATTACTACGAAGAGAAGGAAAAACGCGAAAACAAATAACAAGGGGGGACGCGCAGGAGCAAGAGGAAATGAGAAGGACGAGTCGGGCGAGTCGGAATAGCAGCTGCAGCTGCAGAACATCAACTAGCACCGTCAGCGATG
Source organism: Corinectria fuckeliana (assembly GCA_019137255.1). Classification (NCBI taxonomy): domain Eukaryota; kingdom Fungi; phylum Ascomycota; class Sordariomycetes; order Hypocreales; family Nectriaceae; genus Corinectria; species Corinectria fuckeliana. The sequence goes on along the minus strand of WPDH01000100.1, from coordinate 99,384 downwards.
GGAATGACGAGTTGGTCCAAAACAACGGGCAATGCTTCCACCATCTCCATCACCTCATCTCACCTCACCACGCACATGCTGCCTACAAACCGGGCGGACCTTGGGGATGTTTAGTTGCACACAGGCACGCGCATGCTACCACCATGGCGTCCACGATGATCCACCGAGAGCCTCACTACGCAGAAACCATGACGGAGAACTACTAGCAGGGCGCAGCAGTACCGTGTGCATCGAGCCATCTTTGACACCTCGCTTCTTTCCCTCGCTTCTTTCCCTCGCTTCTCTCCCTCGGCCACGTAGCCGCTCGGCACCACCTGATTCACAGCACGTCCAGTAGGTAGCTGACTAGCCTGCCACGAGGAAAGGACTCTCCCGACGCGGCCCCGATGCCTCTTCTTTCGTGCATGGCTCGACGCCCGGCCAGAGTGTGCAGAAGCGACGACGATGCACGACATGCTAGACGCCTCGCGCTAGGGAACGCGCATCTGGCCAACGGCGACGGGGCGATCGCGGGGCGCGAACCGGTCGCCTCGTGGCATTGCGGCCCAATCGATCGTGTGGGTGGGTGGCGGCCTTGCTTCGTTCTGGTCATGATGGGCTATGCCGGGCGGAGGGAGCTTACGATCCGTAGTAGACGTTCGGTTCAACTCGTGAGGGTGTTGTTGGAGTTGATCTCCGCCGTGATGATTCCGGGGCAGACAGACTATGAAGTAAGTAAGCTATAGGTACTAGTAGTATAGACGAGAAAAGGGCATCAGGTTCTGGAGTGCACAGCGAGACGACTTACACCGACCATTCATTACACACGACCATCTTTCCGCCTCGGCCGTCGTCACATCGCATCATAACATCTCCCGATCTATTCGCGTCCGTTAGCTCGACAACACAAGCAAGCACCGGGAAATAAAAAAAGTCTCCGTGTCGGCATTGAAGCCCGATCGACGCCCACCTCTCACCTCGCAGGGATCCCAGCTCCTGCACGCCTTCGCCCGGCTACACACATACCTACATACATACACACACACACTGGCTCTCTCTCTCTCTATTTACCAAGCATCTCTCTACATGACAAGACTAAGACACAAGGGCTCGGACACAACAGGCAGCCCGTAAATCTCCGTCCTGATCCTAGTCTGGCTGCTGCAGCCGGGCCCGATAGTCAGTCGGTCGCAGCGGCGTGGCACCGCTTCCCACGTTGCGCACCCGTCCACGGCAGCCGAACACACAGCGATCGTTTCTCGGGCTCTTTTCCGTCTGCGCAAGGAGGCGGCCTGCAGCGGCGAGCCGTACAAAGCCACACGCCTGTCCGCCTTTCTTTCCCCTTTTCCCCTTGTCTCCTTGTTGCTTTTCTGTCTTGTACTGAATCTGCACCTTGACTTATTCTCCCCCTCCTACCCCCGCAACGTAGTATTCGGTGTTTTCGCTGCTGCATTTGGCTGCCGTCCTATGTTGCGCAGGAATCCCCCTGAGAGCCACGCGTGTTGAAGCCAGAAAACCGCCGAATCTGGCCACCGAGCAAGGCTTGGCCATGGAGATGCCGTGCGCTGGTGGAGAGAGGCCTTGGTTGCACGAGGCCGCCGGCGACGTTGATAAAACCCCCGTCGTCGGGCCCGTTGATCGAGACGGTTCCGTGTCAGGCACAAGTGATGGCCAAGGAAGCACCACGTCCAGGAACTCCAGAATGTCTTCTTCAAGAGATGTGTCGAAGCAAAAGGTCGAGGAGCTGATGCGCCAGCTGACCATTGACGAGAAGTTGTGGTTCTTCGATGAGATCTTCGCCAAGGTCAAGACTGAGCGTGAGTCCCAACGGCCCCCCCTGCTGGAGACTGGGTAGGCTAATGATGGATGCAGTCGTCGACGGCTCCGAGAAGCCAGTTTCTGACACCATGGATACTCCGTCGACAGAAGGGGCGCCGAGTTCCCGGTCGTCGTCTATCAACCTGTCTGCCGGTCCTCGGAAAGGGTCCTATCAAGCCACTGTCGAGGACGACTTGGAGGACGGGGACCTGGGCGAGGCTTGTGAACCTGGCAGCCGAGCCCGAGACCCAGCAAGGGGGTCTCTATCTAACAACAAGTCCGTTGACAGCGCGCCATCGTCCGTCGTCTCTGAGTCTGCCTCCTCCCGGGTATCTGCCCTGTCGTCCGCAAAGAAGGCTCCTACTCTCGAATCGCCAAAGCCGCCGTGGCACAAACACCGACCGACGGTTCGGTTCTCGGACAAGGGGCCGATTGTCTTGCACGGGCGCCCTGCGTCGGCTCAGCCGCGCCAGGAAGCGCCTACCCCAAGGCCTGAGACGGACGCCAGCGGTGTTGCCCTGTCGGCTGTAGACGTGAAATGGGGCAAGCTGTTCGACGACAAGGGAGAGCCTACGGTTAGGCTTGGACAGTTCCTCAGAGGCATTGCCAACTACCTTGTAAGAACGCCTCAGCTTCACCTGGATGGCAAACTGACCATGCTAGATTGCTGAATACAGCCCGACCAATTCGTTGGTAATATCTCCGGACAAGCTGCATGCCTTCTACTCCAGGTATCAACTCGGATCGGAATGTCTCCCTTTCCAGCGTGAGTAGCAATCACCACCCTATCGAGCGATTGAAGCTGACGACTCTAGACATGTTCGACACCCTCCCCAGCAAAGACTTTACCGGCCTGGAATGGCTGTACCAGGACTTACAGTGCTCCTACCACCTCGTCCGAGGCCGGCCCAACTCAACTCCCCACGTCCCGGCCTTGACGCCCTCGGGGTTCGAGGACTGGATGGTCCGCCAGATCCAGGCGTTCCCCGACCAAGAAGCAGAACGGCTGAACAACATCGTCACGGAGCTGCCCATCTCCGCCGACGGCCCGCTCCAAGACGGCAAGGCGGAGAGGCTGCCGAAGCAGCTGTCGCGGCATCTTTTCCCCGCGGCCCCGCGCAAGGAGGTCCGGGAGATGGTCGAAGACGCCGTCTACGGCTGGATCAAGTCGACCGAGCCGTCGGCGCGGAAGGACCCGCGAATAGAGGAGGCGTCCCGGGCTGCGCGGGCCCGGGATGGGGATGGGGACTCTGGTCGGCATCGACACGACTACCACCGGGGTGAAGGAGCGTCGTCGCGACACTACCACAAGTCGCGGGACAGCTACAGCAAGCCCAGTCCCAGTGACGGCTACGGCAAGGCCGGCGACGCCTACAGCAGGACCGGCGAAGTCTACAAGCAAGTGCACGAGCGCGGGCCTTCCCGCAAGGAGCTCCCCGCCCGCTTCCTCCCCCGGGCCAACTCCGAGGGCACGGTCCGGCGCTCCGACCTGTCACCGGCGTCCAGCAACCGCTACCGCTCGTCCGTGTCCTCGCTGGCCAGCCCGGGCGACTACGGCCTGTCGTCCCACTCGCACCCGCGCATCACCACCACGGCGGGCGGCGGTGGCGGCGGCGGCGGCGGCGGCGAGCGTCGCGCCCGCGAGCAGGACTACCGCTACTACCAAGGCCGGGCGCCCGCCAACGACGCGAACGCGACGCCGCGGGTCGTCGTGGGCGGGTCGTCGCGCGGCCAGAACCTCGTCATCCAGACGCAGCCGCGCGAGGACGCGGGCTTGACGTATGAGCGGACGAGCCCGCGCGCGTCGCGGAGTAGCGGTGTTGGGGACGATGGGGGCTCGTATCGGAGTACGCACTCGGGCGGCGCTGGATGAGGAAGGGGGGCTTGGCGAGAGGATGCGGACTATGCTTGCTTCGCTTTCCTGTTTCTCTCTGGCTACGATGGGAGTGCCCGTGGTGGATTATTTTGACAAGTTGAGGGTCTTGGCCAGCGAGAAGCTATCGAAGCCAGTTCCCTAACTTGCACACCTACGTGGTGTTGACGTTCTTTTCTTCTTTTACTTGACTACGGGAAGGGCTTGGAACAGGACGTCTTCTGGTTGAAGAATGACACGATACGTTACGGGGATGTCGGGGACGCAATAATTATCCAGAGCGGATGAATGGACGGTCAAAGAGTTTGAGAAAGCGACGACTAGGTTGCGGATTACGAACCAAATTAATGACAAGATCAAGTGTTGAATCACCCCTCGCCGCAGGTGTGCGTGCCACAGCCATGATCTACTGGGCAAAGTTAAAGGTGCTGCGGCTTCTATCTTCTCCGGCTACATCTCCGACGGCTCTCCAGGTAGTACCTCACGTTGCCGTCCAGCAAATGAATCCTCGCCGAAACCAAGTGTCAGGAGGAAACGTTGCGTGAAGGAGGGCAAGGCATGCCGTCGTCACGTTGCAGTCACACGTTGCAGTCTCCGAACCCGCCTTGTCTTGCACGAACACTCCTCGATTGGGAACTACTGTGAGACTGGCATGGAGGGTCTCGGCTACCATGCTTCTGGGAGTCGCAGCGGTCTAGGCTTAATTATTGAAATCGTTTTGTCTGTATCTAGGACTTAGAACTTGGTCAAATTCGATAAAACGTGAGCAGCCACAGTTACCCGTAGCTTGGCTTGTTACTGCACGCACCATTCCCGGAACTGGATTGAGGCTTGCCATTCAAGCATATCGCGAACAGTCGGGGGTTCGTTTCTACTTCATTCGAATTTACGCTCAAAATGTCTGCAAGCCCATTCGCCTCTTGTCTCTGTGGTCAGGATCGCGTCTTCCGCTCCTCCTACAAACCACCCGTCTACGTAACCAACTCGTAACGCTCTATGGAAACGTCCATCCCGCTCCGAACCTAGTCATGTGTTCCAGGTTAAATCGGCCACAGATACCCCAGACGGAAAGGACAGCTAATTGAGCGGGGACTCTAAAGAAAGGCTCCGGCGTTCAATTCAAGCGTTTGCCCGCTTCCTTAGTTATTCTGTTAGTTCAAGCACGACAACCTCCTTTGGAGCACCTGGAGTCCCCCGCGACTTAGTTGACTGTCGTTCCGTCAGCACGACCCACCATCCTCTTACACGCAGTCAAGTCGATCACCAACGTCTGTGGAAATCTCGCACAAGTCGGTCAACTGCTGTTCCGCGGGCTCAGTAGACATCCCAAGTCAGCTCGAGGTCGTTCCATACACGAACCGCTCCTCAGCCGGTTGCGTACGCACCAACGAGTTTCTTCTCGGCCTTGGTCTCTTCCTTAGATACTTCTCTGGGAGTCCACCTTTTAGTCTATAAACGCAAAGCACCATTACGTAGGCATGGTGACGGAGAATGGCTTTCTAAAGGCCTCTTCGGGGGATGCCTCACGCAGGAATACTACCATGCTGAGCATCCCGGAAGCGCCTCAGAGGAAGTCATCTTCGACAGCGACAGCGACAGCGACTACGATAGCTGGACCACCGGTCTCACAAACTCGGCACTATACCTATACTTCCTCGAGGCCGGCTTCCCGGAGAAGAGTACTCTAGTTGCATCGCTGGGCTTCGGCATTATCAACTTTCTCTTTGCCATTCCTGCTTTCTACACTATCGACACTTTCGGACGGCGAAATCTTCTCTTGACTACGTTTCCTGTGAGTAAATCTGCTGTATACATTCTCGCAAGATAATGAGGCTCAACATTGTTTTAGCTCATGGCTCTATTCCTCCTGTTTACAGGTTTGCTTACCTCAATGAAGACAGCAAAGGCCATTTCGGCTACATTTCCCTTGCTATCTACCTCTTCGAACTTGTCTATTCCCCGGCGAAGGTCCTGTACCGTTCACATACTCAGCCGAAGCAGACCCGCTATACATCCGTGCCATGGGAATATCTCTCGCGACAGCCGCCACATGGTGCTCTTCATCTTCGCCGTGACATGGCCGTCGCTCCAGCGGGCCTTCGCGCTCGCGAGAGCCTTTAGATAGTACGCGGGCTGGAACGTCATCGGCTTCTTCCTGGTCCTGTCGTCCCTCCCCAAGATGAAAGCCTAGACACTCGAGGAGCTTTATATCGTCTTCAACGTGCGCCTCACGGGGATAGTCAGGTACGGATGGGCGCAGTTCTTCTGGTTCTTCAGACACTATTTCTTGCGGTCTAGCGAGCCCAAGCCCGTTGTCCACCGGGCCGGCGATGAGGCGCGTGTTGAGAAGGTCATTTTGCAGGACCGAGATACTCAGCCCAGTGGCAAGGTATAGCGGGCGATACTGAAGAGGCGTTAGCCCAAAGGTTGGGAAGGAAAATGAGGACTCGGAGCCCCCTTTAATACGGGGTGTCTCGTCGTCGTCCCATCAGCATCTCGCATGGGCTGTGCCCAAGCGTCTGCATACATCTCCCATTGATGAAGTGAATAGTTCCCATCAGGGTGGCGTCCCACGGACGCCTTATGGGTAACTTTCGCGAAGTTTTGTGGCGACTTTCAACTGGCTTTGGAGACGACCCTTTTGACCAAGCCCAACCTTCCATAGGACACTTCCGACTGAGAAATGGCTGCCTTTCCATCTTCCAGTCTGGCGTAGATTTCTGATAAGTGGTGCCTACAAAAACGTACAGTCCAGGTCCAACCAGCCGTTCTACGGTCTACTGAGAACAAGGTAACGGTGGCGCAATTTTTGGATGGTTGGGACAAGGTAGACAGCATGGAGTTAAGTTACGCGGCTGGAAGAAGTTTACAGGCGGCGTCCTCTCTGATTCGGCACCACACTGGTCTCATTCCGTATTTTATCCAAGACGTCCTAGGCGGCTTAACAAACCCATCGCGATTGCTTCCTTTCCGTGCTTTGTCTCCCTCGGGGCCAGACCACACTTGACTTTACCATTCATCCAGCTCGTCCAGCTCGTCCAGTTGTTCAAAATAATCCAGACGATCCTCCAGTACATCCAGCCTCTGTTCGACAGCTTGAAGCTGGGTTCGAATATCCTTAATCTCAAGGGTTGCCGGTTCCCGTCCAGGGGCTGACGTGTTACTAGGAAAAATCCAAAAAAGAAACAATGTAAATGCCCCGATCGAAATCAACATAAGTGCACACGCTAGAAAACCAACGGCGAAGCGGTCTTCGAGAATCTTGTCAAGTCGATCATCAACTGTAGCGAGACGAGAAAGCATATCGTCCAGTTTCTTAAAATACTGAGGGGCGCTTTTAAGAGCGCAATGATTGGAGTGATGCCCGTAGCAGTGAGACATTGTTTCCGTAGACTGGGTAGTACTGGCGTCGTAATATCGAAAGGAACCCTTCGGATGATATCTCAGCTCTGTAGGGCGACAAGAAAGTTTGGAAACGGTTGCTTTGCGTCTGGTATATGCGGTATATGGGTTCTGTGTAGGCCGTTGGGTCTGTCTAGTGAAAGAGATGGAAGAAAAGACTTGCTGAGAAAAGTTCCGCGTCGTGCTATTTGTATGAGCGATGAAAGCTACACAAGGTGTCAGGCAGACAGAAAACTCTACCAGCCGTGGTGTTGGGCCGCTGGAGAATAATGCTCAGAGAAAACCTGGTATCGAAAAGGTCAGATCAATGAGGCGCAGGCGCATCCGGGTTTTCGGTCTTGTTGATTTATTATCTGGTGTTCGTGTTCTACGCGAAATGCAATCATCAATCTTTGTATCAGGCAGAATACTCGTAGAAATCAAGTTTAATTCTGCCTCTGCTTAGAAAAGCACCTGTTTACGAGAGAACATCTTGAGCAAACCTGTGCACCTTGAGGGCCGTCTCCCCGTTCACTTGGTACTACTGCATCTCGTTTGCAAGACTGGACAGGGTTGGCTCCCACCTTCAAGAAACGATAGACAGACTGCGAGTTGAAACCACTGTAACAGAGAATTGCGGCTACTAGTAATATAAATCGTGAATAACATGGTAGAGAATAGTGAGCTCACAGCCCGAACAACATGACTCGGCAGGCGGCCATTCCACATTGGGGAATTCGCTCCGGTGGAGCCTCCGAAGCAAGTTCTCGACTTCTTTCATTTTGCATGCATACGGATGAATCTTTCAGGAAAGCCACCTGTCGGGAATCCTGTTGCGTCTCGACTGATTTGCGAATTTCTTTGCATTCGCAGCTGAAACTGGCTGGGCTCACTATAGTCTACCTCCCTCACCATCTCCCTCCACCGGAGCTGACTAGAGTCATCGTCTTACTGACCCCGTCCTGTAAGCATCTCCGCCGGAGGACGACCCTTTCAGCGGTCCCACTGGACTCGAGTCTCATCCCATTGGAGCCATGGCCGAGAGCTCCTCGCTCAACACCTTTTCAAGCTCCAGGCCGAGCCAGGCCAGCAAGGTTGTTAGGGCGTGTCAACGCTGTAAGAAGCAGAAGCTAAAAGTGAGAGCCCCCGGCTCCAACCGTTGTTCGTCAGCTAACAGAGCCCAAGTGCGATGTGCAACGACCCTGCACCCTGTGCACACGGGCTGGCGCAACCTGCGTGGCCGTCCCGCCGGAGAAATGGAAATCACATCGGTTCGGAAAGCCCCCGGAGGGAAGCCCGGCACGGAAGAGACCGCGTACAGCATTGCCTGGTGCCGAGACCGAGCTGAGGCTGCCAGCTACGGCTGGAACCTCTGCCCGTCCATCGAGCCCAGCGGCTACCTCGGCTTCTTCCATCGCTACTCCTTGGACTTCGAGTTCTACCATCATGCTCGTAGAAGAAGTACGTCCCTCGGCGCGCAGTTTGCATCTTGATACTGACTTTGTGCAAGGCATTTCACCATTACAATGCCGAAGCCCCCGAGGGCTCGAAAACATCTTCATTCGCCGCAAGGCAGTGGCAACGGACAGTTGAAAGTGATGCATCGGATCAGCGGCGGCACCAGCGCAATTCACTTCGAGGGGTACTCTCTCGACACCGACAGACTCTGACCAGCCAGAAAGCCGAGCGTGCTGGAGTGGCAGGTCTAAGTGAGCTGACGTCGTTGCTCCCGGCGTCCAACGTTGTCTCGCCGTTGGTTGAGAACTACTTTGACCGAATTCACTGGTTCGTGCTCCTGTTTCATCAGGACGTCTTCCGACAACGGCTTCGGGACCTCTATGCTAGCGCGATGAACTCGCCGTTGGTAGATAGCAACGACGTCGGCTTCCTTAGTGTTCTCCTCGCGGTTTGCGCCATCAGCCTTGAGCACCTTAGTCCTAGCCTGAGAGCCGTTCTGGATCGACATGGGATAGATCCGCAAGAGCTGCAAGACAGGATCCTGTCCACCCTGCGAGTCAGGCTGCTGGACATGCTCTCGCTAGCTTCTCTGGAAACAGTGCAGACATGCGTTCTGCTTGGCACATACTACCTCAACCAGGGCGAACCCGAACTAGCTTGGCCCCTCTGCGGATGTGGATTGCGAATCGCACAAGCCCTGAACCTGCATCGAAACCTGCCAATTCCCGAATCTGCCGCTCCGGACCAAACGGCTCGGATCAAGCGAACGGCCGAAGGTAGAAAGCGCTGCTGGTGGGCCATCTACGAGGTGGAAACCCTCTGCTCTATGATCTATGGCTTCCCCTTGAGCATATCCGACGAAGACTGCGACGTCGAGCCCTTGGACGCCTACGATGAGTGCTCCAGCTCCGTCCGGGGAGTTTCGGCCAACGAACCTACTCTTCTCTCCTACAAATGCTCCATGTCACAGCTATCGCTGGTTGTTCGGTCTGCCATCAAAGAACTCTACGGGAATAGGGGCAGCCTGGATAACCACGGAAACTTTGCGTCAGGCCAGTCGGCATCCCTCCAGCTAGTTGCGAAAAAGGTTGACGGCCTAGATTCGAGACTGCTTGGCTGGTACGGCAGCCTACCGGCCAGGCTACAGCTGGGCCACTTGGACGATCGATGTATGGACAGTAACTCTGACAGTCCTCGGCGAGATCCAAACGACACATTCAAGGACAACCTCTTTCGACTCCAGGCGCTCACGCTAAAGCTTGCATACGAAAACGCAAGAATCTTGATTCACCGGCCACTTCAATCGTTCAAAAGGACGGAAACGCACCACACATCAGAAGAACCAAATGCCCAACCCAACCCGTTCCAGTCCTCTATCCACGCCTGTCGAGACGCAGCCCTACAGGTTTCACGACTTGGGTCCGCGCCAATTTTCAGCCAAGTATCGGGGACCTTCGCAGTTGCCTTTGTCTCCCTCCATCTACTTACCGCCGGCATTGCACTGTGCAGCATGACCAGCCCAGACCCGCTGAGTACCGAGTCGCATGCGTCCAAGATTGGAGTCCATCGCTTGATGAGTATGCAAACCCAGCTGAAGTCGACTTCGATTGTCGCTGCACAAGGGCTTGATATCCTAGGACAGCTGATGTCACTCGTGATGAGAAGGGAAATGGACAAAATATTCGAGTTTGGACCACCGGCGCCAGATGAGCAAAGGGGTATCAAGGCTCGGGAGGGGGGCCACACGTTGCAGCAGGGATACGACGAGATACGACAGGAATCTAGAAGAACGGCGACTGGTGAATCAGCTCCGCCGTTGGCTGCTGAGTCGGATGGCCAGCACGGCTTGCAACCGACGGCCGACCTGAGCGCCGCAGAGCCTGAAGCAGCATCGGTAGAAGCAGAAGAGAGTATGGCTTACGGCGACATGGCGTCGTTTGATATCAGCGAATGGCTAGATAACGACTTTATTGGGCAGGATCAAGGATGGATATGGGATTCAAGTTACGGGATTGAATAGCTTGAAGAGGGCGCTGTAGATCAGTTCCTTGGTTACAACGCCCAAGGGGCCTGGCGACCTGAACGGCCTAGTCTACTCTCCTCGTCTTCACCGCCCCTTCTACCACGCGGAGCTCCAGAGTAAGAAGGTGTCATACAAGTACAGCCTTGGTGACGAGCCGACCATGTACTGGTACTCGCACACGAAGCAACCCGAGTAAGAATCATCGTTGACTCACATCCCCGTCTCGTCGACACCCACTGACGGAGGCGCAGCGGGTCAAAGTTTGACGAGGCCATCGCATCCATCATCAAGGCCGTCGTGAGCGACTTCGATACGGGATTCAAAGAGCTTACCAAGGACGGCGACGACAATTACTCGACCAGGTCGTGGCTGATGGTCATGAAAGGGTGAGCTCTCCTGAAGACCCAAATGTAGAGCAAGTAGCAGCACAAGGGGACGCCTCCTCCAAGACAGTCGTCACCACGACGGACGCTGCGGGGAAGAACCCCGAGGACAACCAGTACGACATGGTCTTCAACACCACGGCCATGGCGCCCCTCCAGCGGATGGACCTCGACGGCTTCGGCCTGCCCGACATCCTCACGGGCATCCGCGCGCTCAGCTACGACCGCGCCACCAAGGTGGCTATCCAGTTAAAAACGCGCTGGTGGGAGGGCTTCTACAAGGACCCCGGCGGCGTCGGCGGCGTGTCCAGCACCGACCTGCCCAGCCGCGACGAGCCCATCGTGACGCTGTGCCTACAGAACCTCGCCAAGCTGTGGGCCGGGCCAGGTCAAGCATATGTACCCGCCGTTCCAGAGGATGTTCTGCGGGAAGAAGTGAGCCTAGACAGACAGGCATTGAGGGTCAGTGTGGGCTTACATGCGCGGACAAGTAGTCAAAGGAGAGGCCATCGGGGCATCAAGAGGCCATGGATACTTCGGAACTATTACAAGATACTGTCCTAGTCCAAGGTAGCCGTCCCAGTTGTCATCCCGTTCGAATAAGATCCAAAAAGCGAAGAGCAAATAACTCGATTCATATATATGTCAAACCGCTCTGCCAAATTAGCCCAGGGCAGGCATTCTATCCTTCCATGTCTACGGCCATGGATGTGCCGCCAACAAAACAAGCTGGTGCAAAAAGAACAAGACCAAAAAAAAAAAGAGAACATCTGTAAAACTAATCTCCGCCTGGATTTTGTGTGTAATTCATTTGACGAATAACAATCGCCAATTCTGGTGATACTCCGGTGCCATGCAACATACAGAAAGATGGGAACGCTTGGATTCATCAGGGGTATCTGGTATACACTGCGGAAGGACGCGCAGGTGGTGAGAATAGGTGTGGAAAACGAGACAGGCAAGCGTGAGGGGCGTCGGAGAGACGCCAGTGTCGTAAGGGCGTAATGAGTGCAAGGTGTCGTCAAACTCATAAAGTAAAGTGTTTCACGTACGCGTCGGTCATTCTACCCCATGCTCTCCACATGGGGACTTATGTATACGGTTCACGTTGACGGGGAACCAGGGTATGGAGAGCTGGGGTAGGGGGAGCCAACGCTGGAGATGGTGGGAAAACTGGACCGGCTGGCGCGTTTGCGCTTGAGAACTTGGTAGTCCTGCTTGAAGGAGGAGATGCACCGTTGGAGCTCCTTGTCGGGATGGGGAGGCATCTGGATCTCAACGGCTTTGAGACAGATGCGGAGGTGTTGGAGCTCATCGTCGTTTTCATGCAGCTCTTGCTCACTGATGGCTGGTCAGAGGCGTGCACGAGGGTTAGGTACGGGGTAAGAAGGACTCACAGATGGCTGATGCGGCTCTGAAGGAAGAGGATACGTTGGGCAGCACGCTCGGCACGCTCAACAAGGAGAGAATGGATGTGCTAGATCAGGTTAGCTTAGATAGTTTGCATGGCAGTCAGGTGAACTCACATCAGACTCTTCCTGACGAGCCTGCAGGTTGGTGACCAGTTGCGAAAGCTCCTCAGTAAGCTTTGTAGCCTCGGCGATAACCTTCTTGGCCTGGGCAGCCGACATGCCCTTCTTCAAAGGCGGGTCCGGATCCGGCTCCGGCTCCGGGTCGGCATTCCTTCGGATAGATGCGGACAGGTCCGAGAAGCGGGTGCGGAAAATGGACGACGCAGGACTGGGAGCGCTGAAGATGGAGTCGCCAGGACTTTGCATATCGAGGCTCGTGTTCCGCTGAGGGGTGGTTTGTGGCGAGGGCGTGGACGGCGATGAGAAGGATGTTGTTGACTTCTTGACAACGGCTTCCTCCAGCTGGTCCAGTTGGGCGGTGAGGATGTCGACGCCATCGTCATCCACCAGGTCCTGGTTACCGGTGGTGAGCTCATGGGCGAGCTGGCTCAATCTCCTAGCGAGGGCATCTCGATTGCGACGGGCAGACCGAGGAACACGTCGTGTAATGGGCGAAGCATCACTGGGCCCGCGGCTGTGGCTGTGGTAGGAAGACGATGGCCTGGAGAGCTCCTTCCTGAGTGGGCTCATGCGGCCGGTGGAGAATCCCAGACTGGAGGCGACACTGGGACTGGAGAGAAGGGACGGCGTCCGCAGTCCTGGGGCGTCGGGTTCTTGGGCAGCTTCATTTTCGTCGTGAAAGGCATTGCGATAGTCGTTCTGGTAGTCGCTGGAATAGCTGAAGTAGCTGGAGGCTGGGGTGGTGGTGGCGGCGAAGTTGGCGATGGGCCTCTTTTGGCGGTCAGGAGTCGAGAAGATGCCAGCACCGAGTCTGACTCCGACGCCGACTCCGAGTTCTTCGTCGTCGTGGGCAGCAGCAGAAGCCGCAGCTGCAGCGAGTGCCGCGGCATGATCCTCGTCGACGGCAGCCATATCCATATCCATGGCGCACACTGCAGGCAAGCTGCAGAAAGCAAACGGGCTTCGCTGGGACAGACGCGGATCTGGGCTGACACTGACAGCGCAGAGCTCACAGAGCCTCAAAGTGCCAGAAGCGGGTGGATCAGGTTCAGGTGTCGCTAGCCGCAAACCCCAGAGAGAGAAAAACGTCGCCCTCGCAGCTAAGCATGGAACGAACCCGCTTCCCGCCTCCCCCTTGGAGCTGGAGCCCAGCCCTGGAGCGCCTGGAGCTCGAGGCGGCAGCGCTCAAACCAGCCAGACCAACCTCTCTCCAACTGGCCTGAGCTTCCTGGGCGACTACGGGTCCCACGCACCCACGCAGGGGAAGTGGAGGAGAAGGGGGCCCAGGAGACAACAAAGAAGAAGGGCCACGGATAATAAGAATCAAATGCCTAGCCAGGGCCGTGCAGAACGCGCCTTGAGCACCGTCCGTTAGAGGTGTGTGCCGTTGAGGACGTTTCCGAGGCTCTCCGATCCCGATGGGCCGAGTATCTTGGTTCACGGATGGATGGAGAGAGACGCCACCGGGGGGTAAACAAAGGAGCGGTAGAAACTCGGCATGTGACCGAGGGGGCTGTGATTGGACTTGAGAGGCTGAGAGGGCGGTGACATGTGGGGTGTGAAGCCCGCTTTTGCAGCCATGTCTCACGGAAGGCGGAAAGCGGAAGGCTGGGCTTGCGCCATCCAAGCCAGATGCACTCTATCTACAGCAGTACTTTATGCGGTACTGTAGCAGCCGTCTGACGTCTTCTTTCAACCATCCCCCATCATGTGCCAAACGCAGAGTAGGTAGGTATGCACTGCGCAGGAAAACAACACGAGGGCCCAAGGTGGAAGTTCCCCGAAGCGTCAAATGCCTGCCCTAGAAAAGGACTAGCTTTCCCGCGGTTGTCGAGTGACCTCTAATTGTTTTCTGTACTGGCTTCGTAGTCCTACGGAGTACTAGCTAGCCGATTCCCCCAGGTTTTCCTCCTCCAGACTTAGGAGAGAAGGTTGCGGAGAACATGCACAAGAGGGGTGGCCCGATCGAACCATTATTCGACGAAGCCTGATGGTGCATATCCGAAAGTTCATCAGAAACCAACGAGAACCAAGCAGCCCTCAGCTCGTGGCGCCATATCCCAGATTCCCCCGCGCCCATTGACCCCCCCAAATTGTCATCTTGCCTTGTTTCCCGGCAGCCAGTGGACGACTCCCCGTCAGTTGTTCCTCTTGCCTCTTGCTTCACGTGGTCCACGCCCCCTATCTCGGCTTCCCTTGTTTTCTAGGTGTAACGGATGTCGTCGATGCGGAGGTGTTGTGTTGATGGGCTGACCAGATGTTGCCCTGAGGTGAGAGGCGAGCCAACCTTGAGGTAGTTTGGGTGTACTTCGTACGTTTACGTGTCGTCCATGCTTGATTGAAGGTGATAGTGAGTGACACAGGCAGGCTTCTACTTCCATTAGCTACATACATTCTTACGAAGTACTATAATCCACTGTAACCCTCCTTTAGCAGCCTTCCATCTAGCCCTCCAAACTTCAACCCGGGCCCAATCCAGTGGCCCAGATTACCACACGGAATGACCCCAGAGAACCAATTCCCCAGGGACAAGAGCCGTCCATATACTCGTACCCCTCTAACAGACAGAGATTCCCTCCACTCCCACCCCCCGAAAATGACGTTTCCCTGCAGCTTCTGGGGGTCTTTTGGTACATACGGGTTCTGGACCGTGTGGCCCTCCCGTCGTTTCCGGCACATCCCATCCCCCCAGAAGAGCCAGTCCACCCCACTGCACTGTTACTTAGCAGCTAACGCAGCAGCGCCTCAGCATCATTGCTCACATCAACTCCCGCACCTGACCAGAAGCGTAGATAGGTACTTACGTAGGTAGGTAGGTAGGTATCCGACTCTGATCTCTCTCTGACTCTTTTTCTTCCGCTTCTTCTCCCTCTGTTCCACATCACGCGACACCTTCGTTCTCGTACCTTCTCCTTGTTTTGCCCTTCCCATTGATGACTCTGCATTGCTCGCTGTAACTGTACGAATAGACAAGTAGCCTAAGCTATTCATACAGGTCCCCCAAAGCAGCAACATACCATTGTGTTGCGCCTTCGACGAATCGACTCGCTACCGATCAATCCCGTGCACGCCGGACTGCCTCGGCTTCTTCCAGGTCCACGCCCGCCTTTCCCGCGGGGCCGCCGCCGTATTGGAATCGACCCTCACTGCCGGCCATTGACTCACCTTCCTCCCCACAAGTCCACACAGCCAGCCCAGCTTCCATCGCGCGCGCGAACCCTCTCCAACAACTTCCAGCTCGCATCCCGACCATCGATGTTGACGCCGTGAGCCCCCCCCCCATTGTCGCCTTGAATCATCCCCAGGCGCTCTCCGCAGCCGCCTCCCCGGCGCTCTCGCTCGCTCGCTCGCTCGCTCCCTCCGTCCGAGCTTTCATCCGACCGAGTCCGAGTCCGAATCCCCCCCCTCCGCCGTCCCTGCCCGCCATGTCGTGGAAAGCTTCGGAGCGGTTGATGAACACCATCCGCCACTATGCCAAGTTCCCGGCGACGGGCGTCAGCCTGCGCCAGATGGTCCAGTTTGGCGAGAAGCCCTCGGTCGGTATGTTGTCCGCCTCCATTGAGGCCCTCAGCCCGAGCCCGCGCCTGCTCCTGCTGGGCCTCTTCGGCCGCTGACCCGTTTTCCTCCAGGCACTCTGTTCCGCGCTTCCCAGTTCCTCGCTGAAGAGCTCCCCATTCGCCTCGCCCACCGCGTCCAGGAGCTCGATGAGCTTCCCGACGGCCTCAATGAGATGCCCTCGGTCATCAAGGTCAAGGATTGGTACGCCCAGTCCTTCGAGGTATGTCATGTCATGCGTCGTCATGCGCCACGCTCCCCCGCTCCAGATTCGATGGCTTCACTCCCAATCCCATTCCCTCAGTTCCCTATTCGAAGCTTACCTCCCTCCGCAGGAAATCACCCAGCTCCCCCACCCAAAGCTCCCGCAGGATGTACGCCAACGCCTCACGAAGCCCGGCAAGGCCTTTAGCCGCCAGGCCGTCCGCCTCCCCGCAGCAACCCCCAATCCCTCCATCGACGAAGGCGAATCCTCCGGCTGGGGCGGTCTCCAAACCGCCAACTGCAACGGCAACGGCAACGGCCGCGGCAAGTCCATCACGCGCCGCTACTTCGCCGTCGTCGACGACTCGAGCGATTGGCCCGCAGACCTTCACTTCTACAACCAACGCTTCGCCCAGACCCTGCATCACATCAAGCGTCGCCACGACGGCGTCGTCACCACCATGGCCCAAGGCATCCTCGAGTACAAGCGCCGTCGCCAGCGCATGCAAATCGACAGCACCATCCAGTCCTTCCTCGACCGCTTCTACATGTCCCGTATCGGCATCCGCATGCTCATAGGCCAGCACATCGCCCTCACCGACCAGAGCCACCACCGCGACCCCGCCTATGTCGGTATCATCTGCACAAAGACCAACGTCCAGGACCTCGCCCAGGAGGCCATCGAGAACGCCCGCTTCGTCTGTGAGGACCACTACGGCCTTTTCGAGGCCCCCAAGATCCAGCTCGTCTGCAACCCCAACCTCAACTTCATGTATGTCCCCGGCCACCTGTCGCACATGCTCTTCGAGACCCTCAAGAACTCTCTGCGCGCCGTCGTCGAGACCCACGGCATGGAAAAGCAGGCCTTCCCGGTCACCAAGGTCATCGTCGCCGAGGGTAAGGAGGACATCACCATCAAGATTTCCGACGAGGGCGGCGGTATCCCTCGCAGCGCCATCCCTCTCGTCTGGACCTACATGTACACCACCGTCGACCGGACCCCGAGCCTGGACCCGGACTTTGATAAAAGCGATTTCAAGGCCCCCATGGCCGGCTTTGGTTACGGATTACCCATCTCTCGCCTCTACGCTCGTTACTTTGGAGGCGATCTGAAGCTCATCAGTATGGAAGGGTAAGCTTGCCAATATGCACCTTCGACTTGGAACTTTGCTAACGCTCTTTCTCTCTCTCTCTCGTTCAGATACGGCACCGACGTTTACCTTCATCTGAACCGCCTCTCCTCCTCCTCGGAGCCTCTCCAATAGCAATCACACACCGCCAGCGCATCTTCATTCCCACTTGTCCTTCGCAAACGCCTCAAAGATCGTCACCGCCACCGGGAGATCTCAGAACGGAAGCAGGTGGGCGATGCCGAGGCGGTGGTCAACGCACCCCCGCGAAGCAACTTTGGCAGCCAAGAGGAAATCTAATATCGAGGTTTCGACAACGGCGGAGGGGAATTAACGAGAATCGCAAGATTGGGGTTACATACTTATATTTTTTTGAGGGCATTACCACAAAGCCACTCCAACATACCAACAGGGGAGATATATGCACAGCGCAAAGATGCATAACGCCCGGTACGTTCAATACGACGAACCGGCTAAAGGGCAGTGTACGAACCAGCACAGCGCACAAACTCCTGCGCCTGCGTATTTTATGAGGAGGATTCCATATTACAACTCCCTGTCAGCAGGGGAAAGTTGACAGTAGCAACGGCAAGCGGCGGTTGGTAGGGGCCCCGTGTATGATGGATGGCAAAGGGCACTTCCCACCGAGGGAACAGCACAACGACTTTTGGTGGTGGAAAAGGGGCACCGGGCATGGGATGGAGGCAGGTTCTGTTGGTCAGCACACATGCACGCATGTACATGAAGAAAAATCCTCTTGCGGGAGCCGGGTTTACGGGTAGGAAATATCACTGCATCTTGTTCTTCTTATTTGGATACAGCAACAGTTCCAAGTCCGTGATTCGAACTAGGATGAGACACGAGGCGACGGAGGGTGTGACCGACCTAACGTCTAGCATCATGACTAGAGAAAGCTTTCAAGACAGCAAGCATAACTTTTGATTCGACTCGCCCACTCAGGCCATGTCTGCACCATTACCTAAACCTAGGTATCCTCGCATGAATCCCAATGGCCAACGAACCACCTGAACCGGCCAATTGCACCTATTTTTACCCATTTTCTCTCGTTTCCATCCTCAAATCCCCCCCAGCACACAAGTCAGAACCTGCAGCCACCAACAAGACTCGCCATTTCCACATCTCCAGGATTGGACTGGTCTCCGTAGGCCGCAGTATGGCGAAGGTCAAAACAAACATAAATCCGAATCGGAATAAAGGGTGAGCAAACCCATGGTCAAAAGTTGCGGTCTTCCATGGATAACCGCGGCAATGCAAATGTGATGTAAACCGCGAAAGTCTCAGGCGGACCGGTTGTGCAGGCCACAGTCAAGATTTCTGCGGTCTCACATCGACTCAACTCAGTAATCCGAGTCATCTGAGTCACAGTAGTTCATTCTACGCTGTCTGTCAATATCAGGGTTAATGTGCCTGCTCTTGGTATGAGTGAGGATGGGTTGCTTCTTCAACTCCGCCTGGGGAATTTTGTTCTACGACTGTCAGCATCTCCATTTGCATCTGTACATAGAGGGGCTTACCTCGCTGGTTTTCGCCCAATTACCCTTTCCGGACCTGGCCTCGGGCATTTCAACAGGAGTGAAATCCCACTCACCGATAACATTGGGGTCGTCATGGGGGGGAAGTTTGCTGCTTGCCTTGGTCGAGGCAGCGCTAGAAACAGACGAGTTTGTTGGGTCCTTGACACCCCGATGTTGCTTTCCAGTAGGGTCCCAGGCATTGTAAGGCACCTTGCGAGATCTCTCCTGCTCTTCCTTGTCCTTGCGGACGGTTGTCGCTGTCGACACACTTTGTTGATCCCGACTGCGCAAATCTCTCAAATGGGGCGGAAGGTTCACAGAGCTTCGCGATAAACGCGTCACCTCTGAAGCACCCGAGATGGATTTAGTGCCAAATGGTCGGCTTCGAGCCAAGCCTGCCAAATGTGGAGGCAAAACACTCGAGCGCATGGACTCTTCGGACACACTCGCAGTGTCAGTCCTAGATCGCCCGTGGATGGAACGTCCCATAAGACTTGCCAACATGGCGTTGGCCATGACACCGGACTCGCCATAGAGATCGAGGTTTTCCAGACCCAGTGATTCCAGGCCGGTGATGGGCGCCTAAAATTGTGAGCATGTGGAGGGAAGTCAATGGTGGAATCTTACATGAGGCAAATCATCATCCTCGAAGAAGTCGGCGTTGTTGCCAAAATCCGACTGCCATACTTCGATATTCTCCTCTTCAGCAGAGATATGCCCCGTCTCCAGTGGCATGGGCGTAACGGTCGGCTCTTGCGTCTCTGTCCAAGCCACACATCGCATGCAAGTCTATACCAGGTCAGTGGGGTATATAATGCTGCCCATCGAAGATCTCACAAAGTCGTCTGTCTTCAGACAGCTCTTGCTAAACTGGTCTCTCGGCTTGATGAGTCCACACACTTCGCATCGGAGCTCTGAACGAGACTTTGAAGTATGCTCGCGACATGTCATTCCAGAATGGGCTGGATTAACGGTACGTTGGTTGCCGAGATGGTTCTGAATCAGCCTTTGCTGATTCTGCGAAAACGCATCCAGAGTTTTCCATTCTCCTCCGACCTTGCAGCGAAAACTTCGCGACATTAGCTTCACGAGTCTCTGAAGTCAGATATGCCAAGCTTACCTGGTCGGAGTCGCTGGGGTGGGTTTGCTGAAGGTTTATGGTGAGAATTGCTCATGTTGAGGACTGCGAGGAACTCACGGTTGGAAGACACCCTTGTTCTTGTTTGGGGCCATTTCCACGTGGCTGGAAGGCGAAGAGTGCGAGCACACGGAAGAATTGAATGACGCCGAAGAGGTGGAAGCCGGTGTAAGGGCGATGATAATGTACCCGAGGGGCCTGGCTGGGTAGTAGTCACTTGTTGAATGGTGTCAGACCAACGTCGAGACTCTGGGTCATGGAGAGTAAAGATGTCAGAAGATGCGGGACCTGGTATGTTGAAAGGAGGTGAAGATATGTGTCCTCAGGGGAGTATCCTAAGGGAGGAAGGCACGACGGGAGACAAACCTAATTTGTAAGGCCGCAGGCGTCCGTCAACCTTGGACCGGAAGAACCTGAGCGACCGTGACAGCGTGGCCAGTAAGGCAGCGAACTTGTCTCGGAGCTTGGGGGGTTTATCTGATGATGGGTGTAGCAGTAGCGACGATAGCGTCCTACGGGAAGGTGATGGAAGAGAAGTTGTGGGTGGAAGAGGAGCCCAGAGCAGTGAAAGCTAAGGGTTAATATAGGAAGACTTTTTGACGGTGATTCATTGTCATGACTGTATCGCCAGTAGGAAGCATCAGGTTTTTCAGCAACGGGTTTGTGGGTGGCGCATGAATGGAAGGCGTTGGACGATTGCGGGTGTTTGCAGGAGCAATCATCAGTGAGGTTACACATGGCAGGCCTAGAGTGTTGTCTCTGGGAGAGTTCAACGACACTGATTTCGTTGCTATGACCGCCCAAGTCATCTAATAGTCGTGGTTTGGTTTTGCCTTCTTCTTCAATTGATGATTAACGGCATCCCCCTGTTTCTATTCTGACTGTTACCACGGCATGACTAACTGCCGTTCGTACAACACGCACTGCTCAACCATAATCCTCACTTGTGCCCCTAAGACTGGGTAGTGAGATTCCGTTTAGTACATCTAGTCTTTAACCCTGCGCCGGGTTTGTCTCAACCTGTCGTCATGTAGTTGGTTCACTTTGTGAGTCCGTTGCATACCTAGCTGCCAATGATCGGCCAACACTAATCGATCTTCCGGTACCAACCTTCAACCACGTCCTGCATGAACCGACTCCACAGCGCGAAGATAGTTCTCCATAGAGATCACCAAAATATTTGATCACACCTCCCGTTGACCGGGCATCAGTTCCGTCCACCATCAACCATCGTGAAGCTCCGCAACCCCCTGCGTTCACCGCCACCTACCCTATACCCCCGATCCGGAAATCCTGTGTTCACCGCCCCCAAAACCCGTGGGGAAAACCGAACCATCTCACCGTCGCCCAGCTTAGCTCGCTGCACGACCCCAGGCAGACGAACAACTGGCATCGCCTCTCGACTTGGCCATTCAGGGAAACCCCTCAGAGCAGCTGCGTGGACTCGGTGGCGGGCTCTGGCCAACGACGCGAGGCGCCGGCTCCTAGGGGGGTGGGCAGTGCGAAGATCGAGAGCGCAAAAAAATGCCTGGATGTGAGCCGGTCTGGCAGCTCGATGCTGCACCAACCCGGTAGCCCTGCGGAAGCTATTGGTGTTTCTGCCATGTCCGTACATGAAGAGTCTTGCCAGCGACAGGCTCACCAAACATTGGAATGCGGGTTGGTATCCATCTCGGAGAGTTGGTCACGTCATGCTAATGCAGATACTCCAAGCCCGCACCAAGGATCCAACCTGGTCCTAGGGAGAGGCCTTGAACTATTCGCTGCCAGCTTCTTGCCTCACAGGAAACACACACGACAGGCCAGCACCCGCTGGCTCTTGGCGGGAACCGCTCATGTAGGTAGCTATAAGTTACTGTACGAAGTACTGTATGGTGGGCTCTGGAGAAAACCCACGCTCATCCACCGTATCCACCAGAAACATGCAGACGCGGATGCAGCAGCTACGTAGTACGAACAACTCGGCGTCTACGAAGTACACAGCTTGACAGCTCGACAGCTCCAGCGATGCAGCACCTGGCGGCTACGGGACTACTCTGAGAAGATTGAAGAGTCGGTTATTGTAGGATGGAGAGCTGTCAAAGCCTGTCCCGAGGCAGGCCGATTATGAGAAGCTCTCCCTGAAACTTCAAGCTAGAACCTTGATCTACCTATCTACCCGAGAGCTCAAGCATCCGACTGCAGATTCCGTAGCTTCTCCGGAGCTGTCCCGATCGACTCTGGAGCTGGGCACCGTTAGGCTCACAGCTGTTTCATCATCAACGTTGATCGACAGTCGCTGCGATCGTTTCCACAGTCACGCCTCAATACGCTGGATCAACGACGATCCGTGGGCTGCTGACAGCTGACCAAGTTCGGCTAGGATCGACCGGCTATGGCTCAGGATGAGTTGACGTGGATGCCACACATGGACGGATTTTGCCACATTCGAATAATCCACACCAGCTAGCACCAGGTACAATGCCTTGCTTAGCCTAGCTTGCCGACTGCTTTGCCTGCCAGCTCAATGCCCCAGCTCGCCGAAAAAAATGAAGCTCGTCTTCGTCTTCGGGGGGAGGGATACGGCGACGCGTCCGGATGCTGGACCGCCTGTGATCTCGATCGCGCAGCCGGCAAGGCTTCTGTCTTCACCCGCCCAGGCCCGTCAAGAGCCCCAGCCTCCAAGGTGAGACTTTTCCCCTGAGATGCTGATCACTCGACTGGGGCAAAGGATCCTGAATGAGGTCATTCGCAAAGCACACACGCGGTACAGTAGACTACCTAGGCCTATGTAGATGCCACCCAAGGCCGTCATCATCGACGCCGGACGGAGCCATCGGGACGCTAGAGGCTTCGGTCGACGGACAACGGGCGGGGCACCCGGCGCATCCCATCGGGAAGCTCCCTTGGCTGCGTTTTTCTCCACACCTGCCATTGACGGATGATGCTTCCTATGTACTTCGTACGTTACCTACGACCCGAGGCTGGGAAGAAAAGAAAACATGGGGGAAGTGGAAGCGCACTGTTGTTGCGGCATTGCTGGGAGTCCGCCGCCACCTGAGAGGGATTGTGATGCTCGAATGGAATTGATTCCACTTCAGCTGCACTGGATTGAGAAGACAAAGAGAATGTTGTTGCCGGGGCTTGCACTCACGCGTAGTCAGGCACATCCAAGCACATCCAGGCACATCCAGGCACAACAGTGACACCAACGCTGCAAGGGGCAGACGGAGTTGCATCCAACTTGTCCGACACACGAGCTGGAAAGGCTAAGAAGACAAAGGACAGCAAACCGCCGTCGTGTCCTTGCAGCCCTTCCCACCTTCTCCAAAATCGTAACCCGCAGCAGCATCGTGCAGACGTGCACGGGGTCTTAGTTTCACAGTGCAGGACCCTTTCAGCCATCACCGGCTGAAAGATGCGCGAACGGGCCTCGACGAGGATCCCATGCGTCCCTGTGCGCATGAAAAACAATGTCGCGCAGGGAGCTCCTGTGCGCGATTCCGGGGACGGCGACGGCGACAGCGACGGCGCTTCTGCCACCGGGTGACATGAGAGCCGGTCCAGCACGACGCTGCAAGATTTGAAGAGGGGAACGGGAAGGCTATTCGCATAACCGCATAACATCAGGTCCCTCATCAGGTCTCCCGCCTGCTCTCGCCCTGCTGCTCTATTTATGGTTCCTGGGACGAGGTCTGAGGAAGACTGCTAACCGTCTCTTTCTCTCGCGCGCGGCAGCAGCAAAAATACAGGCGCAGCTTGGCCATACCCCATTGCGGCGGCTCTGAGCGTTTCAAGAACACGAGACCGGCCTGCGTGCTGGCCGGCGACAAGAAGCGCAACATGGGAATTGGAGGGGAGGCATCCAATGCATGTCTAGCCGAATAACAAAGCAACGAGAGGAGAGGGAGCTGTGTGAGAGCTGCTGGCATGAGAAGCCCGCTGCACAACGGCAGACAGAGGGATCGACGACTAGGGCATCCGGTCTGTTGGGGAGTGACTGATCGCGGCCGGGGTTGCACTTCTTCGAGAACGCTCTGCCCAGCCCGTCTCGTAACATGACCTTTCATCCCGGAGCTAGAATCAAAGCGCTGTAAGCCAATACTTCTCTACCGTGTCGTTTGCTTTGACACAGTCGGAGACGGACCTACTTCGTACTACGACGTACTATAGTAAGGGTATTTCGAGATGCCTGTCAGCCAAGGACAGGCAGGTACTTGGGACCCTCCGGACGGTACTCCGTATCAATGGTACCAATGCAGGCACGGATTCCAGGCACACGGCAAACGTAACACAGGTGTTTGCTAATTGCCCCCCAACTCCCAGCTGGTGGGTTGGCTTGGCTTTCTGGATGATCCCCCTGGCAGGCGGCCCCACAGTCCGGAGGTTGGCTCGAGGCCCGGTGCGTTCGCAGAGGTTGGCGTCGTCTCAAAACATAGACACGATTTCGCGGTCCAGGTTTCGGAGAGGACGAGCTGGGGATTGTTGTGGATTGAAGACGAACGGGGGATATGAGTGGGAGGGGAGAACAAACCCCTGGGGAAGATTTTGTCCTCAAACAACTCCAGTGTCGAGTCCATGCAAGCACTTTGATGAAAGGGCGTATGCACGCGCACACACACATCTGAGATATGTACGTTGCCCGAGATACCTGAGTAGGGGAGGCGACACAGTGCAGGCTCTGGAACAGGATTGCGTCCCAGCGTGAAAGGTCT
Source organism: Corinectria fuckeliana (assembly GCA_019137255.1). Taxonomy (NCBI): domain Eukaryota; kingdom Fungi; phylum Ascomycota; class Sordariomycetes; order Hypocreales; family Nectriaceae; genus Corinectria; species Corinectria fuckeliana. The sequence continues at coordinate 74,681 of WPDH01000100.1, read as the reverse complement.
TGGGCATTGATCCGAGGCGGCGGAGACCCGTGGTCTGGTTCCTGCGTAAACCCTGCTCGACATCGTGGTGTGGAATGCTTCAACGCTGGAACGGAACAAGGCGAGCCATGGCCCACGGGACGGCCGTTGATGCCCTGTCAAACTCTGTTGACAGTCCGTAAAGCACAGTGGTTCTAACTATGTACTTCGTACTCCATAATAGTAACCCGTATTATGACCGGAATTATGCCCTGGATATGTAACTCGCACTCGGCTGCCAGGGCCCGTACACGTGTGTGGCAGGGGATGTGAGTGTCGGATTTGCTGTCATGAGTGCTTACGGCACCCGAAACGCAGAGTTTGCCTCAAGCCTCCCGCAGCTCCCGCACATCCCGCACTGTAAATGCGACAGCCAAGTATTCTACTTCGTACCATGTAGGTCTAAGTATCTAACTATTCATTTGATTCGTTTCTGTCATTGATGAGCACGGCAAGGAAGCATTCATATTTCATCCCTCCCCTGTTTTTCTAGGTAGGCATGTACCCAGTTCCCTGGACTCTCCTCTCTCCACCGTTCCTACGTACAGAGCACGGCCAGGACGTTTCGAGGCTAAACAAGCAGTTTGATTGCCAGCCCCCAGCGCCCGGCCGCTGGATGACGGGCTCTCCAAGAGGGCACGCACCACCACAGAAGAGCGACCAACAGAGAGAAGCGAAGCTCTAGGAAAGAAAAGCCGTGGATGGGACTCAGGACAAAGGGTCGTGAAGGGACGGCCCCGGGAGCCAATTCATGCGACCCGAGACGCCGAAGAAGGGCCCCGCCGTGCCCGCCAGCCATCCCGATCCACTGAGGGCCTTTCTGAGCTCTTTTAACGACCCAAAGTGCAAAGGCCAGTTCCGTTCGGGTCGTGCTGATGGCCAAGAAAGGAGACGCCAGATGCTCTTGGGGTTGGGCCCGTCTGGCGGCCCGCTTGGTATTGCCGCTGGATTGGGGAGAGGGACGACGCTACACTACCTAGTACATATGCGCGAATGGGAACCGCGGTGACGGGGCCGCGGAAGCGGGACGGGGAGTCGCCTCGCCTTGCTGGCTCGTAGCCTTGTCGTGATGGTTGCGCGCGTGAGTGTGGCCTGGCGCGTGTGAAAGCGCGCCCCCCCCATCTGACGGCAGTGAGAGCGGGATGGTGGTATCCTTCGTACAATACAGTACCGGCAGACGCGATCGCAACGGTACACGCTTGAAAGAGCTGATGGATTAGTATAGCACCCCGGGATCGATAGATTGCCCTTCCCACTCTCATCTCTTTCATCATCTCAGCGGCCGGCTGCCAGGAAGCCCTGTCCGCCGCGGCGACGCCTTCACTGTCCGCTAAATTGCCTCTAGGCGGGCCCGTCTCCCCAAATTGTGCCAAATTGCATGGGGGCCCACCCGGCCTAAACGAAAAGCAGAAACGAAAGGGAACAAAGAGAAGACTTGTTCAAACTTCAAGCCCGGCGCCCACCCCGGGAGCTGGGACCCACTAGCGAGATTGGCCCTGAGTGTCCCAAATCTCTTATTAATCCTACTCCGTATCCTACTCCGTACCCCGTGAGGGGTGACCGGCCGTCCGTTCTGTTCATCACTTTGGCTGTGTGACAGCCTGTTACTTCACTGGTACTGTGACGATGCGAAGGTTCAAGGGCCTAGAGCGTCGACCCGTTGAGAACCCTGGGGCCCCAGCCTACCAGCGCCAACACCAACCAGTCCGAGCCCTCAAGCCCAAGCCCAAGCCCAACTAAAGACCGACCCCCGTGATCCGTCCCCCAATCCCATGCCAACCCAGAACTCCGTCCGTCCCATACCAACGCGTTCGCGTCGCCCCCAATGAGCCATACGGAGCTGGAGGAGGCCATCCATCTTGTTATCAAGGGTTGGTCCTCTGACCCCTCTAGCTGGACCCTTCTGACCCCCCATCTGCTCGTCTTGATTTCCAAGTAACCAAGGACTGCCAAGGACAGCGCCAAATAACACCGGACGTCAATAACGAGCCTTGCAGTCATTCCCTTCTGTCTGCGACACTGGACAATCGCCGGGAATTCCCCACGTAAACTATGTGACCAGCGCTCCCGAACCGATCTGAACCTCCGCCGCTCCCGTCCCTGTACAGCATCGCACGTGCCTTGTGGCTGGATCATGAATGTAGCACGTCACTGAATGTTAGTTGCTAGTTGAGAGGGAGGACTGCATTCTCCCTGTGCTCTCAAATCCGGGTCTGTGACTCTCTTCCAGGGTCTTTGTTTCTTGGGCTTGGCAGCCCGGGCTGTGGTTTGTGATACATGATGATATTCGTTACATTGCGTTGTCTGTACCAGTTGACGGGATGCTTACTGTAATTAGTGCTTGCGCCGGCAGGCACAAAACTCGGGTCTTCTGGGTTGGCCAATGTACTGTGCGCGCTCGACCAAGAGCACCGTGCTGGATCACACCCAGCTCCCCGTCGCTCAACTGGGCTTTCCCACCATTTCCACAAGGCCCCTTGTAGCCTGGCAGCTATGTACATAGTACTGGTAGCGACAACTGGAAGAGTGGGCATGCCCTTTTTGCCTCTAGGCTATTTTGACTCTGAGCCAGTTGCGGTCCTTTGATTCTTTGGCCACCTCTCCACCACTCGACAACCTGGCACCCTGGGCCATCACAGCCAGGGCACACACGGGCAGGGTCTGGTCTGGTCAGGACGGGTACGTACCTCCGACCCAGAGTCAGGCTTACTACTAGTACTTGGGGTCTGTACTACTACTTAGTAGTAAGGTACCTTGATTAAAGTACAGCAGTACGAGATATACCTCTACTCCCAGCATTTTCTCAACGGGGTAGCAGGTTCTTAAGGGAGCTGAGGGACTTGTCTTCCGCCAGTTTGGCAGTCCCGTGTCCAGGGCAGGCGGGCTGCTTCTTCGCTGAGCCTTCGCCTTGCTCGCTGCACTCCACTGCGCTATCGCCGCTCACCCCCTGTCGCATCGTCCCTAGGACGCACCACGCTGCCCTCACTGCGTTGTGGTGCATTTCTGGCACTTGGTTCTACGCACTGAAGCTGGGGCGCGCCCACACACTCCAGGGCTTACTCGCTGCATCTTTTGGCCCTCCATCTCCTTCACCTCACCTCATTCTTTCTCTCACCTCTTTCATCCTCCGCCTTTCCCCCATTATTCCCTCTCGCTTTCTCTCTCTCTCACAGCGCAAGAATCTGCAAAGCAGCCTCGCTATCGCTACCGCCGCCACTTGGCTTCCTGGTCCGAGCATCTTCCCACTTAGTCAACACGGATTCCAGCTTCTCCAACGCCTCCGCCCTTTCGATAGCCACAGTGCCCATTCCCACTGCACGAGTCCGGGGGCCCATCGAAGCACTAGTGGCCTGAGGATCCCTCCCCGATCGGCAGGTTCAAGCCACTCCCCCCTGGACCTGAGCAAGAGCTTTCCCTCTCCTTTTCGTTAATATCGACTCTATCCACTCTCCAATCACCCTCACTTCAGTCACTCCTTTTGCCTTTATGGTCCTTCTAGCGAACAACCCCCTCTATCGTCGTCTCGGTCTCAAATCTCTCTCCTTCACTCTCGTTCTCGTTCTTCAAACTCATTCATCCTTTCGCTCCCCTCTCGGTCCGGACTCACTCACTCCCGTCGACGACAACGCCTCCAAACCCGCTGCAACGGTCAACGTAGACAAGTTAGACACTTCGGCTCCACGATTCGCATGCACACACGCCCTCACTTGCCGTTTGCCCGCATATTGTTCGCATCGACTTCCACTATCTGAATGCCCCGATAAACCCATTGTTAGCTCTTTGAAGGAGCTGGTTTCGCTCTGATTAGGTACCTTCCATTGCTGGTCGATGTCTGGACCCCAAGGCCAATCCTAACGCCTTAGGCTAGGACCTCGCCCTCAAGTCTCACGCACCGCCTTGAGTCAGTACTTGATCGCAGCTCCGCAGCAATGACTGTCGCCAACGATCTCACCCACCGCGGGGCCTCTGGAACAGCCCTCACCCTCGAAGACCGGTTTGAAGTATTGAAGGAGATTGGTGATGGTAGCTTTGGTAGCGTCGTCCTCGGTAGGGTCAGGACGGCGGGTGCCAGCGTTGCCCGTCGAGGCACTGTGGTAAGCCCCCAAACCTTCCGTCTGTTGCCCAGCAGTGGTCGTAACCATCTTTCTAGGTGGCCATTAAGACCATGAAGAAGACATTTGAGTCTTTTCAGCCCTGCCTCGAGCTCCGCGAAGTCGTCTTTCTCCGCACCCTCCCGCAACATCCTCACCTCGTACCTGCCCTCGACATCTTCCTGGACCCTTACAGCAAGAAGCTGCACATTGCTATGGAGTACATGGAGGGCAATCTCTACCAGCTGATGAAGGCGCGGGACCACAAGTGCCTCGACAACGCCAGCGTCAAGAGCATCCTGTTCCAGATCATGCAAGGCCTCGAGCACATCCACGCTCATCACTTCTTTCACCGCGACATCAAGCCCGAAAACATCCTCGTCTCAACGTCCTCGCACAACGAATCCAACAATTCATTTCGACGATACTCCTCTTTAGTGACACCTCCATCTACCCCACCCACATATACCGTCAAGATCGCCGATTTTGGTCTCGCTCGAGAGACGCATTCCAAACTTCCTTATACTACCTATGTATCGACCAGGTGGTATCGAGCCCCAGAGGTCCTCCTACGAGCGGGAGAGTACTCTGCGCCCGTCGACATCTGGGCCGTTGGTGCCATGGCCGTTGAGATTGCCACTTTGAAGCCCCTGTTCCCTGGTGGAAACGAGGTTGACCAGGTTTGGAGGGTCTGTGAAATAATGGGAAGCCCTGGAAATTGGTACAACAAGTCCGGTGCTCGCGTGGGCGGAGGAGAGTGGCGCGAGGGCACACGGCTTGCCGGGAAGCTCGGATTCTCATTCCCTAAGATGGCTCCTCACTCCATGGATACCATCTTGCAAACTCCCCAGTGGCCCGCAGCCCTGAGCCAATTCGTGACCTGGTGTCTGATGTGGGATCCTAAGACCCGGCCAACTTCATCACAGGCTCTCGCTCACGAATACTTCTTGGACGCTGTCGATCCCATGAGACCTAAGTCTTCCGCCTCAAGGATCCTGGGCCGAAAGCAGTCCGATCTCAACCGCAGCACAAAGGACTCCGTTTCTACCACACCAACATCGTCTTCCAAACAGTCCTGGTTCCGCAAGTCACTTATTGGCCGTTCTGAGAGCACCGAGAATGCCATGGCCCAGACTCAGGTTAAAGACGCCACTTCCCCTCGACCTGTCCCAGTGCATGCGGTCGTCAGCGCCGAGATGCAGTCGCAAACAACAACCAAACAACGGGCCGGTGCTGGAAAGAGGACAACATGGACGAACGGTCCCTCAAACGTTGCGCCCATGGCTATCCTACCTACCATCCGGCCCATCTCGCCGATGTCCGATGCAGTAACTGCCCGCGCCAACAACGGTTACAACGACTCGTACGCTAACGGACATGGCCAGGGGAAGTCCAAGAAACTTGGCCGACAGCTGTCTGTCGCGTCGAGCACGAACAATTACACAGAAATGCACCGCCAACAAGCCGAACGCGCCCTTAATGGAAACTCCGGACTTGCATCACCCCCTAGTGGCCAAAAAGAAAGCTTCTTCTCCCATCTTCGCAAACGCGCTAGACGATTTTCCGGACGACACCAGACCCCGGTCTCTCCAGCATACGACGACATCGAGGCCCAGGCTGGATGTGGTCCCTGGGCCAGCAACCGATCGTCCATGGTCATTGACCAGCAACAGCAACAGGTTCCAGCACCCAAACCCGAGGTTTATGAATCCCTGGACAAGGCTCTCCGGGACGTACAGAACAACCTGGAATCCCGTCCTCCCATACCCCCGGCCCATCAACTGTCACCAACGAGCAACCTCAAGCGACATCACTCCCTTCCTCACACCCAGGCGCGATCAGTGGATAACCTTATCGGTGCTGCGCGCGCTGGACCCATCTCTAGCCGAACGCGACGAGCCCATGCTACCCACGGGGTTCACCAGTATGAGGCCCCTGATGAGGAGGATGAGCTGTTGGACGAGGCCATGTCGTCCCCCCGACGTCCCGTCAAGCAAAATGTAGCCAAGCCTTTGCGACAGTCGGCCAGCAACCTAGGCCTCACCAACCCGTACCCCACCCCGTCACCTTCCGCCAATGGCAACCAAGTCCTTTTCGGAGACGGCCAGGAGGCTGTTACGCCTAGGCCGCTCGATCTCAGCAAGAAGGCTGAGGGCCAATACAAGTGGCCCACGCCCCCGTATGAGGAGAGCGAGTGGGCAGCCTCTGCATCCGCCAGCATCTGGGCTGCGGGCAATCGATTCTAAACGTCTGCATACGGGAGAGCTCGATATGATCACGTTCATTGGATTGGGGAAAAGTTTTTGGTGCATCGTCTTGCATGGTCACGGTGTTCGGTGTTGTTTTGGAATGCACATCCCTGTTTCTTTCTTTCTTCGTCTTGTTGGCGGCTTGTTCTGATTTGGCATCCTGCTTTGCTATGTAACCACTTTATATCCCCCTTTCGTTCAGCAACCCCTCGACACTTCCACCAAAATACCCCGGCCGATCGATGTCACCTACCGCCCATTGTTACTTACCACTTACTCCTTTTTCCTTTTCCTTTTTCTTTTCGGACGCCTTGAGTATCAAATACCCCCTATAGACCGAGACTGGCAAGCTCAGCCGCAATTTGTTTGAAGCAAATACCGCATATTACTGGACCAATTTCTTTCCTTTGTTTATTATATAAGAGTGGATTGGAGTATGTGGTGTCTTGGCTGGAAATGGATCATGTCCATTTCGATTTCAGTCTTCCTTTTTTTTCTTGGGCGATCGCTGAAAAGGGACGAACAGGACACCTCCATATGGAGAAGCGGTGGCGTTGTGTCCATTGTTTGCTTAATGAAGACTGTTGTGAAAAAAAAAGAAAGGCCAGCGAGCATATTACTATTCTTATTGTACTCATTATCATTCGTTCTCTTGTTACTGATTGCTGAAAGGGTAATGCCGATTTAGAAAGGGATTTACAGGCCTGGATGCCGGACAAATAGCTTGCAATTTAACGGTCGACGACTATCAGAGATTGGAAAGGGTCTGTACCTTGCACGAGACTGCAATGGAGGCTTGGTTAATGGCTTGGATTTGGATAGTAATTCACTCCTCTATTCGCGTCATGACATACCTTTTTTTCTTGTGTTGTCTCAGTTCCCGGCAGGCCACGCTTGATACTATCCAGGGCGTGGTGCCAAGGACAGGATGGAATCCGGGCCCATGAGCTACGGATAGTAGTTCTGGACCAAGGGAAGTGAAATGTGGTGGTTGGAAGTCAGCTCATGCACCAACTATCTAATATCTAGGTCGAGGTGCTAGCCTGGGTCGGGCTGAATTGCATCTAGGGCAGATGATGCGGAGTTGCGGTGCAACATGGCACACATATGTTGGATGCCTGGTGGAGAGTGTAAGCATGGATCCATGGATGCGAGGGACGTTTTGAAGGAAGAGGCCTACCTACTAATTATGTACTTACTGGGGTGGATCTGCCGCATGCACTGACCTGACAGGAACCCATTACTTAGATAGCAGCCAGTCTGTGGGCTGCTTGGCTTTGCAGAGCATCCTTCAGTGCAAATAGCCTACCAGTAGAGCATTGGAGCCGAGGCAGAGTTACCGTAAATATATTATCTAGAGGCTGTTGGCTCGCTCATGGCGGGAGGGAGGTAATGGAGGCAGCAGTCCATCGTCACGTGCTCGCCATGACCTTTTGCTAGTAGGGTGGCCGGTGGCAAGGTGGGTGAGGGCGACATGGGAGGCTGGCTTAGGCAGCACTTCGCTACTGGGCTAAGCTGAGCTGAGATGAAGCCACAACGACAAACGGACAAAACGACGACGGCCGGAGCGCTTGGAAGTTGCATCCTCATCTCGACTATATCCTTCACTCGGAACTGCGGGCTCTCGGGTTTTTTTCTCTCTCCAAGACGAAAGACCGACAAGAGGCGAGACTCGGCTGGTTGCTGAAGATTGACCATTGGATGAGGGGTCAGCGTTGACACTTAACTGACGACGGATGGAGTGGCTATGCGCTGGACTCACTGAGACGACGTGGTCCCCTTGATCTCGACTGATTCGCCGCCTCCTCTTCGAGCCAGAAACTTCAAACCATCGCCTCAACTCCGCGAGGACCATACCCGAGCCCATCTGGGTCCCACCCAACTGCACCATCCCGCACAACCGGCGCGCCATCCAACCAGCGCCAGGAGTTCCAATTCGCGGGGGAGGGGTCGCAACGAGCATTACCGTTACCATGAATCTCAACCTGCCCATCCACACCAACAACAGTCGGCGCAACCAGGAGAGCCGCAACAACTACTTCACCAGCTACACTCCCCCGAGCTCCACCGAGGCCATCAACGGGCCGGTTCGCGAGCCCTCCAGGGAGCAGCCGCCCCTGAGCGATCGCTTGATCGTGGGCGTCGATTTCGGCACCACTTTCTCAGGGTGAGTCGTGTGTGGCGTGGCATATGGGCGACGATGGCGACCTGTACGGAGGTGGTGAGGCCAGCGGACACAGGCAAGCTAACCCGGATGCAGTGTCGCGGCAGTCTACACCTCCACGCCCGATGACATCGAAATCATCAAGACGTGGCCCGGCGGCAACGGCATCACCTCGGACAAGGTGCCGACGGAGATTGCCTATGACTTTCCCGCCCACGCGCCCCAGGGCTCTGAGCCGACGGCCAAATGGGGCTTCCAGTTCAAACCCGAGGAATCGCGTCTGCGCTGCATCAAGCTCTTCCTGGACCGCTCCCAGAAGCTGCCCTTTTACGTGAGCCCGCTTGACACGGCGGCGCAGCTCAAGCGCTTCAACAAGAACGTCGTCGACGCCGTGAGCGACTATCTCACGCAGATCTACAAACACACCATGGACACGCTGACCCGTCGATACGGCGAGTCGTTCATGGCGTCCACCAAGGTCGAGTTCGTCTTGACGTGCCCGGCCGTGTGGAGCGATGCCGCCAAGAACACTACGCTTCAGGCTGCCGAGAGGGCTGGCATGGGGAGCAGGTCTGAGATCCAGATGATTAGCGAGCCCGAGGCCGCCGCAGTATACACGCTCAAAGCCATCCAGCCGAATCACCTCAACGTGGGTGACAACTTTATTGTCTGTGACGCTGGAGGCGGCACTGTTGAGTGTGTTTTCTTCTGTCTTGACTACGAATGGCAAATGCTAACTGTGCGCAGTCTCATTGCCTACAAGATCATGTCTCTCAAACCCCTAAGAGTAGAAGAATCCGCCGTGGGAACTGGAGGGCTGTGTGGCAGTGCTTTCCTAAACTACCGTTTCGAAGAACATGTTAGGACCCGCTTGGGCCAAAGTCGATTCGACGAGATGAAGCTGAAAAAGGGAAAGACTTGGCAGATGGGTCTCCGCTACTTTGAGGAGTTTGTTAAGCGGAACTTCAACGAGGACGAGCATCAGGAGGTCAATGTCCCGTATGTCCGCCTCTACCAACTTTATATCGAGCTACTAACTGAACCCCACAGGTTCCCTGGACTACCAGACGACGAAGAGGCTGGTCTCGACTCGGGCTTCTTAGTGATGTCGGCGGAACAGATCAAAGACATCTTTGAGCCCGTGGTGAAGGAAGTTTGCGATCTGGTTGCTGGACAGGTTGGGGGGTTGCGTGCCAAAGGCGGTATCGTCTCGGGCATCGTCCTGGTTGGAGGTTTCGGCCAGAGCGACTATCTGTACCGCCGGCTCAAAGCTCGCTTTACCAGCGCGGCTCCTCCGCCTTACAGTGAGCGACCGACGCACGCCAATGCCGGCGCCCCCCAGGAGACGGGGTCGATTGAGGTGATGCAGCCCGTATATGCCTGGACGGCGGTGGTGCGCGGTGCCGTGCTGCGAGGCTTGGAGGGCAACATGGTTATCTCGCGCAAGTCGCGAATGCATTACGGCACGTCGTACGCTACGGTGTACGATGAAGAGAAGCATTCGGTCAGCGAGAGATACTGGTCCCCGCTGTGGGAGCGATGGATGGTTTCCGATCGCATGCAATGGCACATTGCCAAGGTACGTTTTCCCTTTGGCGCGTTTGCGCACTCTTAACACGACGACAGGGCGAGGCTTTGTCGCCACTTTCCCCGATTGCTTTCCACTACACGCGCAACTTTCGGCCTGGGCAGTCCCTGGTTGTGACGGACGATCTCATCGCCTGCGACGCCGACGACCCCCCTGTCGCCTACACGCGTGATCTCATCCACGTGTGCACCCTTACTACGGATTTGAACGCGGTGCCGAGGAGCCTGTTTACGAGACTGACCACGACGAGGGGTGTTGAGTTTGATAACCTTGACTTTACGCTGGAAATGCGCATGGAATCAGCAGGGCTCACGTTTGAGCTGAAGGTGGATGGCGTGAGGTATGGAAGAGTCGAGGCTGATTTCCACTCTGCCCCGTGAGGCAGCCGGCAACAGGGACGCAGCGAGGGCTGTTCAAGGGTGCATTTGATGATCGTCTTTCTTGGATGAACGGCGCAGCGCTGTGACAAGCGATATATACAGGATTGCTATTGGAGCTGGAGGATGGTGGGTGATTGGAGGGTGGATTCGAAAGAGGAGGATTGGCGTGCGGGATTCAGGCATGGATGGATATGTATAGTTGCAACGACGTCGCTGGACCCAAGAGAAGCATCTTGACTCGTTGGATGAAAGGGGGTTCACTACAGTACCTTGATGACTTGCGCAGTGACTTGACTGTCTTTAGCTTAAGCGATAAGTGGCAGCAGGTAATGATCCAGGCAGTCAGCATAAAACGCCGAGGGATGTCTACGTTCATAAATCATCAAGTGCAGTCGATATTTCAGTAATAAAAACTCCTTGAAATACCAAGCACCATAAACAAGCAATATAGCAACGATGAGCGCTGCTACCCAACTTGTCGTCCACAGGGAGCTGCACACAAACTACCGGAATCACGGTGACGCTGAGCATTCCATCGATCCAATATCCCCGCAGCACGTCCTCTTCCCTCGCCCTCTTTCTCTCCCCACATCGTACCCGTATCTTACATCTGAATGGATTTTGCTTCTGTTGTTGTTAGATTTACTACTTACCTAAGTATCTAGATAGGTGGTTGGAAATGGTGTGCCGGTTGTGGGGTCACGTGAGACATCCCGCACGTCATGACCTTGGACGAGTTGGACGGCTTGGGTCTGAAGGAAACACAAGAGCGAGCATAACCAATCACTTCGACAATCGTGGAAGCCAAGTTCTCACGGAGTTGAGGGGAGCTGTCCCGGTCCCACTTGTCCAGCCCTATATTAGATAGCTTTGCTCTTCCAAGACTTTTCCTCTCAAAACTCGCTCCAGAGACCAAACCTCAAGCAATCATGGCCGCATCTCAACTGGTCGCCTGGGCCACCTCCCACGGCGCCCGCCTCCACCCGTCGGTCCAGCTCTACCAAGACGCCCAGACCGGCCTCTCGTTCCGCGTCGACCTCGACGCCGAGGCCGGCACCCGGCCCTTCGAGCCCATCGTCAGCCTCCCCACCGCCCTGACGCTCTCCTACCTCAACGCCCTCCCCGGACGGGATGACGTCAAGCCCTTCCCGCAGGAACTCCTCCGGCAGACGCCGCCGCACGTCGTCGGCCGCCTCCTCCTCGCCAAGCACTTCCTCCTCGGCGACGCCTCCTTCTGGGCGCCGTACATCCGCGCGCTGCCGCAGCCCGGAGCCGTCGACTCCTGGGCCCTCCCGCCGTTCTGGCCCGCCGACGAGGCCGAGCTGCTCGACGGCACCAACGTCGAGGTCGGCGTCGCCCAGACCCGCTCCAACCTCAAGCGCGAGTTCAAGGCCGCCCGGGAGCTGCTCGCCACGGCCGGCTGGGAACCGGGTCTGGCGGCTCGCATCCAGCTGCCGCTGTACCACTGGGCCTACAGCATCTTCTCCAGCCGCAGCTTCCGCCCGAGCTTCGTCCTCGCGCGCTCGACGCTGCCCGCGGGCGTGGCGCTCGACGACTTCTCCGTGCTTCTGCCGCTGTTCGACGTGGGGAATCACGACATGACGGAGGAGGTGCGGTGGGAGCTCGACGAGGCGCGCGCGAGCTGCGACCTCAAGGTGGCGAGGGCGTACCGGCCCGGCGAGCAAGTCTTCAACAACTACAGCATGAAGACCAACGCCGAGCTGCTCCTGGGCTACGGCTTCATGCTCCCCGTGACGGAGGCGCTGCACAACGACTACGTGCACGTGCGTAAGCGACAAACCGCGTCTGCTGCTGCCATGGAGGAGTACTACATCTCTCTACGGCCCATCCGGCACCCCAGCTCGCTCCTCGCGCGGTCGAAGCAGGCCGTGCAGCTCAGCGAGTCGGCGGCCGTGCTGGGAGCCTTCCAGCACGTGCAGCACGACATGGTGTGGGACATCTTCTGCACGCTTGCGCCGGCGGAGCAGCACGCACAGCTCATCCCCGTGGACGCCGGTCTGCAAGGCGAGGCGGCGGAGCAAGCCCGGCGAGACCGCTTCTTCGGCGGTCAGGTCGGCGAGGAGGGCCGGGTGTACCTGCAGCAGACGGCTGCCATCATCCAGCACAAAGTGATGCAGGAGTTGGAGCGGCTGGGCGAGACGGACGTCGAGGTGGTGGGCGGCGGAGACCTGACGCGGAACCAGCAGCTGGCGTTGGACTATCGGGCACGGTGCAGACGGGTGCTGGAGAACACGCTTGAGGCCATGGACACGGATGGGTTGTTTGGGCAGGACGAAGATGAGCAATGATATTGTGAAGAGGCTACGACTGTTCCCCGAGGGCGGCGTAGGCCGCCAGCTCGAGCTCGTTGTACAGGCTCTTGACGACGGGGTCACCATGCGGTTGGACGTTGAGGACCAGAACGCCCGCCACACCCGTCTCGCGATCGATCCACTGCAGCGCATCAGCCAGCCGTTTCTATCTCCCCGGAGAGCTCCAGAACGCTTACCCAGCGGCTGTTGCACATGCCGCTCCACATGAGACTGCCCTTGCGCCGCTTCCCCGGCACGTCCTCGACATTGATGACGCCGCCGATGCCGTGGTTGAGCCTGATACCGGTAGGGAACTCGGGGGCGAAGCCGTCGTGGGCACCAGAGCTGTAGCAAATCCTCTCCAGCATGGAGTTTTGGACTTCGTTGAGCTGTGGCGTGAACATGGCTCGCATGGTTTCCTGCTTCACGAGCCTGCCCTGTAAGAAGCCGCTGAAGAAGACGGCATAGTCGTGTACCGTTGAGAATATGCCCGCGCCGCCGCTCTCCATCTCGTGTTCTCTGGGCACTGGCAGCGGGCCAGGCTTTAGCTGTTCGCCCTCGCGGTATGTGCATGCGACAGTGCGGTCTGCCGTCTGAGGAAGCCTCTCGGGCCAAAAGCCAGTCTCGTCCATGCCCAGCAAATCGAAGATGTTTGCCTGCATGTATTCGCCCAGCCTCATCCCCGTGACCCTTTCGAGGACTTGGCCGGCCCAGTCCACAGCGGCGCCGTAATACCAGCCCTCGCCGGGGGCGAACTTGAGCGGGGTGGTGAAGCCCTCGCGGGTCCAGTCGAGGTTGGTGGCGGTGCGGCCGACGGATTTAGACCATTTGACGATATCTGGGTCGGCAATGTCGTAGCCTAGACCTAGAGTATGGGTGAGGAGAATTCTAAGAAGCTTAGCGGTGGTTGTATTGAGCATTCTGTGGCTTATTACCGCAGTGTTATGGGCTTGGTGTTGTCTTCCAGGATAGGCTTGTCATTAGCATCAAACCCACGGAGAATCTGCATGGCAGCCAGCTCGGGGATAAGCGATCGCACATCATCATCAAGCCCTATGAAGTCCCGCTCTACAACCTGCATGACACTGGTAACGGTGATGATCTTGGTCAACGACGCAAGCCAGCCAAAGGAGTCCGTCTGGAACGGTCTTGCGCCGGGGTCAAAGTCGATGCGGCCAGCCGCGCCGGAGTAGATGACGCCTATTGAAAAGGCCCGTCAGCATCGTATGTCTTGGGCGAGATGCCAGGTCGACGAGCCTTGAGCGTTGACGAGTATGAAGGACGCCCCGAGGAGCTTGTTGGCGGTGTCGCCTCCTTGCGCAACGTGCTGCTGTAGGATGGTGCTGAGCTTTTCCATGACGTGAGAGGATACTTCGGCCGTAGGGCTGACGGGGAATCGGTGTGGGTATGTATTCCGAGGTAATCCTTAGAGACTCGATTCGTGATAATCTAGGAATGATAGCCGAATGTTTCGTGCCGCAAAATGGACTCTTGACTTATGTTATCACTTCATATCGGACTCTTGGTGTTCCTCGTGGCGGAGCTTCAACGTAAAGTAGGAAACAGCCTACGATGTTCTTCCCCTCCCTCGTTGTCCAATGATGACGAGGCTCACTCAGCTTCAGGTTATTCTTGCAACCGCCAGACCTAGGCATGCACCTGCGTCAGCCGCTGCTGCTAATGGCTGGAGCCCGTCTTTGTCGATTGTCAAATCTCCATCCTGGTTTAGCTCCATGCAAGGCGAATGACTCACGGCTTTAAGCATTGGAGCTAATACGGACTACCGGGGCATTTGACGACTTCGAGCAGTTGGCTGTGGCTTGTGGGTTGTTGATCTCAGCAACGACGGTATCTGCCAGGAACAAATACAGTGGTTCAACGGACAGAGAGTGGTAGGCAATCTTTTACCGAAGTTGGCGTCAAGTTCCTCGATTCGGCCCCCGCCATGGCCGCTTCATCACCACACCGCAAGCTGCTTGACCTCATCACTCTGGTCGATAAGTAAGCCATCCTCGTCCCCGTTCGTCACGGCAGTCTCACCATGTCGACCCCATTAGCGTGCCCCTGAGCTTCGAGACGGACTGCGCCCCATACTACCGCCTTTACCTGGCCCCGGACCCCCGGCCCCATGGCTACATCCTCCCGGACACCGTCGCCCGCATGCCGTGGCCAACGTCCTTCTCCGTCAACCATCGAGGCCGAACCGTGACTTTGGCTGCGCCGCCCGCTGGAGCGACCCTCACGTTGCATGCCGGCGAAGCGTTCCAGCAGGCCGTGGACGTGGCCATCGACAACGACGTGTTCCCCGTTTTGCACCAGACGCACAGCGAGTACTTCCTCGTCCTCGGAGCCCGCGAGTTCGTCCAGATCGAGCGGTTTGCGGCGCCTCTGTTCGGCATTGCAACCCGGGGGGCTCACCTCACTGGCTACGTGCGCGCGCCGGACGGCAGCATCCGGATCTGGGTCGCGCGCCGGAGCCGGACACTGTTCACGTACCCGGGCCAGCTGGACAGCACCGTCGCCGGCGGCATCAAGGCGAGCGACACGCCCCTCGGGTGCATCCTCGCCGAAGCGACCGAGGAAGCCAGCCTGCCCGCAGCGCTGGTCGGCGCGGGCGTCAAGGCGGCGGGGGCCGTGACGCTGGCGAACCGCAAGGCAGCGAGCGGGCTGTTCCACGCCGAGGTGCTCTACGTGTACGACCTGGAGATGCCTGCCGACGTGGTGCCGACGCCGGGAGACGACGAGGTCGAGGAGTTTACGCTGATGGGGTGCGACGAGGTGCGGCGGCGGATGCTGGCGGGCGAGTTCAAGCCGAACGTGTGCTCCGTCATGATTGACTTTCTGGTGAGGCACGGGGAGGTGACGGCGGAGAACGAGGAGGACTATGTGGAAATCTGCCAGAGGCTGCGGCGGAGGATCCCCTTGCCGACTTCATGAGAAGAGCCAGAGTAGACAAATAATTGTCTGTACTTGGATGTTTACAGAGTCAGGTAAGTAGAGCGATAAGTGATGTGGCCACCTCTTGGGCAATGCTGTGTGTAGCGAGCCTAAGGTATCTACCTAATTACCAGGTACTCCGTAGCCAACATTGACTTTCAGGGTACTAATATTTCAGGGCAGGCATTCACTGTAGGTAGTAGTTTGTCCCGTCTGCACCTTCCTCCCCGACTGGAAAAAAAAATTCCACACCCACAATGGTCCCTCCCTTCCGTTTTCTCCGGGTTTTCCAGAACCCACACAATCCCACCACCAGATGGCCAAACAAGACCTTTACTACATATCACACCCAATCCTCTTCATGTGTCTCGGGTCTCTCTCCGCCGTCTTCCCCATTCCTTCTTCTGCTTCTTTGCATTCATGGATCCAACATCTTGCCCTCCCTCACCCACCACCGTAAAGTGGTCCGACAGGGGGGTTCATTGAGCGCCGCCCCCTTCCCCGCTCCAGTATCGCCCCGGTTTGGAGCGCTGAAATCTTCGACTCGAGAGAAAATTCCACAGGCACAAAGCGGCCATGACGTCCCTGAAGCGCCTTTCAGGTAGTCTGTCCATGAGCAATCCATCACGGCTTGACTCGTTTCCGACAAAGATGAGCATTAGCTCTTCCCAGTCGATTTCTGTCCTTGGGATCCTCGAACGCACCACCCCTTCCTCACTGCAGAGAACTATACTGAATCACCCACCGACTCACTCCATCCGCTTTCTTCCTCCATCATATCAGTCATGGCCGTTTCCTCCTACTAACTAGCCTCTTCGACCGACTGGCTTCCCGGCTGCTACTGTCATTGGATTATTTCCCAGGCCTCGGCGATTTAGTCTGATTGTCATGGCTTCATTGCCCCTTGACTCCCGCGGCTACCCCCGGACATGAGCTCCTCACTCTTATAGGGACTCACTATCACGTCTGGAGCCATTGTCATTACAAGACTGGCCTACATCATTATCGGCATTGACATCACGCCAACACACAGTATGCAAGCAAAGAGCTTAGTATACATTTAGTTCTACACTGCCTAGGTGCAGTGACCGCGGCACCTTCTGCAATCCTCCCGTTGCCCTTGGGCAAGCAACACCAAGCAAAAGTCCCGATCGTCCTCCCCACGCCTTCCCTTCCTCACCGCGACGCAGCATTCGTGGGCTGCCAAGGTTCTTCCATTTCCAGCCAGCAACGAAATTTTTTCTGCCGGTTGGAGCCTGCCGACGCAGGTGTCGCGTCGCGACTTCGTCCAAGAAATGCCGGTTGCCCAAAAGATAATGCCAACAGCACATCGTTAAAATCCGTCATGTTGACGCTGGCCGGGCCCTCTCAAAGACAATATGGCGTGTTCGACGAGTCTTACGCAGGGCATCGAGATGACCAAGAGCAAGCAAGATACGACTAGCCATGTGGCCGGGTATAATGGCGAATCACGCTCCCATCCACAGCCAAGCAACTCCTGGGCCATGCTCAAATTCATACACCTGTTCCATCAACCCAATCCTGGTCTGCTTTACTCTTCCTCCGAGTCCGAGTCGTCGCTAGACTCGGCCGTCGGGGTCGGCGCCTGCGTCACGTTCTGACCATCGCCGGATTCTTGTCCTGGCTTGTAGAGATCTCGAAGGCCTCGAAGCTGGGCGATGCGCTCCTCTTGTTCACGGGCGCTCATGGGCTTGTTCTTCTTGGGCTTCGCCGCATTCTTTGGCTGCTTGCCCGTGGCTGGGCGAGTCACCTCAGGGGAAGAGACAGGGCCCGACGAATCTTTGCCGAATCCAGGGAGCACCTTTTTGCAGAGATCCCAAAGCTTGAGCAGCGCGTCGTTACTGAGTTGGTCGATATCCAACTCGAGTTCACCTTCGGTGTTCTCCTGCAAACATGTCAGTCACTCTTCGGGTCGGGTTGCGAGTTCAATTTCGAAAGAGAAAATACTTACAGCCTGCCCCGTGTCACGCTTGATGATATCGATGGCACGGTCAAGATGAGTATACTCAAGGTCGTTAATAGCGTTGGCAATCTGATCCTTGTCTGCGGCTGACAGACTCTTCTTAGGGGCCGCCTTCTTGGTACCGCTAGACTTTTTGGGTGCCGCGTTACCACTGGGCTTTCGTGCGGCAGAGCTGCTCGACGGCTTGGACTTGCTGCTCGGCTTGCTGGCCTTCTTGTTGGGCTTTTCGTGCTTCTGCCGATATTCGCTGGCCGTCTGCTTGGCCTTGAGGAGCGCCTCCTGCACCATCTTAAGAATACCCTGTTGGACCATGATCAGGCTCTGGTTGGGAGAGTCTGCCGCGAACAGGTCGGTGAGCTTGTCGCTCTCCTCCCGCAACTTGGCCTCGAGCTCCCGAATCTCCTTGGAGGAATCGACAGGAGGTGCGGGCACTTCCTCGCCCTCAAATTCCTCATATTCTTCCTCCTCGTCACTGGCGTGCGAGGCGGGAGGAGGGGCATGGGCTTTGGCATACTTGGTCAACCATGCGTCTTTGCCCTTCATCTGGGCATTGTAAAAGTCCTCTAGTTGCTTGGCCACGAACGATACCGCGTTTCCCTGGTCGACGGTTCCGTTGAAGGCGTAACAATTGCTGAAGACAAGCCGGACGTTCTTATCAAATTCCTTAAGACTGGTAATATCTCCGGCCGCCAACATGCGCGACACCTTGCCCAAGTCCATGGGCTTCTTGATAAACGAGTAGTAGTGGGGGATGCCGAGACCTTCAGCGTCGACTGCCTCCATAAACCAAGAGTTGATGTGCTTGTTCTTGGGGTGCATCATCTCTTGGAGCACCTCCTTGGAGAACTGCAGTTCAGGCCTGAGCTTCTTTTGTGAGGGCTTAGTCGTGTAGTCGATATCCTTGGGTTTAGGGGCACGCACAGTACGCTTGGGTCTGTCACCCTCAGTGGCCGTAGATGCCCGCCGCAAGTCGGCTGCTGCCTGGTTTTGTACTGAGGCACTCTGCTTTGGGGGGGCCTCGACAACAGGGCTTGGTTCCGGGGCGGAAGACTGCTTTCGAACGGCGGGAGCGGGATCGATGTGGGCGGTACGGGGCTCGCGGGGTGCCTTTTGCTTAGGAGCAGGCTTAGGCTTGGTGGGCTCCTGCTGAGGAATTGTGATGAGGTCCTCCCAGATGGCTCGGACGGAACCCCGGGCAGCGCTAGTGACATCGTGAAGCGGGCCGTTGAAGGCCAGGGTATTGTTGTACATCAGGACCAAGTCTTTCTTGAAGTGTGCAATCGTAAGGTAGGCACCGTTGGGATCACGCACGTTCCGGTCGATCTCAGACAGATCCGTGGGCTTCTCGATCTTAGCGAGATAACTCTCCGAGAGACCCGGCCAGAGTTTCGGGACGGAGTCCTTGAAGTGACCACCCTGCTTCGTCTTCTTGATTCTAGCAAGTACCTTGCGAATCTCACGGCGCTGGTGGGGCGTTATCTCCTGGCTGTTGAATTCAGAGTCATCCCACTTGGCTAGTCGAGTAAAAGGTGAAGATTCCGGCTGCGAGGTCGCTTCCGCAGGGGCCGATGAAGCGGCGACGACAGCGGGGATAAGCTCATCCTCTGCCGGCTCCGTCTTGGCTCGCTTAGATACAGGCTCGTCGGCCGTATCGTCCTCTCGCTCACGGGCAACCTTAGTGGAGATGGATACATCAATTGTTGTGGGCGCATCCTCCATGGTGACTTCGATGGAAGGCTCAGGGACGGAAGACTCGAGGACGGAAGACTCGGTCTCGTTAGGTTCGATAGCAAGTTGCGAAAGGCTAGCAGGTTGCAGATCAACTTCGAAAGTAGGAAGAACGACCTCGCTAGTGCCGTTCACCTTCTCAGAACCAGCAGGTGGATCAGAGGGTTTGTCGGACATTTCAGCATCCTTGGCAGACTCTTTGTCTGCACTCGTAGGGGACTCATCGGATTCGTAGTCCACAAGTTTGCTATCGTTTGCAGGTGTCGCGTCCGTCATCTCAATATCTGCTGATGCAGGGGCGGCGGGTTCCTCAGTCTTAGTTCTTGACTCATCCACTGGTGTCGACTCAACGACAGGCTCCGCCTTGGTGGTAGTACTTGGCTCTTCCTTAGGCGTCTCCTCCTTGGGTGTTTCCTCCTTAGGTGACTCCTCCTTAGCCGTCTTGTCGGCGGCACCGTTGGCGGGTTCGGCCTTGGCGTCGCTGTTCTCCATTTTTACGTCGTTGGTGACCCCGTTGGTGACGGCGTGATCCTTGTTTCCATTCACGGAGGGCTTTTCGGATTCGTCTTTGGAATTGACAGAAGTGGCATGGCTGGAAAAGCGAGCAGGTCAGCATCCGCTGATGGGAAGATGCGAGGGGGGATGCGAGGGTCGCGAACGCGCAGTGAACGCGTGTGCAAATGCAAACAAAGCTCAGGGGGGAACTTACCCGTTGACCTCAGGTTTCTGCTCCTTTTTCGACACCGAGTCGCGCGACTTGGGATCCACCACGGGAGCGTCTGGGCTAGGCGAAGCCATGATTGCCATTCACGATGTGCGCAGGAGTTGTGGCGGGCTCAGCGGGCGCGGCGCGACATCAAAAAGGCCGGGGACCGAGGCGCGCGGAAGTGGATCGGCGGTGCGATGGACGACGGGTGCGATGTGATGCAATGCGATGCGATCTCGATGGTGGTGGGTTGATGGATGAAGGGAGGACGCGCGAGGCCAAGTGTTGAAGGTGGGGGGCAGGCGTCACTTAAATGCACACTTTTGGTGGCGGCGAGCGCAGTGCAGAATGCGACGGAAGGCGGAGAGCAGGCGGTGGCGCAGAGCGAGAAGGCCGCGGTCGTACTCTAGATGGCGACTAGACGGGCGCGGGAGCGGGTGCGACGCAAGGCTGGATGAGAGAGAGCGAGGCGCGATGCAGTTAGGGCAACAGAGTTGTGCACTGGTGCCAACAACAAAGGCGCAAGTCGCGATGCGATGGAAGGTCGTGCGCGAAGGCGAGGGCGGAGGCGAGACGTGGAGATGGTCGAGTCGGAGAGGAAAGAAAGCGCAACAGACCGGCCGAGCTAAAAAAAAAAAAAAAGGAAAAAGGCGGCACGTGAAGGAGAGAAAGGTGCGCCCAGGGAATCCGATGTCGCTGGTGAATTATGGTTATTGTTGATTGCGCCTGGTTGCTGGGAGTCGGGGCGTGCAGAAAGTGAATCTTTTTTTTTAGGTTGCTGTTTGGCTGCAATGGGTGGTTCGAGGGATCGCCAAGGACGGTGAATGGTTGGGTTGATCGGGTAGGTAAGGTAGGTGCAGGTTGCGTTTTGCGGTTTGCGGTTACGGCTTGCGGCTGCGGTACCTTCCTTTTTCTGGGCCGATGCTTTGGGTGGCGGGTGACGGAGGGGGGGGGAAGCGTAGAGAGGGCCTGTGAGGGAAAAGCGCGTGCACGTCAGTGAAATTTGCCCGGTCGGAGGCGCGGTGGTATTTATGAGAGAAGAAGACAAACTCCGCTGAGCCGTTGATTTGTCTCTATCGGGGCACGGAAGGGGCAGGGGGAAAAAAATTTAGTTGGCCGAGTTGTCGATGCCCAGAAACGTGAATGTGGCCCGTGCGACTTGTGGATTGCATAACTCGCTTGCGGTTGGGGGGTGCGGGTGGGCAGGCTTTATGCAGAGCGAGGCTGGGGATGGGGCTGGTGTGCGGCGGTGATTGGCGGGACGGACTAGACTTTGTCCGCTTTTG
Source organism: Corinectria fuckeliana (assembly GCA_019137255.1). Lineage (NCBI taxonomy): Eukaryota > Fungi > Ascomycota > Sordariomycetes > Hypocreales > Nectriaceae > Corinectria > Corinectria fuckeliana. The sequence goes on along the minus strand of WPDH01000100.1, from coordinate 53,238 downwards.
TGAGACCTTGTGGCGGCGGCCAGTTATGCTTCGGATGGAGACAAGGGGCGTGTTCGAGGAAGAAGGAGGAACGAGAAATTAATCCGTACTCCCGTGCTGCGTAAGACACAAAGCAGTTGCAGTTGCCGTTGCCGTTTGTCGTTCTTCCTCCCAAGTAGCACGAAGCAAGCAACGCAAAGGAGGCCTGCTTTGATCTTTCCGTCTTGTTTCTTCTTTTCTTCTTCTGTTCGTCCAGCTTCTGCAGGTCATAGCCGCTTGTGTGGCTAGTGTGGCACTGGTCGTCACCGTCCATTGTCTCTCCCGACGAGTCTCGTACTGGGTCGGAGTTTCCCTCACACACGCACACACATAAAACCAAGCACCCACACCACAGAGCCTCCTTCATGACCCTCAGGCGTGCACACGACCGCCGAGAGACAGAGTCTTGAACGCGCCGACTTTTTACTCTCTACCGCATTATCCATATTACACTCGGAAATGACGACTCAACGCCCCATCCCGGTGAAAACAAGTCGTCAGGCCACTTCTACATGCTTCCCCAGAAAAACCCCATCATGAGGTTGAGCTTCAGCATTTGAAATGACGACCATCCCAACGCAAGGTTCGCGACGCGACGCGCGCTGCCCGAAGAGGCCAGAAGGTTGCATACGCTCACCTTGGAGCAGATACCACCCTAACGGGGGGGCCGTACCGTACAAACGGGGATCTACGTACCGGGGCCGGGGCTCCGAGGCAGTCGCGGCGATCCACTGCCTCGAGACGGGTTGGGAGAACTCATGCATACTGGCTTAAAGTGGACAGGGAATGGGAATCCTTGAGCCGCCTGGAAACCAAATGTGACGGTGCACACTAAACACACACGTGCCCTCACAACCACGAAAACAGTGAACTCAGCACCGTCCCGAAACCCTAACCCTATCGTCCGAGTTGAGTCGTTTCTATTTCCTTCTTCGTCGAGCTCTCGAGAGCTGTATTCACAGACACGTCGGTCTCTCCTCGACGGGAACGGCACCAGCAATGTAAAGTTGCTGGTTGCAGCCAATAAACTGCGCATTGTGGCTCCGCTTAGCCCTCCATCCTAGCCAATCGCCGCCCACCTCATTTAGAGGTTGCCTCGACGCCAATCAGCGCGCCTTGATGCCCTAACCCGGGCCAGCTAGGGTACATATGTACATACGAGGCCTTAGGCCGTCGCAATTCTGTCGAGTCCGGCCAATCACTTAGACCAAAATTTGTGGCCAAGGCCGGACTCGCAGGGAATGACTCATCAAGCATTGCTGCTGTCTATTTGTCCTATCTCCATGTGACCATCCACCTGACCGGTTATCTTCTGATTATGTCACCCTCCCACGCCCAGCCAGCCCAGCCTCAGCGTGGGTGTGGGGGAAAGTTCCTACGCCAAGCGTCCAGCCCAAAAAAAAAGTTCGCCCACCTCTACGACAGCGACCGTGAAATTTTCCACCAACTCGGCGCTTGAAACCGCTGAGGAACCTATCGTCGACGCTCTTTTATCCTACGGCTCAGAGACATTTCGCCTCCTCTCAGATCATCGGTGCTCCTACTGCGGGTCGCTTGTTCGTGGTATTCTCGACTTCTCCTAATTTGGCGGATAGAACTACCAGCTTTTGGTCCGGCCTTTTTTTTTTCTTTCCCTTTCGCATCCCGCCTTCAACCTCAACCCCCCCAAAAACAAATGACCATGTCAACAAAGCGGAAAGCCCCAGCCAAGCTGGCGGCGCCTGTCGTTAGACCGTCTGCCCGGATCCCCAGCAAGGCCACCATCGACGAGTCCCGCGCCTCCATCGCCGGCACCGACGCCCTCCCGGGCTCCCAGGTCGAGACCATCGAGATCTCCTCTGACAACGACAGCGGCGAAGACGTCTCGGACGTCGACGACAGCTCCGAAAACACACAGAGCCTTCTGGCCAATGGCTCCAACGACGCCGCCGCCGCCAACGGCCAGTCAAAAGCTCCCGGCGGCAAGCTCAATGGCAAGGACGCGCTGTCGCCTGCCGAGGACGCCGACGAGGATGCTGATGCTTCCCCGTCCTTCGGCGAGCTCCTCCGCAACGAGAACGAAATCATCGACGTCCCTGCGCTCCTGCACCCCGTGACCCCCAGCACCACCGTCTCCCAACCGGCCCGCAACGCCATCGTCCCGCCCTCTCACCAGTCCCTCACCACCGTCCTCTCCCAGGCGCTTCGCACCGACGACGTCGACCTCCTCGAGTCCTGCTTGCACACCACCGACCTCCCCACCATCCGCAACACCATCGAGCGCCTCGACAGCAGCCTCGCCGGCCTCCTCCTCACCAAGCTCGCCGCCCGCCTGTACCGTCGCCCCGGCCGCGCCGGCAACCTCATGACCTGGGTCCAGTGGACGCTCGTGGCCCACGGCGGCGCGCTCGCCTCCCAGCCCAAGATCATCCAGAACCTCAACGGCCTGCAAAAGGTCCTCGCCGAGCGCGCCAAGGGCCTGAATAGCCTGCTGGCCCTCAAGGGCAAGCTCGACATGCTCGAGGGCCAGATGGACCTGCGCCGCAAGATGTCCCGCGGGCCCGGCCTGTCCCACGCCGCCGACTCGGACGACTCCGAGGAGGACGACGTCATCTGGGTCGAGGGCGAGGACGACCGCACCACTGCCCGGAGGCGCAACCTGGACGACGACCTGGACGATGACGAAGACGACGATGACGTGCCCATCACCAACGGCTTCGTCGGCGACTCGGACGACGAGGAGGACGATTCCGCCGCCGAGGAAGACAGCGCCGCCGAGGAGTCCCTCGACGAGGACGAAGTAGATCATGACGACGTGGACGAGTCCATGGGTGAGGACGAGGAGAGCGACGTCGACGCCCCGCCTGCCAAGTTGCAGAAGACGGGGGGCAAGCGAAGGTGAGGGGGGGGGGGGAAACGGAACATGAAAGAATTCAAGTAGAAAAGAAAACGAGGAGGGGGGCTCGGCTTGTTGCTTTCCTGGCGTTGGTCTAGTAGACTGGGTTTCACTATGTACTTTTTGGCAATATAATGAGTTGATACCTCCTGCAGGTTGTCCGTCATGTCGTGCATTCAAGGTATTAATTCCGAATTGCTTCGCATCATTTGGTATCGTCTGAACAGATCGAAGCAGCACGGGAGTGAAGAATATGATATAAAAAAGGTTGGAGTCCAGATCAATGTGACCTGACCTATGTTTCCTTCGTCTCGCTATGCAAAGCCCCTAGAAATACTCTACCCTCCCAGCCGTCCCAATAAGCATTCGCTCGCCGTTCTGGTCCTCCTGATTAAAATAAGTAAAAGTCTGCCAAAGATATATCCATTTGAACCCAGGTTAATTTTCCAGCGCCGCGCCATGCTAGGGGCCATTACGAATCTCGTGTCATCCGGAACCGAAAATACCAAAACAAGCGCCATTTCGCTGACCCCGTCTTTGTGCGCCGTTGTTGCTTTCTTTTGCCTTCCAAAAATAGTACAGCATGGAGTGTCTTGCGCAATCAATCCAATGGGGATCCAATGGGGTGGACGCCGTAAAATCCAAGTATGTAGGCGTTTGTTTGTTTAGGCGACGGCATGAAGCAGAGGCCTCATCATGGTAAAACACCTTGTCGCCATTGCTCGATCCGGTTCGATGGGACGCCGGAGCTATTCATGGGCATCTGCATTCCGCCACCGTAGGCTGGCAACACGCCGCTGTAGGGGTTCATATTGTTCATGCCATTATAGGCGCCCATGTTGTTAGGCATCGCGCCTAGGTTGACCATGGAGCCGCCGTACGCAGGTTGCTGCACAGGTGGCGCTGCGTACGAGTTGAAGACGGCGCTCGCTCGGTGCTGAAGAGGAGCACCACCGAACATCTGAGTGTTGAGTGCTGGGGAAGACATTGCGGCCTGGGGTCCAATACCGCCAGTACCATCGTTGAAAGCCCCGCCTCTGTAGCCGCCGGAACGATCGACACTTGGAAACTGTAAGCTAGTAGGCATTTGGTTTCTCATCGCCGCCATCTTGGCGTTGCGTTCTCTTGCGGCGCGGTCCTCCATTTCTAAACGGTGTCTCTCCTCCTGACCTCGGAAGTCGGCTTCCCTCTTCGGATGGGCAGCAAGCACGTTTGCCAAGCTCATCTGCGGCTTCAAAGTCGGCATCTGTGCTTCCTCCTCAGGTCCAGGTCCAGAGAGTTGGTTGAAGCTCATCTCGCGCTCACGGGCTTCGCGTTCAGCTTGTAGGCGTCGGCGGCGCTGGCCTAAGGTCTCGTCCCCAGGAGGTTTGGATGCCGCCTTCTCCTTCTCCTCCTTCTTGCCTTCATCAAGATCGCCAAACTGACTGAGCAGCTCAGTAGTGAAGACACTGCTAACAGGACGGGCCCTAGGCAGGGGGTTTTCAGCTTCGTCCTTGGCGGCCAGACGCTTCTTTCTGTCAGCCAGCGTCTCTTCTTCGACCTCATCCTCTTCGGGCTCAGGAGATGCGCCCTGGGCGGAGTAAGACGATTGCGGAAGATGGAGGCCGCTGTTGTCGGCCTTCAGGTTCTGAAAGCTCGGGCGAGTCATCATGAGAGCTCTGGGATCGTGTCCATGCAGACGGGCTCGACGATGGCTGAGTGGCTCGTTGTCCTCTATCTCGCGACGCTCCATCAGGCCAATGGGACGGTTCAGGTCCATCACGTTCTGCGCGCCTTGGTTTCGAGCCGCAAGGATAGCCAGAGGAACATCCTCGTCGTCAGAGTCCTCCTCGACAAAGTGCCCTTCCTCTTCCCAGGCCAGATTCACGCGACGGTTGTTCCTTTGCTTTCGCTGCGTCTCCGCGACTGCATCCATCTCTAACAAGGTGGCATGCATTCCACCAGGGAATTGTCGCTGAGTCCGCTCCTTCTGCTGCTGCTTGCGAAGCTGCAGCTCAGCGAGGAGAGTCGTGGGAGGCCCGTGATAGCCATCATCGCCAGAAATATCCTCATCCTCGTCACCCTCCGCGGTTTCGTGCTCGTCATCGCCAGATCGGATGCTTCGGTCGTCGTCGCTTCTTCCAGCCAATGCTTCGTGCTCACTAGCTCGGGTATCAGAATTGACGGGGCCAAGCCCGGAGCCGTCGTCGCTAAGCCTAGGTTGCTTGTCGTCACTCGCATGACTGTGACGCTTGCCAAGCCACATAAACGAAGATCGCTTCTTGGGCTGCTGCTGCTCGCCAGACACGGGGCGCAGCATCGTCGACGCCGCGACCGAGGCTCTTTTTCTTTCTTTTCCGTAAACCTCGTTCCCCAGCTTTCCAGCGTAGTTGTGATCTGTGAAGGCGCTAACAGGCGCGTGGGCGGAGGCGTCGAGGATACTGTCAAGGGTCGCCATGGCTGATCCATCCTTGACTTCGATCTCGGGGACGGTCGTAGAAGGAGTATCGAAATAGGCGCTCGCCCTTAGTTGCGCCGGCAAGTTGGACATCCTCGATTTTCGTTTGTCTGCATCCATTCGGGACAATCGCTGAGGGCGTCGCAGTGGCTCAGCCTCGGGCTCAATCTCGGGGTGAGCCACATGATCACCATCGTGGCTGGATCGTACAGAGCGCACTTCAGCACCGACAAGATGGAGCTCTTCTGCCGACAAGGCAGCAGCAAACGACTCTCGATGGCCTGCCAAGGGATCGGGTAGCCAAGAGTCTCGGTTGCTGTCCTTGACCGGGGACTCAAGATGGCGGGACTGTCGATTGTCCTTGATGGGAGACTCCAGGAAATGAGACTGTCGCTTTCCATCGAATGAGACAGACTGTCGATTGCCATCCAGGTCAAGGGCGCGAGAGCCCCGGTTCCCGTCCATCATACTGAGGATCTGGGAGCGTCGGTTGTCTCTGTCGGTAGTTTTCGGCTTATTGGACAGCTTCGGGGGCAAGTTGAGCATTGCAGGCACGCGCGCCGGATAATAGAGCATTTGCTGCCCAGACTCGGGATCCATATAAGACTGTGGTCGGGCCATGGTCTGAGGAGCAGGTCGCGGTATGGGGGCAGGAGCTTCGGGTTGTGGAGGTGAATGAACTTCGCCCTCCGTCTCGGGCACCCAGTGGACGCCATCAAAGTCACCAAAGGCATCCTGGCACTGTTGGAAGGTGGTGTCAGATCGAGACGTTCCCGGCCTCTGGGCTTCTCGCTGGGATGCAGGCTCCCTTGACAAGTTTCCTGAGCCCATTTCCAGCCTTTGCTTCTGCATGAAGTCATCGTCTCCCATCATGCCGTGGAAAACATCGGTGCTGGGCATGTTTGCGTCGCGAAGTTCGGGGGGGAAGTGGGGGGCACCATCATTGCTCTTGATGGGAGGAGATGAATCGGCCTTATCGAGGACATCCTGGGTCAGAGCAATGGGCTCCGACTCGGAAATCTCGGCCAAAGACATTTTAGTGGAGCGGACACTTCTGACAGAGGCCTTGCCGGGGCCGTGGCGTGAGAGGACGGATTCGACGTCGATTTCTGGTCGACCGGACGAGTTTTTGGATCCAGATCGAAGTCGGCCAGTAAGCGAGTGGCTCGGGGACATAACGTACCCGCCCGGGGAGTAGCCGCCGTGCCGCGCGGCGATGTTGGTCGAGACGATGGAGGAGGAGATGGAGTGGTTACGTCTAAGGTGCTCAACGACGGAGCCGGAGTTGCTGGTATAGTCGTCGATGGAGTTGGCTTTGAGGTTGGCAGCAAGCAGGGAGGATCGACGGGAGTCGGTTCGCTTTAGTTCGCCGTGGAGGTCTCGAATGGCATCGTCAATGGAACTAGTCATAGACAGACGCTCAGCGGTGGCCTCGAGCTGGGCGATATTGCCGACGTAGGCACCGAACCGTGGGTTAATGTCGGGCGTCGGATGCTGGATGGCAAGGGAGTCGGAGTCAGAGGTAGTGCGCACGATGGGCCTGGCTCGTGGCTGGGCTCGTCGAGTGTGAGGTTGCACGCTACCGATGCGCACAGGAGACGTTGAGATGGAAGCAGAGTCGTGAGATGAGGCGCTGTCCTCGGGGATCTGGTCGAGGGCGACGAGTACAGCGTGTCCAGGGGACGCAGAAGTGGAGGATGCAGATGGGGGGGTGGATGTGCAGGCGGACGCTGAGGCGGTGTTGATCCGAGTGGCGCTGCGGGCTCTGGAGTGGTCAATTCCTGGCGGTGGCGCTGGGGCACCTTCGTATTGCCGGCCCCTGACCACGCATGCGCCGACGACGCTGGGGCTATTTCGGGGCGACGAGGTGAAGGATGTTGGCGAGATGAGCACCGACTGTTGCTGGTTGATGCCACCTTGGTGGTTTTTACCTTGGCTTTGGGGTTGGCTCTGGTTCTCGCTGACGAATCCAGCTGACCCAATCGAGCCGGGGTGAGAGGGAGATACGCTTGAATGTGAAGGAGAATCAGAGACACCGTCCGCTGAACCTGCCGCGTCCCGGGGGCTAGGATCGCTGAGCACAGTGGTCGAGGCCCGCCCCAAGGCCGTGGGCAATTGGTGGGTGTCGCCTGTGGGCTTGTCGCCACCAGCGCTCGCGCCAGTGGAACCGGGAACTGCAGCACCACCACCACTACCACCACCATTCATCTTCGAACTGATGCTGCTGTTGTCCATCATCCATGAGTCGTCAATCATGCTGAGCGGTGTTGAGCTCAGGTCGGCCAGCGACAGGAAAGGCATCGTCTCAGGGCTCGTCGTTTGAGGTGTCGATGCCGACGACGACAGCGCAGCGTCGCTTCGGGGATCGTAATCGTGACTTCGATCTGCGGCGACCGCACTGGAACTCGTTTGCGCGGCCATTTCTGCTTTCCACAACGCACACACTGCGCTGTGGTTGATGCTTGGCTGACGGGAAAAGGTGAAGAATGCACCTTTGTATTAATTCTTTTTGGCCCTCTGGTCCGGCGCGGGTTCTTTGAGCTACTTCAGGGTCCGGTCCTTCAGCTCGGTGGGTATCCGGGGACGATAGGGCGAGTGAATTCGTAGCTCGGCTGGTCTCGCCAGAGCCGAGACATGGAGATCACACAGTAGGCGAGGGGCGAGAACCACAAAGGATGCGCTTGAGATGTGCACAAAGGTCACGGGTCAGCAGCCCATGATATGACGCTGGAGTCGGTGTGTTGGTTGTGCTGCGAGCGGTGCGAGCGGTGCGGGCGTGGCTGGATAGCAGTAGTTGGTGAGATAGCGTCGTGGGGGGAGGATGGTGAACTGTGAATGGCGGGTGGATGCTCGAGTGATGGTCGCGTGTGGCGCCTGGAAGCTGGGGAAGGTAGATAAGGGACAGAAGGAAGGCCGAGTGAGATGTGAGATTGGAGAGACAGGGACGTCGAAAGATTGCCGGTCCGTTGGATGGGTGGGTGGGTGAGAAGAGATATCGATGCTCGCCCAGGATGCGAAGTCAAAGTCGCTTCGAAAGCCAAAGAGGGATGCGTAGGGCGAAAATAGGCGAGCGGGAACGGGCGGGAAGGATCCCCATAGAAACAAACAAAGGGAATGGCCACAGAAGGCTGGAGGCTGAAGTTTTAAAAAAAAAATTCAAACCAAATGCCAGCACAGACTAGATGGGCTGGCTTGACCAGGTCGATATGCGCCGAGTGGCCGTTGCACCGGGTATCCTGGTGTTTCGCTTCTGTGGTCCAGTCAGGGTCTGTGTCAGTCAGTGCCAGTTCAGGTACAAGCGGTCCCCCCAGACAGTCCCCCACCAAATAGCAGTGGATGTGGAGGATCGGGTTGGAAGTCGAGACGACGGAGACCAGGGATGTACTGTAATTATTGTACAACAGCAAACGCACATACCTATTCGTACGCACGAAGCATGGACACGGAGTGCAAGCAGACGAGCTGGTCTCTCCGGAGAGGGACGTGATTTCCCCCAAAGTGGCGACTGGTGCGTGATACAGCCAACGAGACGAGGCAAACGGGGACTGGAGGAGCGCAGGTCGAGTCGCACGGCGCGGGCAGGACGACAGCTGCAAGGTCCCAGACACGGAGTGGACGAGACAATGAGGCGACAGTAGCAGGGAGAGAGACAAAGCTGAGATTGGCGAGGCGTGTTTGTTTTGACAGTCGGCCAGCCAGCCAGCGGTTGGAGGATGCGCCGTGGGTTCTTCTGGGCGAATGGATGTCTGGTGGAAGTTGTACGCACTTGGACGAGGTGTAGTTGGAAACCTATGCGCCGTCCGGGGTGCAACGACGGAGGAAGGATGGAAGACGGGATGGACCATCCGAGACCGAAAACCAAACACCGAATCCGGGATGAGGAAGGCGCGCTTGAAAACCAAAGCACACGGAACGAGCCAAGTTCCTCGTCGAAGATGTCACTCGTCGAGGTCTCGTGGAAGTGACCGCCTCCTCCATTCGTCGGTGTCTGGCAATGGCCAAGTCATGTAGTCGCGGTGCTAACGAAGTACCTACTAGTAGTGTGGTTCCAGGGACACTTGGAGGGGACGCTACTTTCCATGTGGGTGGCAGTGCGAGTGCCGGGCCGCATGCAGCTGCACTACATTGGTCTAGGTACGTACCTAGGTAGTAAACTCCATCCACGATATCTATTACTGCTATTACTATTAGCCTGGAGAGGCTCCAACATGAGTAATGGCCGTGCCGCATGTGGCTACATCATCAGCGCATAAGCTCTGAAGCTTGAGTCTAAACTTGTTTAGATGTTGCCGCGGTGAGTTCCTTGTTGATTTCACGAACTTGAACGTGCATCCATCGTGAGATATCTGGCTAGTAGGCTGTTTGCAGTCCCCAGGTAGATAGATAGGTAGGTAGGTAGGTAGCTTTTGCCCCAGATGCCAAGTCAAGGCGGGGCCGCCAAGCTACGGTAATAACGAGCACTCGGGCACTTCATCTACCCACTTGCTACCTAGTACGTAGCAGAAGCAGGTCCTTTCCCAACTTCCGTCCACACATGCATCCTACAGCACGCCAAAATCCACTTGAAAACAGCTCAGCCATCGGGCACAGATTGATGGGCTTCATGGATGTGGCTGTGGACGGACCTGTGGAAACGAAACAGTCGTTCTCGACGGGGGTCCACGTCCAGACGGTTCAGAAGTGACGCAAGGGGAAAAAAGAAAGAAAGAAAGAAAATTCAGACGTCTGTTTCAAGTGTAGCTTTTTTTTCTTTCGTATCAGATATATCCCCAGCTTCTTTGGCTAATACCTACTAGATTAAGTACATTGTAGAGGGCTGTTGGTGTCACTCATCCAGCGCCATCACCGTCACAATCACCATGCTCATTTCAGGCCTCACCCGAATGCCACCCTCTTATCTCACCCGCGGCTCTTCTTCTTATCTTCCATCTTGACCCCAGATACCGGCATATCCTCCCGCAAAGACCGCCCGCTACCTAGGTGCTAATCTATGCACTAAGTTATTCGTACAGTACCAGGACTCTTCCTGTGGGTGGAGGCAGGCTGCGCCCAGCTATTCCCGACTCAACCTAGGCCCGCCGCCCCATTTTCCAAGTTTTAGGCCCCTGTCAGTCGACTCAGTCGGGGATTCTCATAGGTCTCTGCCCAGCAAAGAATTGACGATGACGCCTACATGACCTACTACATGTGCGCTTTGCCTTGATCTCGTCGACGCAAGACAAGTGATCTTGCGCCGTCTCTACCCTAGTAGCCTTACTGGGCGTACAGCCAGTTCGTTCGTTCGAGTGCGTATGTGCTTGTACTGGGCTGGGCTGAACCAGTTCTCGTGCTAGTTACTTGCTACTACTGCTCCGCCTCGAGTCTAGAGGTGAGTCTGTTGTATCCAGCTCAGCTACTGTAACATCCTTCAGTGCAATCTGGATAGAGAAGATGCAACGTCAAACTCCCGACACTCGTTCTCACCTGGTAATCCCACGTCAACATTGAACAGCCAACATCGTTAGCCAACACGAACAACCACAACCCACCCCGGTCCGCCACGATGCACCTCATCACTCTCCCGCTCCAAACCCATTGGCCCTGATTTGCCTACTTATCTCGTCCCCTATGGCCTAGGGCACCATTATTACACCGTGGCACGCCCCAACCGTAACGCACCGTCGCCACGTTGTCCTTCATCTCCCCCCGGGCAGGAAGCCTGACCCATGTCCAGGCACAAATCCTTCAATGAACAGCCCGAGAACCAAAAAGAAAGAAACCGGTCGTACATAATCTCATGCAGGCAGCATGTCCGAGTTCTGTTTTTCCTTTTTTCCTTTTTTTTTTTTTTTCCCTTCCTCGTCTCAAGCTTTTTGCAATCCTGATCCTAGCTAGTATGGTCTGCGGCCTGGAAAATGTCTGGCTTTTCTCCCGAGGTTTTTGTTATCACGTCGGATCGCGGACGGGGTTATCTGTATCCCTGTTGCGGTAGTCCGTAGGAGAGACTACCCATCAGTTTGATACACGGCGTGACGGCTTGCATTCCCCGGTGTCTGTGCCCCCGAAGCTTGCCCTGAGTCTTGATATGCTTTTCCCAAGCTCCCATCTCGCGGCCTGTGCTCTACCGAGCGATGTAACCTCGTAGTCTCAACGATATCTTCGGTCTGTCCCAAGTAGATTCCCCATTATAAAGTGCCTGCATGCATCTCAGGGCAAGGGCACACAGAATTTCATTGTACCCGATGCATCATCCAGCTCATTAAGTGGCATTATATTTGTAGTAGATGTATGAGTAATGTTTGGTTATCAAGCACTATGTACTGTAGATGCGCTGTTCAAATCCCTCTAACCCTTGCTCCTTGCTCCTTGCTCAATTACTGTCATATTCCGTACTGATGCAGGTCCAACTACCGTGTTCGTCGGTCCATCATCGCTTCTCGGCTTCTCGCTGCCGCCCCGACTCGACCGTCTCTGCAATCTGTGCGGTCTCAGCTGCCCCTGCTGTCTCCTCGGTGGACTGTTGTGTCTCAGCCGCAAGCCGCTGCCGCTCCTCCACAGTGAGGTCGCTCTTAGCGGATCCAATCCTAACGAAAGGCAGCAGCAGCAACGGCACCGCTGCCACGCCCACCGACAGCCAAAAGGCGACCTTGTAGCTCTTCCGCTGGCCTAGATGGCTCGTTTCCCCCACCGCGATGTCGGCCATGCCCAGCCAGAAGCAGATGCCCAGGAACAGCACGCTGTTGATCATGGCCCCCGCGAGGCCCTGCAGGTGGTTGGGTAGGTTCGTCGTGATGAAGACGTTGCTCACCGTGTAAGTGATGTCGATGCCCATGGTCGCGCACACCATCGACGGGAACACGTACGCCCAGTAGCTGGGGTTCTCCGGCATGATGGCGAACAGCAGCGTGCACATGAGGTTGGCCACCGCCGAGATGACAAGCAGCAGCCGCCCCGGCAGGAGGTGCAGCGTGAAGCCGCCGACGGTGGCGATGATGAGGCCGCCCGCGAACATCGGGGTGTACCACACGGCCGTGGTCAACGCCGACTGCTCCAACACGAGCTCAATGTAGAAGGTCGAGTAGAAGAGGAACAGCCCGAACACGCCGTACCCCATGAACAGCGCCACCATCAATCGCGTCATGTATCGCGGCGAGAACAGGTCTGCTGGTAACAGAGGGTTGCTGGCAACCCGCGTCTCGACGTACCACGCGCCAACGAGGAATCCGACGCCAAGGATCAACGTCACAATGATATACGGCGTCTTCCAGCCGCTCGGGGCGTGCGAGCTATCCGTGATGGCATATACGACGAGTAGCAGCCCTGGGGCAATGGTTGCAAATCCCCACCAGTCCATATTCACCGCAACTCTCTTGTCGTGGTAGTCGAACGGGATGCATAGCAGAGATGCAGCAGATACGACGCCGACTGCGATGGCCCCGATCCAAAAGTACCAGCGCCAGTTCAGATACTGGGCGGAGAGGCCGCCCACCAGGATGCCCAAGAAGAAGCCCAGCGGCGCAAAGGCGCCGTACAGCCCAAAGATGGCATTCTTGCGAGGTCCCGGGCGGTATATCTTTCCCAGCAGCATGACGCCTCCGGGGAGGTAGGCGGCGGGCCCGAAACCCTGCATGGCACGGCACATGATGAGCATCATGTAGTTCTGGCTGAAGCCGGCGATGAGACACCACGCGAAGAACCACAACAGCCCGGCGTTGAAGAGCACGTAGCCGCCGTACTTGTCGCCAATGCGGCCCATGGGCAGAAGGAAGGACCCCGTGATGAGGGAGAAGACGCTGGCTGGCCATGTCTGCGAGGCCTCCGGGATGTCGAGTGCGACGGCAATGGGCGGGAGGATGATGTGGAAGCCACTAACGAAGAATTCCTGCGAGTGCGGGTTAGTTCCATGTCCGTGTAAGGATGCAAGGTCCCCTGAAGGTCTCGTAGGTTTAAGGACAGTCGACTTACTGCTAGCAGCATGGAACCCAATAGGGCAACGCCGAAGCCGACTTCAGCCCATAGCGAGGCGAAAGTCGCCGGTCTTTGGCGGCCCAAAACTTCGACGTCGGGCACGGCCTCGGGTCCGGCGCCGGCTCCGACGCCGGCAGCATGTTCTTCGTCGTGGGCTGCCATTATATCCAAAAGACAAGACAAGACAAGATAACTAGAGGTTACTCAACCTCGAGATGAAGCAATCCCAGGACCCGCGGGGAACAAGCGCTTCTATGTAGAGCCCTACTCGGCGGAACCCAACAGCCGCTTCTTACGAGTCGCTCGGAGATGCCCCCCGAAACATGCGCCTGGGCTTCCCAAATGGTCCAAGCGGCGGTGGATCGGGAGGGTGTCGGTGATGCTTCTTTGGGGATAGCGGCATCTACAATGACAAGAGAATAACTGCCTGAATGCGAGTCGATGCAGCAGTGAGTTCGGCAGCGAGCCAGAAAGCCGGACGAGCAGTTCCCTATATAGTGACAAGTCCCTGGGTATGTTCTGTTGTGGGGGGGGCTGCTATATTGATTTCTAATCCTATGCTGCTCGAGGGCGTCATGAACGTTCGAGACGGTGAAATGAACTGTCAGCGTCGTCATTTTCCCATGGTTCACGGTTGACTAGGTGGAATAGGAAGTGAAATGACGACCGAATGTATTTCGGTCGTCATTTTGCCATTTATTAATTAATAAGTAAAATTGACCCCCAAATGCCTTTCGGTCGTCACTTTTGTACGTCTTCAGCATAGACAGGGGAGTTAATTCGCAACACGACAACCGCATGATCTTTCGCGAGATTACAAAATGCCGAGCTAGCTAAGATGTTGCTTTTGCAAAGCCGCGAGATCAGTCGCGCTGAACGGTTTGCCCAGAGTTGACTTGGAGTCTCTTTCCGTAACTTCGAAATCACTCTCGGGGTCCCCATCGCATTCCCAAGGGTCCACGGTACCTGCAATGGCCGCATATTCTTCCCCTTTCCGTCTGCCGCGTATAGTTCCCCTATCCGTTTGCCGACCCGCCCACCTAGTCACGGGCAGCTATTCAAGCTTCATCCCCCCCGCACGAACCTTACGGTTGGGTCCCGCTGCCAAGACCCGTCTTAGGACTCTTCGATCGTGAGATGGTCTAAGGATGGTGGGCGAGGGTGTTTCCGTCATCTGATCGGTTTGCGAGAGCGAAGCTCGATACGCAAGGAACAGAAGATGAGATGGGCACATACATGATCCAAAGTGAACTTGACAGTCGAAACTATACTAAACGAGTTGCTTCATCGTATCTACGTGCTTGTAAAGTTCTGTATGCCGGAGTTGAGTCAAGTTGGTTGATCTTACCACAACAATTGAATGGCTGGGTCTTTGAGACTCTCGATGATACCACGTAGAGTCACAGGTGGTTTATTCTTCATTATTCGTTCAATCGAAGCCAAATGTTTCTCTTGTTCTCTCTTCGCATTTATGGTCGCAGGGGCTCTATGGAAGTTTCGCCAGGCCTTAGTCGGGCGAGGAAAGAGAGCACTGCTCGACGCCAACGGCCCATCCTTGAGAGAATACAAGTCTACGACAAGCTATGAATCAAACATTCTAGATTTACATTGCAGTTCAAGCTAACCCTAGCTCAATTACTGCCTTAAATTACTGCCTCGATGGCGACACGCTCGCGTGTAGTTCTGCCACCATTTGGCCCTACGAAACCGAGCTACCCTAGAGCGAGGACGAAATCCGTATTGGAAAGAGATGTCGTTGAGATATCGCCCCCTTCAACTTCCCCCTTACACGCTTCTAGACAGGAATTGAGAGCTTCGAATCGTACTCGGTACTTTGGAGTCGATATAATACTGTGCACAGTCTTTTTGACAGTATGTAGTGCTCTTCGCAGACTCCACCTGTCATCTAATGCCTCCTTAGGATTAAGGTCCGTTGCAGCTACCGACCGTTCTCAACAAGGAGGTTAAATCACTATTGATCATAGTTTAGTATAGCTGACACAAAACGCTGTAACATCTTCATGCAAGTTGCTGCTTTCCTTCCTCGCGTTCCCGCGGGGGACAACCCGGTAGCACACGCAGACTCTGGGGTTCTACGACATCGGCAACACAACCACACATAATCTCACTGCATGGCCGGACGCCGCTAGATGTTAAAGCCTAACTGCAACGACACAGTCGCAATGTTACTGCGTGCGACACGGCAGGTTGTAGCCACAGAGTTACAGAGCGTCAGGTTGTGTGAGAGTTCCCAACTGCAGAACTTGTTGAGCTCGAGGCTAGGAGTCCAGTGCTACGGTGCTCAATGTTGGTTTTGTGCTTTTGCTTGATGGGTGAGTGTCACTGAGGCTTGCCCCTCCCACGTCCGGCGTGCGTTTGCTCGTCCGGTCTCGGTAGACTCTAGTTCAACGACACGACCGTTCTCAAGCCGCTGCCCGAACCGCTATCTACCGGGTCTGGGCGCGTAGCTTTTGCTCTCGGCTCCCCCGGCAGCGCAAGGCAAAGCGGATGAGGGGGCACATGGCGAGTGGAGACGGGCAAGACGCGGGGCGATCCTCGCTCGAGTGGGTTGAGTTGCGGTTGCGATTGCGGTTGTCAATCGTGGTGAGCTTTCGGGTCTGTGCTAATTTTACGACGGCTACGGGGCAACTAGCCGTAGATCGACAGGAGAGGCGGACATTTTCAGATCGTCGGATTTTGAGCCAAGACTTGAGATAGTTGGGTTGCTTGAGGACTTTTGCTGTGGACTCCAGCTGTGGACTCCAGCTGCGAATGGGCCCTAGTCGTCCGCATCTCACAATGAGGGTTGGTTTCAAGCTACTGTGTGAAATCTGATGCATAGTCGTCATCATCCTAACATACTTAATGACCTGCTTGGGCATCATGCCACTGTAGAAGGAACTTGGAAACTTCTACTATTCCCCGGAGCTAGAGACAAGACTCAGCTCAGACTGCATACGTACATTACGAGCCGGCGAGCTGAGCGGTGTGCAGCAGCGAGGATGAAAGGGAGTTGACGTCTCCGGCCTCCGACCGGCAGGGACGCATGCCCCCATGTCCGCTCACGGCCCGTGTAAACTTGATACCCCTACTTTGGACGTGCATCCGGGGGATATCGACCGGAAAGACGGAGACCTTGAGATGGGCGCGCAGGGAGCGAGGTCCACGCGTACGGAATACGGGATTGGGCTCGGGGGACGCAGACACGAGAGGGACGAGGAGGTGAGAGAGAATGGGCGATGGAGGCTGGGGCGATGCCGGCATCACCTGACGAGGCGAGGCATACGGGCACGGGTCGTAGAGGCCTCACCGATTCGAAGGTGGCAAGCTTGGCCAGGACGTTATCCAAGGGGCCTCATTATGGGTTGTCCTGGGCGTCAGGAGAGATGCCCCATGGGATGGCCTTAGAGAGAGGAGAGCCAGCCCGGACTCGGCGTTGAAGAGGTGGTGCCGGAGTTGCAAGGGCGGTCTTGTCGACGTCGCGAGAAAGGCGCACCATGGCATCATGCGTAACCGGGAGACAAGCCTCAGAAACGAGAGCCGCCGAGGGATCTCCTGTTCAAGACGCAACCCCCAACTAACAGATGCGCCATCTGCGATTTCACAACCGGGCCCGGTATTTGGGGCTGGGCTTGCACGGGCATCGTGAGAAGGGACGGGGCGTGTGTGAGCGAGGGGGATCGGGAGACAGGGGTCCACGGATGCATCTGGGACATGGCAGATGCGGTGTGTGTGTGTGGGGGGTGAATAGTTGAGGGCCGTGGACGTGGAACTCCGTTGGCGTGGGAGGCCAGGCGAGGTGAGGCCAGAAAGAGGCGAGGGAACGTGGGATGCTTTGAAGAGCTTTTTCTTCTTCTTCGTATCATGTGTCCATAGTCGCTGTTGCAGCTTCGTTGTTCGTGAGGATCTGATTTGTGCTGCGGGTGCGTGGGTGTTGGGTGGTTGGGGCGATAAAGACGCATCTGCACTTGTGGGAGAGCATTTGTGTTGGGCGACGGAGCAGGCCGAGTTTGTTGGTTAATTGGTCTCTGAGTAGTGTTGTTGTCTCGTCTTGCCTCTGGGGAGTCGTTGGTAGAGGCGATGGCACTGTCACGTCCTACGGACATGGGATGCGGGATGAATGCGGGCGGATGAATGTGTGTGGGATGTGGAATGCACAGTATGTAGTTTGCTTCTGTAGGAGTGGGAGGCGGAAGGGCTGTTGCGTGGGGGAGCGTCGCTTTCGTCCCAGGGGCCATCCCCCGTCAGTTTCAGAGGATGCATCCATTGGAGTATGGAGGCATGTGAACGCATGTATGTGTAAGAGGGCTCGGGATGCTGCTTGGGACTCCTGTAGCGACCGAGCCGGTGTGTAAAGAAGGTGAACAAGGGGTAGTGTATCTATTCTGTGGGTTGGCATTCCAAGGCATCGTTGTTGTCAAAGCGGCAGCATCCAAGAATTGACGTCCAAGGAGCTGCTGCTCGGGCTTGTGTAACCCGAGACAGTCGACTTCTCATTGCGACTAGGGGATATCAGTACATAGCTGGCTGCAGCACTAACATCCCTGCGGATCTGGGCCTCTCAGAATCAGAAAGGGCAAGAGGAGTGAGAGTGTGATGGATGGACCAAGACGATAAGCGCAGTTGCACTGGATGGAGGACAGTTCACCATGTCGCCACAGTGATCACGACCACAGGCGGCTGAGCCTAACAACCGTACTCTCGGCCGTTGCCCATTTGCGTCGGGTCCATCAGTGGAGAGCCGCGTCGACCGCGCGAGAAGGCTGTCGCCGAGTTCCACGCTTTGCGAGAAGTGTCGGTGAGAGGGGGCTGCAGGAACATCACGGCGGGAAGATCCTAGAAGCAGTAGGCTACCTAATGTAGCAGCACCTAAGCAGCATGCGGGTCTGTCTAGGTAGCGAGCTATCTATCCCGGGCAGCGCGGATTCGGAACCCGGGTGGCTTGTTGGCGGGCTGCAGCAGAAACGGGTTTGCCAGGTCGGACTTTCGACGTGCCCTGTTTTTGGTCGTGCTGCTCCTGAGTGTCGTGCGTGCTGCGAGCTGCGAGCTGCGAGCTGCGTGCAGGCGGTGATGCATTCGTTGAGTATGTGCTGCTGCTACTGCACTGCACGCAGCGTCACGTACATGGCACAGGGAGACATGGAAGACTTGGAACTCGGCAATACGTACAAATGCCAATCTAAATGCCGTACCCGATGCTCAACTGTCATGGTCGCTTTCCGGTTCCCCTGAACGGCTTGGAATCACGTTGAACCTGGGGAAGTTGAGACACCCGAGCGCTGGCACCTGTCGATGCTCGGCTTGCAATCCTTGACGAGAATCAAGCCACCCATCCTTCCCTTCTGCGGCGGGAATGTTTTGAAACATGTGCGAGTCGAAGCTACGAGACTGTGGGCTCTGAGTCACAGCATAGTAAACTGGCAGCTATCCCGACTGAGAGACAGTGCAGGTGACACAATACTGAAGTACCGCACCGTATGCCACCGAAGACGTCCCCCATGTTAATGATAACCCCACTACCAGGGACCATCCCACAACCGAAAGCAAACCCCCCACCAGTTTTGCGGCGTTGACAGAAATAACCCATCGCCAGACTCTGGAGCTGGTGAGTCGGTAGCTGGTGTTCTTGCTCACAGGGAAGAAGTTCCAGTTTAGGGGACTAGGATAGCGTACCACGCATTCAATAATAGCCGATATTTATTAGAGACCTCTGGCCGTGCTACGGTATGGAGAACCACGGTAGGCATTCGTTCTTGCGGATGGTACGGAGTACGGATGGTACGGACGGTACTTGTCCGAAGCCTGGGTTCCTGCTGTGTCGAATTCTTAGTGTAGACGCATAATATTGGAGCTCTCCTTGTTTCCCGTCTTCCGTCGTCGACTTGTATGACTCTTTGACCTCTGCGGAAACTCATTGTCATGAATGAGAAACTCTGGACTGGGGGATCCGCACCTATTCGTCCTGTCCCTGGTGACAGTCGATGGTGCCTTGACTGGTGCTCTCCCGCGTGCTCGCCCGGTAACTAGTATCCGCCGTCCGCGGTCCCGGTGTCCCACGACATGCGAAACCGCACACCCACAGGGCAGGGAAAGAGACCACACCGGTAGTTAGTTAGTTAGTTGTGGCCGTTTGCTTTGATGTTCCCTTGCCTTGCCTTGCCTGGCGCCCTTGTTTGGCGGACCCCGGGGGGGAAACAGCTGGGACGGCCGGTGCTTGTGGCGGTACCGTCCTCGCAAGCTAGTAGGCCTAGAGGTACTAGAGGTACTAGAGGAAACGGGGTGGCGACTGTACCTCGTCATACGAAGCAGGAGGCTCGCCGCTGGACACAGTACCTGGGCCGTCAGGTAGCTGGGGCAGTGGGGTGGTGAGACCTACCAGTGCCTTTCCCCGTCGTGGATGCGCCCAGTGATGCCCCGGGGATGCACTTGTGACCGCCCACCGGCCGCCTCGAACAGTACGACGAGTCGTCGACGTAGCCCAGGTACCTGGGCCGCCTGGGCACACCAGCCGGGTACCTCGACGGTGTCTCCAACTAGTCCGTCCCTTGTCCGCCCCGCCCGCCCAGCCCGCCCAGTCCGCCCAGCCCGCCCAGTCCGCCCAGTCCCTTGACCAGACCGAAGCCGACGCAGTCTTTCAACGTCTTCTTGGTCGCTCTCATCTGAGCCCGTTCCTCCTCGGCCGTCTTCGTCGCTCTTCTCTCTCACCCTTCCGCATCTCCCTCCTTGTCACCCATTTTCACGAGCCCTGACGACGTTTACCAGCGCCGCATCGCGTTTCTCATCAGTATAAACCCTCTGCTCATCCGCCCGTAATTGTTCTTTGACCCTGTTGCGACTCCAACGAAGCATTGACCCAAGACGTCGCCGCATTTTTGTCCACCCCTGCCCCTCAGCTCAGCACCAGCCAGCCCAGCTACCAGGACCAGCACCGCGCCGCAGAGCACGGAGTCGGTCAGTCACGAGTCGTCCGCCGTCGCTCTTTTCGCCCTCCTTTCTTTCATCATGGCCAAGCCAGAGCAGCCACGCCGACGGTTTGCTCCCGTCCCAATTGAAACCACCTTCGAAACGTTCCGCGGCAAGACGGGCAAGCAGAAGCAAATCATCTACCAGAGCCCGCCGGACTCGCACCACATGACCCAGACCATAGTCCGCATGGGGCCCAATCCCGAGCCAACCCCCGAGGCCTCCCCGCGGTCGCCGTCGCCGGTACCGCGGGAGCTGCAACCACGTCGCCGTTTCGCGCCCCAGTTGATCGAGTCGTCGAGGAGGAGCCGCCGAGTCGGTGATGTTGGACCAGCCACGAGGCCCACCGATAAAACCGACATTTCCCCCTACACAAAGAACATCTACACCGCCACCAAGCAGCATCGGGCAAGGAAGTACGATGGACGGGGACACGGCGACAACTCGAGTCCTCTGGCTCGTCCGCAGGTGCCCACGCGCCGCGAGTCCGAGGATGAGAACGTCACCAGGTATCTGCTGGAGCTGGCTGCCAAGGAGGCAGAGCGTCAGATGCAGGAGACTGCTCTGGCGGCCTTCCCCAACAGCCACGCTCGCGAAGGCGGCATCGATCACTTCTACTTCCGCGAGAGTTCCGGAAGCGACAACTCGTCGGAGAGCACCTCGCCCGCCCGCAACGACAGCGGCCGCGGGCGTGCCCGGCGCTCCTCGTCCGGCCAGGAAATGAGCTGGTGGCAGAAGCACATGCAGGAGCACGTCGAGCACATGACCCACGACCAAGACGAGATGGCGGTCGACGAGCCCGAGCCTCAGCACGACTTCCAGCCCGACTTCAAACACGCAGAGATGGCTGCCGTCATGGAGGTGGAGACGGAGTCGGAGTCGGACAGCCACGGCCACGGCCACGGCGACTCAGCAATGCAGACAGACGCGGATCTCGACAAGATGGATCTGGCCGTACCCCCGGATCCGATGTGGACCACGTCCAGGAAGCCGTCGATGCACGACACCCACGGTCCCATTGGCGAGACCTTCATGCCGCTCATCCAACCTGACCCGTATGTCACGAGCCAAGCAAGAGATAAGGCCTTCCTGCCTGCACCTGCACCACCCCGGCCCATTGGAGAATCTCCGATGCCATATGTCCCGTCGGTGTCTCCCGGCAGGCCTGCAGACTTCCCCTACGCCAAACCCTCCCAACTACCCCCGGACAGCAGCTTTCGAAACCAGGCCGGGCCCTTTGCTCGTCCATTCGGAAGCCTGGGTTATAAGGCACCGGTTCCCCAGTTCCAGAAGAGGCGCCCGGCCATATCTCCCCCCATGCTCGGCAAGGATCTCGTCTTCCGGAGGTGTCCGTCGCCCAAGCAGACCAAGCTTGAGCCCGATCACCTATTCGCCGACCGCCATGCCGAGGAAAAGTCCCGGGATGTCTCGGGTCAGAAGGGTCTCTGGAGAGGCTACTGCTACAGATCAGAATCGAATGATGATTACCTGGTGCCAGCAGACCTGCATGCCCCACACATGCTGGGGACCCTTCAGCCACCGGCTACTCCCGGCTACCCGGGCGTGGAGCATTTTGCCCATTTCGACATGGGCATGCGAGATGAGCCTGCATTCTTAGACTCCAACGGCGAAGATCCCGGGACGGCCGAGCTCCGGGCCCGGAACCGCGAGCCTAAAGGTGTGCGTGTGCTCCATGGCTACCGTGGCATCGACAGGACTCTGCAAAAGCAGAACAACCTCGAGGAGCTTGACGAGAAGATCGCCCAGGAGTTTGACGACTCCTTTGTTACTCAAGTCTACAACTATCTCTCCCTGGGCTACCCGGCCATGGCCCGGTCTTATGACGAAGAGCTATCCCAGATTAGCCTCATGAGCATCAAAGAACTGGAGAAGGACGACGAGAAGCAGCTGGCCCAGGGCCACCTCGTAGAGGCGGAACACCTCGCGCCCCAGGAGCAGCGATGCCCGCGGTGGAAGGCCCTCCGGTCTTACATCACAGAGTGGGCCAGGCAACATCCTGATCTTGACAACCTAGACCCGGTGGGATGGGGCGTCCCAGAGCGAAGAGGCAGCTGGGCCATCTGATTGCTTGTTTTATGACATCGCGCAACTATCACGCGGCATCCTCGGCTGGGAAGCACCAGTGACACGAGGAGGGGTCGCAGAGGCATTGTTGGATTGGAGTTGTTCCTTTTTCCACGACTGTTTTCATCTCATGGACTGGGCGTTTTTGTCGTTGTCTTGTCAGAGAGGGGGGGTGCGGGAGATGCAACCCCACTGTTACGTTGTATATACATATTAGCGAGGGAAACCCCATTGAGAGCCTTTTTATGCACTGAAACGGAAACGGAGGGGACACGAGCTAGGTTCTTGGTTAGTACGGAACTTGGAAAGAAAGACGGATAAAGAGATAAAGCAAGAGAAGGGCTTTTACAAGGGGGTGACTTGTGTCTAGATGAGAAAGAGGATTGCGGTAGAGAAGACTAAGACCAAAGAGCTAGAGACGGAAGGGATGGATGACCGGTCGACGCTAGATGCAATAGACACTGTGGCCTGCTTCGAGTCCGATTCGGATCTCGACTTGAATCTTGTTACTGGTTGCCTGAGATTGAACTAACATTCATATGAAACAGTCCTTCCATCGAGCTACTCTAGGAAACAACCTTGACGATCAAACTCAGGCTTGATTGCCATCAAGGACTAGCACTCTCCCTTGGTTCCATGATTGTCACCCTAGCATCTCCTAGAAACTCTAGCATAACTCTTCTGCGCTCCTGGGGTAACTTAGATAAAAATAGAGGACTCGTCTAGTTCTTTTTGGAGCCTCGCTAACGCATCAGGGCTCATGTCCACACGGCCGCTTTGCAGAAGTTCCTTAGCATTTTCTACACAATCACTTTCCACGGCCAATTCATAAGCTGTTTTACCCTCGTTGTTCTCTTGGTTCAAATTCTTCGTGTGTTGCACCAGGATCCGGAACCCTTCGAAGTTACGGGAGCGTGCTAATATATGGAGCGGTAAGTTGCCGTGCTGGTCCTTCGTTTCGGTAGAGATTCCACCATTTGCCATCACAAGCTGTTGAACCAGCTCTTGGGGGCAGTCTGCCAGATAGGCGCAATGCAGAGGCGTGCGGCCCTCAAAGGCTGTCGTGGTTAAGTGCTGAGGGTCTAGAATTAAGTCTAGAAGGCATTGTGCGCCTCCATATGCTCCGCTTTCTAGTGTTCCATGCAGAAGCGTCCCCCCCGAACTGTTGACCTGGGTTAATAACTGTTGCAATCGGATGATAGCAGGCTCCTCATTTCGCCTGTGAAGATGAAGCCTTGGCGTCGTCCGGTCTGACTCGTACAGACTTGGAAATGCGTGGCCAAGCACGCGATGTGAAATCCGTGTTGTACGGTGTCCGAATAGGATGCGTCCAAGATTGGCTTCTATCAGCTCTGGGGGAAAACTGGTCAGGAATGCTTCCAGAACGACACTACTTTCGGTTTCCATAGCCTCGATGAGAAAAGATATGGCATTCGAGCTATGCCCATCGGCAAAGCTGCGAAGAACTCGGATGAGTTCCAAATCTCGCCGTCTGATTGTTTCACTCATGGGAGAAGCTCCAATCCTACCAAGGTACGGAGAGATTCCTTGTTGCATGAGGTATTCGCAGACATGAGTATGCCCGTTTCTAGCAGCAAGACTGAACGGGGTCAGGAAGCCTCCATGCCCCTTAGGTTTACTAAGGGGAACACCCTTGTCATGGAACATCTTGAGCATTTTAAGATCACCTCGAGAAGCTGCGGAATAAATATCCGACACTCGTTGGCGTTTTTGTCCAGAGAAGAGTGACTGGTCTACCGTCTCCGTGTGGGAGCGCTCGAAATGCTGATCAAGAGCGGTTGGTGAAGGAAAGCCGGCGATCCGAGCATAGCATCCCTCGAACGAACACTTGAAGGGCCTTTCGTGTTCTTGTAAGTGCAAGTCCCGCTCTTGCTGTTTTCGGAAACCCGATGCGTACTCCAGGCAACGCATTCTGGGACACTTGAACCGCTCAAGGCCAGTGAGACCCGAGAAGGTTCGTATGTGATCATCCAAGGCGGCATGATCAATGACCTCCATCACTTTTCTGATATTGATAATTCGATCGAGAAGGTTGGAGGAGTCCCCTTCAGTGTCTAGCCATTTTGCTATCCTCGATTGTATAGACGTCTTTGCCAAGGAGTCATGAGAGGGTTGCTCATCTGGCTTTTCTGGGCTGCAACTCTCTAGGAGGCCTTCTGCCGACTGAATGGCCTTCTCTTGAAGAGTGGTGTCGAAAGGAGACTTGCAGGCGAGAACAAAGTCCACATGGTGATGCCAAAATGCGGAAGCGTAATCAAGAAGGCCGTAATAACCAGTCAAGGCAACCTCCTCGATTGCATCTGCTAAATGCCCGTCGGCGAAAGGATCTGAGGAAAGGTATTGGGAACAGAAGATTGCCATTCTTGCGTGCTCCTCAAACAGGTTAAGACGCCCGGTCTCGGCAAGGTATCTTTGCATGGGATCAGTCCTCAAGTTTGCGTAAAGAAGTTTTCTCAGGTGTTGTTACCTGCCCGCTGTGTTATGAACGAGCCCGATGATTTGCTCTGTCACTGAACCACCGTAGAACTCACAAGGCTCAACTTCAACTAGAGAGCCGCAGATTATCTTGCATTCGTGAACCCGTCTGTTTTTGTAGTTGCAAGTTGCCTTGTTTGGGTCTATGCAAAATCTGCATTGGATCTCTCGCCATCGCAAGGGTGTTGCTGAACAGGTGAGCCAGCCCAAGATCATGAGAGCAGATTTCTTTCTTGCAGGCGTAGGGCGATCGAGTACTCGAATGACAACTCGCTCATATCTATGAATCATGTTAGAGCACAGAATAACACAGTAACAAAGGATCAAGTACGCTGCATCCAGTCCTTGTGGAAAGTTGCCTTGCGTGAGCTCATCTTCGAGGTCCGCAGGTGATTCTTGGAGGCTGAGATTGTCCAGAACAACTTTGGCGTAGAGAAACATTCCTGAAAATAACGTCAGTAACATGTACTTGAAAGAAAACCAGCATGAGCCCGGAGTACCTTTCGAAGCTGATACGACCTTCTCAATGATATCAGCTTCCTCCTTTGAGTCCAACGAGAAATTTTCTCTAATGGAAGTAGCCCTAGCCTTGGCGTAGTCCTTGATATCGAGAACGTGAGAATCCGCCGTATCAAGGTTAATACTCGGATACTTGGACATGACAGCATCGATATAACCGTCTCTTTGTCCTGATACGAGAAGGCGGATTTGACCGCCTTGGGCTTGACTCGCCGGGAGCAAGTCTTCTCGAAACCACTTGAGTAGACCTTGCGATTCCGGCTTGTTGACCTCATGTTCTTCGTCACATTCATCAAGTCCATCCAGAACGACCCAGACTCTCTTCTGGCTCATGAAACAGTGAGTTGCACAGTCTCTGAGAAACGACTCCAGTAATACGTCAGAGGTGCTCTTGTCCGCACATCGCCGATGCATATACTCCAGTAGGCCATCATCTTGATCCAGAAATTGGGCCAAAAGCACGCGAAGCATTTCGGCGGTGGTCCTGCGAGTATCTTCCCTGAAGTTGTGCTTGAAGTAGAAGAAAACCACGGGCCCATCTGGTCTAGACTTGTTGTCTCTCATGTGGTCAATGATTCGTGAAGCCAAAGTAGTCTTGCCGGAGCCAGGCATGCCATGCATATAGAGGACACTTTCGGGCGACGTATCTCCATACACCCAATTCCTGAATTTGGGCTCTCTTAGGATCCAGTCACCAGAGTTGACAAAATCTGATGAATACCGCTTTTTCGATATCGCAAACTGATCCAGGTTGTAGTCAAGAGGGTTGATCTTTGCGTGGATTCGTGACCTTTGAGCCGAGAGAGATTCTTGCTGCTTGGCGGCGTTCTCGTGGAGTGCCTGCTTGATTTCTCCGAATTTATCGACCAAAAATGTCGGTAGTTCTTGAACTCCATCAATGACGAGGTTGAGCTTCTCATCAGACAACAAACCCTTGTGACGCTTCAAACTATCGATGATGGGCCCAAAATTTGTTTTGAACGTCGGCCACATATAGCTGTAGGCTCGTTTCCAGCCTTGACAGGTGACAGGTTAGTCGTTACTCCCTTGCTGTGGGCTTATGATTCAAGTACCTGGTTTTGCGAAGACTTTGAGAACCTCGGCGTTGAACTGAAGCACGTCGTCGAAGTATACCTCAAGTATCTGCCTCGCTCCAGCATGTCTCTGGAATTGTCGGTTATGTCTCTCCACACCCTCGAGAACGTCACCAATCTCCTGGTAAGCACCAAGTAACCCTTCAAGCATGTCGACTCTCGTGGAGGCAATCTGGTCAAACTATCAGTCCTCGTCCCTTTTTGCGAAAAGCCATGTCTCTCACCATCAGTCCCAGTTTAATAGGACCCTTTCCTTTCGTTAGAGAATGACGCGACGACGAGGACATATGCTTACCCAGAGGAACGCAGCGACCTCATGGACTTGAGCGAAGACCTTGACGAGTTCTTCCACTTGTTTCATCCCCTCAAGAAACTTCTTAAGAGCCCTGAAATTGCGTAGCTCTTTGTCACGTCCAACCCGCTCCTGGATTTGCTGAATTGCCTGCTCGACTTCGTCGATGCTAGCCGAAGAGAAAGCCCGCTTTTGTTCATCTGAGATGCCCCGGCGAAACTTCTCTAGAGACCTCTTGAAGCTGTCCTTGGTATTGTTAGACATGGCTTTGGGAGATGGAACAAGGACAAAATGTTGAGCGAAACATTAGACGCGAATGGGGAAGTGAAAAGGGGAGAGATTCGTAGTGCTGCTGTCGAGAAGCGAGTCGAGGACAATGGTGAAAGAAGGCAGCTACGCCGCAGCCTGATTCCTGCATTCTGCCCAAAACCCAGCACTGCCACCTCGCACAGCCTCGTAGCACTGCCCAAGCCTCATTTTTCAACCCTGCAGGCTGACAACGCCACTGCCTCGAATTTGTCGGCATAATCGAGGCAGAATGAGGCCTACAAGGCTCCTGCTTACTCGCGCTCGTACAACGCGCACATCTTCTGGGTCTCTCACCTCATCTCTGTTTGAATGGGCTCTTCAACATTGCTGTTGCAAGAATCCGCTATGATGAAGTTGGGGAAGCGTCCCAGAGAAGAACTGGAAAGTGGCGTCCCCGCGAAACGCTCACAACATGCACATCACGAAGGTGCCCAAAGAGTCAGCACGTCTGTAAACAACAGTGAGCACTCACAGAGCACCCGAGCTCATGATGACTTTGAAGATCTAGATGAACAGATGGAAGATGCACCCGAGCACAGTGAGCTCGTATGCTACGGCGCAGTACGTACTAGGTCTGGATTGAATACTACCCCCTTAGCCGGATATTCACTTGCGAACATTTACTCACATTACTGTCCCGATTAGCTGTTCAAGGCAAAGGCCAGGGCAAGCTTTATCGACCGGGCGACTATTCCAGCCCTACCGTGGGCTCGTTTCCACGCTTTCCAAGTCGCTCAGCGGAAGAATGTTTACCATCTCACCAAGTCGGACGCGAGCATCGAAGACGACTTTGCTCAGTTGGATAACATCACGACGATTTATCTGCAGGCTCTAGCAGGGTTTAAGGATATCTCGTTCATCGCCGTCATCCCCTCTGCTAGCCTGGACAAGGTCTCTGGCAAGAAGACCAAGAAGTCTCCGATAGTAGACGTTACTATCAACGTTTTGGGACCCGAAGCACTCGTTGAAAGTGTGGGAGACGCACTTGGCAATATCCGAGGTAACCTTCAGCACCCTGTTTTCCTCGACACAGGGATAAAATACCTCAACCCCCAGTGGTTCTACCCTGGTAATACGATGACGGATTTGAGTCATCTCATTGGCCCCAAGCAAGAGGATGCAAAACGGGAACGTTTATCCCAAGGAATCGAGAGTGTTCTTCATTCTTTGGGTGACGTAACGAGCCAGAACAGTTCTGAAGAGTGCAACGTCACTTCAATGACAGAATCCTTCTTGTCTAATACTCGACTAAAAAGGTATACAATAAAACGTTCCGAATTTGGGGTGATCGGCTAATCAATATTCCCGCCGTAGACATCAAATTGGGGGCGTCAAGTTCATCCTCAATCGAGAAGACTCGGCTTCCGCCCACAGCCTGAACTGCGAGTTTCTCAAACTAATTGATCCAAGGTATGAGACCGAGTGATGAAGCATGGGGGTTGGAAGGTGGCTGATGCGCCGTTGTTAGACTCGAACAACCTCTCTCACCATGTCTCGGTGGTATCCTTGCAGATGCCATGGGGCTGGGAAAGACCTTGACAATGCTGAGTGCAATCGCATGCTCAAAACCAGCTGCAGGTGAGAACTCAGCCAGCAACAAATCAAATAAGGGCATTCCGTTATTTGCTAAGTCTACATTGGTCGTTCTCCCCTCGAAGCGTAAGTCTCATTGCCTGATGCGCGTACAGCCCTAATTCGATGATAGAGGTAATGGATGTTTGGGATTCTGAAATTACAAGGTACATTCACACATCTCTTTCTGCTCAAGATACGAAGTAACACTTATCGATCTGCTAGGCATTTCAAACCAAACACACTAGAAGTTGGTTGCTTTCATGGTAGTGAACGTGCGAAGACGCCAAAGACACTCCTCAAACACGACGTCGTCCTTACGACTTACCAAACCCTGGCTGCTGATTGGAAAGGTAAAAAGGTTCTCCAAAAGATTGCGTGGTTTCGGGTAACTCTTGACGAAGGTAAGTTACTAGCAGGAAGAGTCCATTACTACGTTGTGATTCTACACTGGATACAGAGTCTAAATTAAAACAGCCCATTGCATTCGGAACCACAACACGCAATTTTTCAAGGCCGCTCAACATCTTCAGGCTGAGAGACGTTGGTGTCTAACGGGGACGCCAATTCAGAATAGTCTACAAGATTTGAGATCCCTAACGAGATTTCTGCAACACGCCCCATTGACGGACGCTAAACTCTTCGACAAGCATATCATTGATCCCATGCGAACCGAGTTCGAGAGTGCGGAACAATTCGGGAACCTGCAGCTACTTCTTCGAGTCATTTGCCTCCGCAGATTCGAAGAGTGTATCAACTTGCCCCCGTCAGTCACCGAAGAAGTCTCGATTGTCCTGAGCGACCAAGAGTCTGCAGCGTACGATAAGATCCTTTGCGACTGCCAGAAAGAGTTCGACAGACAAGTCTGCATCGGCGCGAATCCAAACAAATCTTTGATTCTCTTCGCCACGATCATGAAACTTCGGAGACTTTGCAATCATGGAACAATCATGCAAAGGGATGCAAACCAATTGTTTCCAACCCTATCAGGGAAACTCCCCAGATCTGGGAAGCTGTCCGATGTCACTGGAGATGAGTCCTGCGGCTTCTGTAACACCGAAGAAGAAGACTCTGCGACCTTGGCTGGTATAGATCAGTGCCCGCAGTGTGGATCTTGGCTGAACATTACGACAACTCCGTCAGATCAAGGTTACGGAACGCAGCTGTCACCATCTCCTAGTGGTATGAGTGGACGGGACGCTTCAAGTAGAACACCCACGCCTTCACCTCTCTCGGCTTCTTTTGCCATTCCTGGAGGACCCGGCTACTCCTCAAAACTCACGGCTGTCGCACAGAATATTGAGTCTTCATGCCAAACCCTCAACTCCAAAAGGTAGCAACGGTTTGTCTTGAGCTTGAAGATTGAGCTGACATTTTATAGCGTTGTATTTTCATCGTGGCGATTGACACTGGACATCCTGGGCAAAGCGCTTTCCGAGAGAGGGATAAAGTCTGTCATAATAGATGGCCGAGTCAGACCTACGGATCGAACAGCCATATTGTCAACATTCCGTGAGGATCCAGATGTATCCGCTCTGCTCATGACAATTGATTCAGGTGCTGTTGGGTAGGTATGCTTGCACTTTTCCAGATCATCATTAACCGTCTCTAGCTTGACTCTGACCAACGCCAATCGAGTCCACATCATTGAACCGCACTGGAACCCAGCAATGGAAGCACAGGCTATCGCAAGAGTTCTTCGGATGGGACAATCTCAGACGGTGACCATCGTCAAGTACATCACTGAGAACACAATTGAGAAGGCAAAGCCACCACCAAGAACAAGTGCTCGAGATTCTAATCATGGACACAGAACATCGTTAAGCTGCAGCAGAAGAAAAGCCGCATTGCCAAGATTTCTTTAGACAACACCACCGAAGGGGATGCCACGGGACTTCTCGACGTAGGTACCCTTATAGACATTAGTGCCTCGCACTAACACGAACAGGATCTGAAGTTTGTTCTCGACACGACATAGAAAAGGGATGGATATGTTCTACTCTGAGAATGGATAGATAAAGGCGAATTTCAATCACATCTAGCAGCACTTGGTATATTTAAACGTCTAGTGGAATCTTCACGTTTTGTTTTAGCCTAGGCTCTGTGCATCGACCCCTCACTCCGCATATCATCGGCCATACTACTCCGATACCCGGAGCCATGAGTCTTCGACCATTCAGCCCCTCAGATCAAAGCGAACGTCACTCTTCCAACTTCCCGAACCATCGAAGCTGTAGTCATGGGCAGCATTTCATTTAGAGAACACATTCGGTGGCTCCCGGATGAGGCTAGCGAGCCGACATCCACCATCGTCGTCACGTCCCCGCAGCG
This sequence comes from Corinectria fuckeliana, assembly GCA_019137255.1. Lineage (NCBI taxonomy): Eukaryota > Fungi > Ascomycota > Sordariomycetes > Hypocreales > Nectriaceae > Corinectria > Corinectria fuckeliana. Next base: position 22,300 of record WPDH01000100.1, on the reverse strand, counting down.
CCACTTCGTCGACCTGCGCATCTTCCGGCCCGAGGGCAGCCAGAAGACCTGGACCGGACAAGACGGTGAGCCATTTCTTTACAAAGGGTTCTATCAAACGAGGCTCACACAAATAGGGGCGCTTTCAGTAGACCGATTGGAATGGGGAATCGCGGGGACCTCATCGTCGTGGCTGCGGGATGACGGCAAGGGCGGAAAGATCCAACGTTCGCAGTGGAAGCATTGGATCGACTCGCGCACCACAGAGCCCAAAAATGCCACAGATGAGGGCGACATGTCCCCGCAGCCAAATGGGACGACACTCGAGACAGGTAGCATGGTGAACCCGGCTACCGGTAAAGACACGGCATACGAAGAGGTGTGGCTAGATGTTGAGCCAACCTCCACATCCAAGCCGGATGTAAAGTCTATTGTTCTGCAGATTGAAACGGAGGCTGGTGGCCGCGGGTCGGTTGTTCGACTGGGCCAGTACTGTCAGGGAATCTTGCGTGAAGGCGAGCTGATTACGGCGGAGCGGTGGGAGTGGGAGACGGAGAAGGGATGGAAGAGGACAATTAGATTGGGAGATGGGGTCCTGCCTTGCGAGAAGGTGTTGGATGATGGGCTCGCGGTTACCAAAGGGGGGGTGGTTGACATTGATGGTAGAGATTGGAAGGTTGTCGAGGTTAATGGCGAGTAGTGAGTCTAAAGCTACGTGGGTAGTAACAAGGACTTTCAGGCAGCAGACCAGTCGTGAACACAAGCCTATTAAGTGCGAATGATATTCGCTTTGTGAACTGCCACAGCGAGATGTTTGACACCTCATCTTCGGCAGAGGAGACTTCACATATATACTTGAAAATGAGGGGAAGTATGAACATTATTCGCAGCGAAATGCTGAGCAGATAGCGGAAAGTACCAAAAAATGGAAGGAATAATAGCAGTATGAAGATGGTGTTTTGAGATTGTGTTGAAGGAAGCTAGCCTGGCTTGTCAGCTTGACGAGAGATGGCTTTTGTATTGTGTTAACTAGATAAGTTCTTAGAAGCTATTAAGGTTAGAGACGGAGGTCTATTGCAAAGTCATTCCTTGGTATTTGAGATTGATGCTTTATAAATCGGGTTACTTATCGGGAAACGGATACTGTGTTGTATGGCGCTGGGTATAGTACCTTATAGGGCTTTTTTATCGTGTGCTATTTACTGTATTGCTTTCTTTTATCTCACAAGATGTCAAGGAAGGCTTATTCAAAACCAAATAATAACGACAGTATAGAGGTATCCTTGGCTTTGAAAGCTAATTATTGTCGGATTGTGTAGTTAAAAATGCCTGAGATCCCTGGATGGGGGTTGACCACGTAGTAAGGAAGCCAGCAGATGGCAGACAACCACATAGCACGGATAAGCGACTACAAATCTGATAGTATCATCTATGCTACCCCAATAATTTCAAAGATGCGGATTCAAGTCCACTGCCTGCGTTAAGGTAGTGGCTCGGGAGTTGGGAGAGGCGTCGGGTGGCTCGGGCCGATGAGGACGGACGTCAATTCAGCTGACAGATACTATCTATCCCTCATAAACCTTCCTCAATCAACAACATGCCTAGCCTAGATCTTTTGATACGACGCAGCAATTAACCATCAGTCGTCAATCCTCCGTGTTCGCGGGTCGACAGAGTCCTTCGCTTCGACAGTGCCGAGCTTCGGAATTCGCGCTCGCTGAAGCAGTTTCTCTCGCAGTCAGGGGCATGTCGCCAGGGCCGGCCTGATTTATGATAGTGTGTGGCGCTATCGATTCCACGCCAGCCATGGCGTTCTGGAACTATCCGAATGGACCCCTTGTTCCGCATTTACACCCAAATATGCTAGACGGCCGAGCTCAAGAGCATTCTAGGCTGCTCGCACGTTTCAAGCCCAGCGGATAGCCGTCCCGTGTCATTGGAGCCAAGCTGACATGGGACAACCGACCCTGAAGCCAAGTTCTCGGCTCTCAAACACGAATCCCAGCTACGAAGGCCTGCAGGCAGTACAATTTGGAATGCGATTAAGCCTAGCGCTACTTATGTCAACCGTCTCGTAGCGTGCGATTGCCTTTCCTGTGCAGGGCCTGAGGCGTTCAATAGTGTACAGGGCCCGACCGATCTTGCTTTTGCCAACCTCAAATGGGAACACCAAGAAACGGCCCGTAAGCCGAACTGCTCTATTCGATCGACCCAAGCCTCTCTTGGATGGAGCGGAAATCACAGACGAGTACGAGCCCGGTGCTGGAAGAAGACCCGCCCCATTAATCACATCAATCCCGATGCAGTGGAGGTTAGATTGCTGCTTATATGGGATGCTTTCCGCCGGCGCGGCGTCTGGGTGTTGATCCCTCAACCGTCATTCATTTCGGTCATTTCTTCTCTTAGACCTACTTTTCATGATGAGCTTTGCAGCAACGCTCGTAGCTCTGGCCCTCGTGGGCTCTCTCGATGTTGTTGCAGCGGGCCTTTGCAAGCCTTCGGATACGCCGAGCGGATCGATCTCGACTAGGGCCGACACAGAGGGCACCGAGACAAGTACTGTCACAACTGCTCCCGAGGCCACTACAACACAGGGACCTGTGGTTGTGACCAATGCCATCATAAACGGCAACTAAGGGGGTTGCGATCCCAGTGCTCCAGGTGGCATCTACGGCTTCAACGTTGAGAATGACGCTCGTCTTATCCAGGGCCACGGCTACCAGGATGACGGCAGCACAGAGAACAATTGTGTTGAGATGACGGCGCACAGCGGGTTTGCCAAGCGAGATGTGGGTGATTTCGCTGCCATCGAGCAGCAGCTTGAGGCCATGGACACAACGTCGCTCTACACCGTGAGGTTCTGGTACTACGTCCTACAGAACGACATCGCAAACACCCGCAAATTCGATGTCTACTACGGCGACGATCTGTTCACTTCGAGTCCATATTTTCCCCTCGCACAGCCCACAGACCCGTATCTGGGATGGGATACTGTCATTGACCAGGCCGCAGTCAAGACGGCGGGTGGGTTGCTGCGGTTCAAGCTGAACTGCGTCGACGGCGGTTATGCTCAGATCTGGATTGATCAGGTCTTCGTCTCTAATCAAGTGAGCCCCGACAATATGGACAAAATTTCGGTGATCTACACATGGGCCTATTCGACCACTCCGACCGCCCAACAGTCAACTGCGAGCATTGCGGATGCTTCTACTACGATCGCAGAGGAGTCCACGACGTCGACCGTCTCCACGATCTCGAGCACAACTACGTCCTCTACGGCCGTAGCTCAGTCAACATCCTCGACTACTACCTCTTCAGATCCTACCGCCACTGGGAATAAGTTTTGTGTGAGCCTCGGTACAGGCGATGCTGGTAGAGGCTGCGGCCTAAGACCTTACAACCCTAGCTCAGGCTACAAGACTATCAGCAACACCCGCGTGACGAGAGACTAGTGCGGTACCGTCTGTCTTGCAGATTCTAGGTGTCAACAGTTCCAATGGTCAGCCTAAAGCTCCAGCTATGCTTGTCTCAACACTTGCATTCTCATTGAGTCGAACCTACCCTCTACCGGGGCGAACAATGGAATATCCTACTATGCATATGATCGCTCCTGCATCAAGCGGACGGCATGCACCGCTCAACCAGCGGGCTCCGTCTGCGTGAATGGCCTCGGAGACACTCCCGGAAGTGGATGCAGGACGCAGGTGTTTGGCACAGTCAAGTCTTGCGGAGCAGCCTTCCTCACGGCAAACGTCGGCGCTGTTTGCGACAGCAGCAAGGAATGCCGAGATCTCTGTGCCAAGAATCCTGGGTGCAAGTCTTTCTCCGTCAACTTCGCTGGAGGCTGCTCTTTATACCCTGGCACGATCTCGGAAGTTGTTCAAGAAGGCAGCGGGGGCCAGATGTTCACCGATATGAGCTGCAGTGAATGCGGTTCAGCGGACATGGGCTACTTCAACTATTTTTCCCAGGTCGACCCCGGCGATAGTCTCCCTGTAAACCAGTGTTCGGCGGCTCCATCGAGCTCTACGGCTGTGTCTACGAGCTCGACCTCGAGCTCGACCTCGACTTCAAGCATCAGTAGCACTAGCAGCACCAGCCTCGACAGCACTACACGGCTAGACAGCACCACGGCTCCCTCGACTACCAGCTCGGTAGCTTCGACCACGGTCAACAACTTTCCAGCCGGTATCAGCTCTCCCGGAGCATGCTACGGAGCTACACCGACAGCTGCCGGTTCGACTTGCGAGAAGAAAGGCAGCCTCCAGTTCGCTGATGCATGGTCTGTGTCCCGCGATGCGTGGCAACAGAACCGGGCAGAGGATTGCGCTCTCTACTGCAAGCTGGATTCTCAGTGCAGGTCGTATGGATTTGACGTCCAGGGCGGCATGACGCCTTGTCGCTTCTCACACGAAAGCCTGACCGACTCTGGCTTTGTGCAGGACTCGACGTCGACGGTTACGTGGTCCGACCTGGGCTGCGTGGCTTGCATTCTGTGCGGGGCCACGACAGCGTCTTCGACGACAGTATCCTCAACGAGCGTGTCGACTTCTTCATCAGCTGCCACATCCACGTCGACCTGCGCTCTGACCAACGGCCAGGGATGCACAATGAAAGAGATAGTAAGCGCTCAGTACTCCTGCAGTCAGGCTGGCTCCGTCCAGGAGGAAGCATGGGGCTACAGCATGAAAGACTACCCGTTCCAGGGATCTCCAGAGCAGTGCGCAGCCATTTGTTCCCAGCAGAAGAGCTGCAAGGCGTCAGCTTACGACTCATCCCGCAGCTCGTACCAGTGCTCCTTCATCGGCGACTCCCTCCAAGCTGCCGGTTTCTCGGCGTCGGGCGGAACTGTTAGATGGAGCGACCAGGCATGTTGGGACTGCCCGACGTGTTCTGCTGCATCTTAGACAGTCGCAGCAACTACAGCCTTGGCTACATCCACGTCCTTCACAACATTCGAGACGTCCACCCGCGTGACGACTGGTGATGAGACGAGCGATGAATAATCTCTGAATGAATCTCGATGTCGCAAAGATGTTTGTCCCGTGCCTTGTGTGAAGGTTGAAAAGCCCCAGACTCAAGCCCTAAATGAATCAAGCCACAAATAGTTAAGCCCCAGAGTGACAGCCCGAGTTCTCCCATTCCCTCTCGGCGGGGAACCTGTTCCTCTTAATCCCGTGAACATTTAACATAAACCGGGATTGAGCGCTTAGTCATTTTTGCGAGTCTGAGAATTTAAAATCCAAGGTCTCTACGCTTGTCTTCTATCATTGTGATCTTAGCCCTACGAACCTTCTTGTCAATGCCTCGACAGGCTCGCTGGGCATCATTGATTGGGAGCTTGCTGGCTATGTTCTGTCGAATGGGTCAGAACAAAGTTTCGACTCTCGGCAGGAATGGATTACAATCATGAGGATGAGGATTCTAGAAGGGACTGGCGCCGCAGAGTCGCCCAGCATCTAGAAAAGATGGGCTATAGAGATATTGTAGATGTATAGCGGAAGTTTTAGGATAGCAAATAGATAATGATGTTACTTTTAACTCTTCTTCTCTTAGTAGTTTATAGGATTTATTGAATGTTAATTTATTTTGCCTTTTTTCGTTTATGTATCTTTATCTCCCCCCTGCGCACTATAAACATAAAAATCGCAGCAAAAGAGGATATATAGCTGTCACCGGAAAATATGTAACGTGAAACACCATCCCTTACATCTGGATCATGGTAGATTTGTTATGCCAAACGTTGACTGCTGCCTTGCTGCCTGCTCCAAAACGTACGTCAGAGTTTAATGCCAGCATTTTTTGGGAGGAGCTCGAAGAAGACGTGGAATTCAATAACCGGCCCCCTGACCCAGTGCACTTTGATCTTTGTATTGTCTCCTATGAGGCTGTCATTGAAGGGTTGTCTAGTCTATCGCTTCTGGATGCTTTTGGGGAACCTGAGAATGCTGTTCGTGGAGTGAGCGTCACGGCAGTTGCTTGGCATTGCCAATTGGGATTATCCACCTGAGACTATTTGCAAGACGAGGCAGCGGGAGGCAGGAATCACTACGTTCTACACGGCGGTGGATTAATGTCGTATCTATGACATTCCATCCATATATGATCGTCTCACGTCAGGTGGTTTCATGGAGGACATGTTCTCACTGGTCACATGCATGTAATCTCACCAGATGTAGCTTAGAAACGGCGCTCGCTTGGTATTACTGTCTCATGTATCCTGAATGTAAGAAAATTACAAAGAGACGCTATTGGAAATTCAAAAGGGCAATGGGCTGATATTTGCAAGCGCTCATTTGTCCTTGGGAGTGTAAAAAGAAGCAATCCTTGCGGATTGAGAGAATGTTGGTTAAAGGTATGGGGAGCTAGAGCCCATTTCAAGTCACAAATAGAGAGGCGACTAAGATCTGAGTGTTGAGAGCCAACATGCCTACCCAGCTCGAGCCGTGTCAATATAAACAGCTCTTGAGTTGCCTCGATTTTTCGACTTTTTGCCTTGGTACAAGTTTGTTCAAGTAGCCTCAGCTCGAAGTAGATACCCAACTCAGCGTCTCTATCTCTACCTCCGAATTGACAATATCAACACCACAGTAAACAAAATCCAACCCTCCATTATGTATATGAGCAGCCGTCAAAGAAAAATACAATTATGAGGCTAGCCCGAGCACATGTTCAGATTAGGGTTACCGCGGCACGTACAAATCTATGTGATGAGTGCAAGGATAACCGAAGTACTTCACTGCTTCAAGTATAGCCTGAAGGATCCTTTCAGGTGCTTTTCGGACTTTTGAAATTAACGCATGGTCATATGAAAAGTGTCCCGTGAGGATGCGAGATTGTTGGGTCCAGTAGAATTCACGTATGGGCGAAAGAAACGAAACCTTGACGCACAAAGCTGCGAAAGGCGGATGTTGGCTGGGCAGTTCTAACGAACCGCTCCGACCTTTGCGATTTCTTCCGCAATTCCGACTGCTTTCTGACTCGTCCTGGCAGCTTTGATGCCTCTATCATCTCCGTAGCAATGCTCGTGGGCTGGTCATGCGGTGCCGCTGGGCCTGAGTGAAATGGATGGTATAAACAACAAAGACATATAACTAGGCTGGAGGGCGTCTTATTGCACTCCCCAACAATAGCACTTAAAAATAGTAAAGCTGATGTCTGGATATTCCTCAAGCTCCTCGTCGAAGGAATCCTTGGTAGGAACTTGGTTGTAGATTGAGCCGAGCTTGCAGCCACCAGTATAGAGGCGAGGGGTGTTGCAATCTTCGGGGTGCAATACCAACGTTGTGGTCTCGTTGTGACCCGGGGAGTACGTGATCAGTCAGCTTCAATCCCGGCACGGCAGCAGTATCATTTCCTTTTGCGCATGGGCTTGGAGAGTTGGAGTATTCGTACGGCCCGGTTGGTTGGAGGGCCACGAGTTGGAGAAGTTCAGATTGGAGAACCTCCTAGTAACGTAAGGTTACTTCGTAGCGCAGAGTGTGCGTATCCAGTGCAACCAATCTCGCACAGCCTTTAGGAGGAATAATATGTCATCTTATTGATCACGAGATGCAGCAGCAGCCTCTGGCTGACCCGTCCCGCTGATCCAAAGCCACGCACGACGACTTTCCGATGGTTGTAGACGACAAAGGTCCTCCCAACCCTCTCTACCTGCGGCTAGTTTCCCTTTGTCCCCCTCCAATACAGGTTCACCAGTAAGCAAGGGATGCATAGCCCCCAAACTTGGCGGGGATTATGCTCCTTCTGGAAAGCTCGACGCATCTCGCATGGCGGGCTTGTAGTTGAATGGCCGAACTGCAGGCTTAGCGGGCGGGGGAAATGGTCAATAGTTTGGCAGCCACCTTTTCTCTCGCGGGGCTCCCTCTTTGTTGAATCCTGCTATTGTCGTCTTGCAACCGCGTGGCTGACGCGGTGAGACGGCCTCCACCGGCGACCCGATGCCCCACGGCAATTCACGCTGGGGGCGGTAGGGGAAAGTTTGCCATGCGGATTCGAGGCTGGACTGGCCGTATTCACAGCTCGCGACTCCAGTCAGCACCCGCGAAGATGCTCAAACACTCTTAGCGCAGCAACGCAGCAGACCTCGGGAATAAGCTTAAATATAGTATCCCCCCCCCCCCTAAGTATCTTAGTGCCGATGAGCAGGATCGAGAAGCCGTGAGCTAAAAGCAACCTCTTGAACAAGTTTTAAGTCAGTCAGGTTCCCAGCTGCTCCGTACGAGAAGCAGGAATCCTAGTCTGGTCGGTTACGTTATCCATCGGAAAAGGTGGTGCCACAGCCGAGCGATGTGGCTTTTCTCGGCCAAATTGCAAGACAAAGAAAACGGGACATGCTGACGGTGACGTGCGCGAGTGTTTCAGTCGACATGCAAGCCGCTTCCTTTGAATACAGCCTCCGATATATGACTGAACCCACCTCTCCTCACCGAGCGCCACGAGAAGCCAACGAGGGCACCGCAACCTTGCAGACCGGAATGCATGTCCTCGGTGCCGTGCTGGCCGCCAACCACGCCGCCCAATAACGCCCTATCTATCACACCTTTGCTTGCATTTCCCGAGTCTAGGGAGGTAGGTAAGCTGTGCGTGTGCCATACCCATTACCTGTTCCGGGGGGCTTCACCTCACTGCCTGTGCGACCACCGCCTGTGCGCTGAAGATGATGGCCCGCGTACCGCGTAACGCGTACCCCGTACCCCGTACCGCCGAGCGCTGCGGCGTGGCATGTGATGGGGGCGCCAGGCATCTTGTCTGCCTGTCTGTCTGTTTGTCCGTCTGTCTGTCTGTCGTCTGTCTGTCTGTCTGTCTGTCTGTCTGTCTGTCTGTCTGTCTGTCTGTCTGTCTGTCTGTCTGTCCGTCTCCCGAGCTGTCGGAGCGTGCGTGCGACGCTGAGTGTCCCGGCGGGCGGTGGTGCTACGGCTGCGCGAGGGACTGCAGCAGGGTGTGTCTTCCTGAGCCAGCACTCACGGCTTGGAAGAGAGGAAGACAATCACAAAAGCACAACGGGAAACACGCACATGACTTGAAGCTTCAGTTTCACGTATAACCAGGCAAAACTTTATAAAGTCCTGTATCCAGTCTTTCTTGTCCCCGATTTCCAATCCCATAGCAGCATCATACCCAAAAGAAAAGCACCGCTCAGCCCCCATATGTACAACAAGTTCGTTCGTGCCACATTTTCCCCATGCAAAGACACCGCTCGCTTAGTACGTGTATCGGAAGAAGGTGGCGTTGTCGCCGCTGTCCTGCTCCGCCTCCTTCTCGGCGCGCGTGTACTCGCTGGGGGCCTTGTGCGTGCGGTCCCGGCGCGCGTTCTCGCGGCGGAGGTAGAGGGTCATGAAGATGCTGAGGATGCAGCTCATCGACGTGGTGCCGAGGAGCGTGGCGTGGCCCGACTTGTAGTGGGGGAGGTCGTCCTTGCGGTAGACAAAGCCAGCGACGGCGCCGCCGAGGTTGCCCTGGGACAATGGTGTCAGTACAACATCACAAGATCGACGCAAGGGGCAGCAGATGGGGGCGTGACTTACGAATCCGACGTGCATGGCGATGCCGACACCTCGCTTCAGGGAGCCGCCGATGTTGTTGCCGTTCCAGGCGACACCCTGGGGGACGTTGGGGTAGATGCCCGAGGTGACGAGGAAGCAGCCGACGTACTTGGCCGCGTTGTTCTCGGTGCCGAGAAGAATAGCGAAACCAGTCATGCTAGAGTGGCTGTTAGTGCCGGCTACCGAGGAAGCTTTCAGCGACGGGGACTCACGCAACGAGGCAGAAGCCGATCATGTAGATGCCGCGCTGGCCGTGCTTGTCGGCGGTAAAGCCACCGCCCACAGTGAAGAGGCAAGCTACGACATAGGGAGGGACCGTCATGAGCTGGGCCATCTCGTTGGTGTAGCCGAGGCCGGCGACGATGGTGGGCAGGAAGATGGAGATGGAGTACAGCGGGATGTAGATGCCGATGGTGATCATCATGTGCACGTAAATCTTCCAGTCATTGAAAGCATCCTTCATGAACTGCCCCTTGAAGGCGTCGGACAGGACGGAGCGGTCCTCCTCGAGGCGACGGACCACCTCCCTGCGGTCCTTGTCGCTGAGGAACTTGGCGCTGTCGGGGTAGTCGTACATGACGAAGAAGGCGGCGATGGCTGTACTTGTTAGCGAGTAGTCTCGGGAGCCCAAGTTCCGCCAGGCGCGGCACTGCACATACCGAAGATGAGAGTGATGAGGCCCTCGAGAATGAAGATCCAGGCCCAGCCGTTGAGGCCACCAATGCCGTCCATCTCCATGATGCCGCGAGCGAGGAGACCGCCAAAGGCGCCAGCAGCGGTGGCAGCAGAGAAGAAGATGGCCATGCGGAGACCGCACTCGTGGCGCTTATACCACATGGTGATGCTTCTCGGGTTAGTCTCTGTAGCTGCGCGGTAGGGCTGCCGGAACAACAACGTACTAGTAAGTGATGCCGGGGAAAAGACCGCCCTCGGAGAGCCCGAGAGCCATGCGTACACCGAGCAGACCCTTGAAGTTGTGGACGGCTCCCATGGTCATCGTCATGGCGGCCCAGGCGACCATGATGGAGGGGATCCAGAGCGACGGGCGCCAGCGCTTCATGGCGATGTTGGAGGGGATCTCAGCGGCGACGTAGAAGGGAAAGAAGATGGAGACGGCAATCTTGATTGGATGGGTTAGCGTTGCCCGGGGAAGGTGTTTTGTGTGTCATGACCGGAGCTCGAGAGCTTACGTTGTAGTCCCACTTGCCCGTCATCCTGAGGTCGTCCTCGAGGCCGGCGAGCTTGGCGTTGCCGATGTTGGCACGGTCGAGGAAGGACAGCAGGTAGAGCAGGGCGAGGAAGGGCAGCAGATGGCCGTCCATGTTGCGAAGAAGGCGGCCGGTGGCCTTCTTGTCATAAACCTCGTCGGAGGCATCCTCGTGCAGCGAGACGGCCCTGTCGTATTCGGCCTTGTCCACGGAGGACGAGTCGTTGTTGACGTGCTCCGGCTTGACGTCCTGGTGCAGCATGATGGCTGTTTGGGGGAGGGGATAGACAGGTAGTGCCTCTTCTTTGATGAGAGGCTCTCGCTCCGAAGGGCTGGGAGTGGGGAGGAAGAAGGTCCCAAGGAAACCTGGAGGAAGGAGGAATGAAGGGGGATGAGAGAGAAGGAAGCGGATGCTTTGATCTGCGGTTTCACTGGAGAAAGGTCTGGGGAAGAGGAGACCTATTTGAAGGAAACTGGGAGACCGGGGGAGGGGGTAGAGTACATGGAATCGAGTAACAGATCCTCTCCCCAGATGCTCGTTCGGGACCGGGCTCGAGGCTGGGGTGGCGGCCAGAGAGGAAGGCGACTCCGCTCGTATCGTTCCGTGCCCTCATCCGACTCCTCTCCGTGAGCATTTCTTGTGTCTGCTCCCCACCTGGCGCACGAGCGGGTGCGGCTGCAACGAGTTGGGGTCATGGCTTGGCTGGCATCGTCGGGTTTGGGGTGCCATGGAAGTCCACTCAACTCCGAGCCATCACACACACTTTCTCTCTCACTCTCACCTTCTCCCCCTTCTCTCTTCCGCGCCTTCACCCTCAACTCTCACTCCCACGAGCCCCGTGCTCCAGCTGGGTAGCAGCCCTTTCTTGTTGCTTGCTTGCTTGGTTCCTTTCTCCACACACACCTTGTAGCGCTGCCCACTCACGCCCCCATGTCAGCCCCCGGACAGGACACAGACGCTGCGGGCAAAGGCCTAAGTAGGTACATAATTGCATAGCTAGCACTTCCCACTTCCCCTCCAACCAACAAGACCAATGGCGATGGAAGCGGCATTCAGACGGGGCACCCCCCGGGGCTGTGGCGCTTGGATCCTGGCCTGCCCTACCCTCCTTGCCTCCCCGCGTCGCCGAGCATCTCGCCAAGATCGCCGCAGGCCCAGACTCGGCCTCAACATTTCGGGCTTGCAAGGGTTGAAGGATCGCAGGCTGGCTTTTCTCGGTCGTGCTCGCGCTTTGAACAGAGTGGCGCTGCCTTGTCCCATTCCATACCGCATCAATCTGCAAGGATGGGAGGGGACAAAAGCCATGTGCGCCAAGCCTCGGTGCTGGGCCGGCCGGAGCCAACATGCCAGTTTCGGTCTCTCTTGTCTCTCGAGGTTAACTGGGCACCAATAAGTAGGTCATAAAGGCTACCCCCCAGCAGCAGTTAGCCACGACATCGGCGCCATTTCGAGCATTTAGCCGCAGTAGGAAAGAGGCAAAACAAAGCTTCCCGGCCACTAGCTAGAGCTGCTTCTCTTGGCTGCCGGGTGCTGGAGCCGGACGCTACCGCTACCGCTATTGCGATCCGTAGCGGTGATGTGAGGCGATGCCATGGTGCGATGCGGTGCGACCTAGTTGCGAATGCGGTCGTGCTCTTGCATCTGCAGTCACAGTTTTCCTCCGGAGGAATGCACGAGCAGGCATGGTTGATACGGCGACTGACGCATCGCATGTTGAAATCCCATTCGCTTCCATCCCGTACCCGTCTGGCCGGGGAGAGAAACCACCCTCTTGGTAAGCCCTCGTATCATGTTTCGCGCGCGAGCTGAAAGGATGGCCTCGTGTCATTGCCAGCAACGTCACCAACTGACATGAGATAGGCGGCCATCTCGCAGCCATCTCACTCGCTCTATCTCGGGCATCCATGTCCCGCCTGCAACGCAACAACCACGAGGCCTCAACCGTAACCCCCGCAGCTCGTGAGATGCATGCGATGCCGTGCGTCCCGGCAGGCCCGTAGCTCGTGGCATCTCGCGTGTCTGTACCTCGTCTCGCCAGAAGCGACAGCGTCCAGACGTTTGAGCCACTGCTGCTCTCCGCATTTCCCAGACAGAGCGAAGCCCAGATCCTCGGGAGACTTCCATGGCGATGGTGGTTGGCGGCGGACTCCCAATGCCGTCACCAAAGCTGCCGTCTCAGCGGGCCGTTGATTCGCGGCGCATCAACGGCACCGGCTATCACGACATCTCACAGCCGGGAAGCTCACGCCGGCCTAGCGGAAAGATGTCTGCTTTGGATCTAGGGCTGCCGGGTGCCCTGCCTCCCGCGTCCGTCAGGGCTTGCGCCGCGACGAAAGCGAAGGGGAATCCCCGGGGAGGGGCATCGCCGGGGAGCGCCACCACGAGGAAAACACGCGGCGGGTGGTTGATGGAGGGTATGTGAGGAGTAAGCCAGACGCGAAGGCCGCCCCGCAGAGAGAAGGTAAAAAGGTAGTCTAAAGTGAAAGGGAGGGGCCAGATGTTGGAATGGAGTATGGATGTGGTTGGGCATCTTGACACAATCTTGAACCTGGATGGATGCCATCTATTGACCCCAGATTGGACGGGGCATCTACGCGGGGAAAACACTAACATTAGGGCCCCGGGGCATGTTCCCACTACGGCTTCTCGGTTTCTAGGGGACGAGCGGGCTGATACCAGCGCCCTAACGACCCCATGGCCCCGCACCGAGCCACCAACTAACCTCCATAACCGCGCGACTCCGACCAGCATCAGGCGGTTTTCGCGGTCTGGCGATGCAATCGTGAGCCCACTCCATCCAAAACCTGGGGGAGGGATAGGGTCAGTCATTCCTCCCCTCCCCAAAAATGTCCCGGAAATCTCTCCTTTCCCCAGAAAGGTCCACTGAAGACGCCAGATTCGCAGATTCTGGGGAGAGTCCCGAGATGGGATTATGGGACCCGGGACTCAGATGCTGTTCTCCATGTCTGTCTCATTCTCTAGGGGACAGCGCCGTCAGCCAACAATCTATGCTTGATTACCCCCCAGCGGGGGAGCAGCCATCTCCATCATCCATCCCCCGAGGGAGAATGTTGGGGGTGGTATCCTTTACGTACTGGCTTACGTGCCCCCAAGAGGAGAACCACCTCGGGACCGGCGAGGGCAGATTACGCAGGGTACCTGTCATTTCGCGTCTGGACTGGCGGCACCGGAAGTACAATCCGTGCTGGGAACAGACGGAGCGGGATGCCTGTTTGTCATGGACACCAAGGCACTAGTTGAAGCACCTTTTGGAGTACATATACGCTTCGTTTTTTTATGGCGTGGGCGGGTCTTCAAGGTAGTATTAAGGTGGCAGATAAGGTTGATGCTGTCTACCGCTCTTCCACCCACCAACTTTTGTCTGCTTGCATGGTTTCCTCCACGGTTGAAAGCGGGAAAAGACATCTCCACTACTCCGCACTTTTACCCCAGCCGGCTGACCCTGGCCAGAATTGATCCTGGTCAAAATCAACCCTGGCATCCAATCTTCTTTGGTTCATTCGCTTCCTTGAACAATAGCAAGCCTTAGATGTCAAAGGGCTGCACCACCACGTTTCATCGCCCCCCTCACGCGCGTTGAATAGTCTTTCCTTCCATCCAATCCCATCGTGCCACCGCATTCGGCCTCGCCCGTCTGACTCATGCATGGGCTGCTCGTCGTGGTTCTAGGCTGCTTCCTTTTTTCGCATCCACGCAGCTTGGCTGGCTGTCGGACAGATGGGTCCTCACTTATTTAGACTTGCATCATTTCTGGCGCCCCTCGGATGTTGCTCCTAAAACGTGGCCGACGTGTGGCAAGAGGAGGAGGGACGTGTACGATATCATCATGTCAATAAGCGTACCCAGGCCAACTGCAGACTACGGCATTCGACTTCCAGACGGACGGGTTTGGCCTACAAACCAGAGCCTAAACTCTTCTGTCTTGGGGGGATCTAGATTGTGGGGGAGGTCTACTGGGTCCATGACTCCATAAGCCGTATTCTTCTTCTGTGTTATTGTGACCTTACTACGCGCGTATTCTCCCTCCTCGTGGCTTACACCCTAGTTGCGACAACAGCTTAGTTTCTCACACCTCCTCATTCTTTCTCCTCATCCCTCCTTCCTACTCTCCCTTCCCCTCCCTCCACATCCCGACCCTTGACAAAACCATCCTGGCATATCCTCCTCCAAAACTCTAGCCTACACCAGCGAACAAGCCCTTGGGATAAGCACAGTTTCCAGCCTGCATATTGCCCATCTCCCCCAATGGGGCTGATGTGATTTTCTCCATCAAGTGCCCCAAGCTTCTTTCCACGTAGTCGCCATGTTTCATAGACTGACTGGCACACTAGACCTAGGTCATGCTCGGTTGTTACCTCGACTCGTACCCAAAAATGCTTCAAAGAACGGAAACATGGAGAAATTCCCCCACCCGTCCGGGTAGAGAAGCACAAAGGGACGATAAGATGACCTGGATGACACCCTGGTCGAAGCAACAGATACCTGGAAGCCACATGGCCTGATGCTGCACCGGCTCCAAGCATACAGCCAGAGGCGTCCGTCCACCTCCCAATGCACAAACCCACTGACTCGGACAGATCCCGCCTCGTGGCTTTCGACGATGATGTGTGCGAAAACCAATGAGACAGTTGCAAGTTGTTGTAGCTCAGCGCGTGGGCTAGCCAGAGTGACCAATCGAGTTTTTCATGCATGCTAACCTCAACAAGCCGGCCACAGCATCGCGTACCGTTTGATACCCGCATTACAGCGTTCGCCTCTATAGCGAGGCCAGTCGCAGTCTTTGGATTTCACGGCTGGCTGCGTCAAATCTGCTTTGTTCATCTCCCAGTCTTAATGCCGAGGTTTTGAAATTTGGCGTACTGTACCATCCGCTCTTAGACCGAGGCAATGGACCAAGGGGCACGACGCGGGTTGAATTGGTCAGTCCTCGAGGCATCGCTCTTTCTTTCTCGTGTGATTCATCTTTTCCACTTGTTTGAGAAGCACACTCGTGTTCTCTCCTGTTGTCTTGGCCGCTGTGCAATAGGTTGTGATTCTCCGAATGGTGTACCAGTCTCAGACCTAGAGTCACCGGCTTCGAGATAAGCTAGAGGAAACAAGCTTGGTTTATTGACGCATACGGTAGAGCAATGGTTAATTCCTCACATTACGTCTGGTATCCTAGAACAATAATGAAGCCAGGGGTAGTACATGTGGGTGCCTCAGCCGTGCTGGCTCATATCAGCATGCCTACCAACACGCTACACCCTCAACACATACTTTCGCATCACGCAGCGACCTCAGCTGCTTTGAGCGAAGATTGTTGCTTCCATGCACAATTTTGGTGGACAAGTCAGCGGCAGCATGGATTCACACTGCCGGTTCCACCCTCGGCGTTTACGGAGTTTACACGTCTGATGCTTTCATTACGCCGCCGCCATCCCCAGCATCAGCCTAGACCTCCCCCATCACGCCGCCCCCGATCCCCTCAGCCATGAGCTTCCACTTCGTCGACAGCAGCGCGGCCGGCACGCCCGAAGCTCGTCGAGCCATCCGTCGCCACGTGATGAAGGGCAAGAACCTGGGCAGGAAGATACAAGGCCGCGGCCGGAAGAACGCGCCGCCCCAGGCCGACGAGTTCTTCGGCGACGTGCATCAGCCGCGAGAGGAGGATCGCGAGATCATCGAGGCTGTCGAAGGTGCTCTGGCGCGGAAGGATGGGACCCAGCTGCTCTTCCCGGAGATTGCTGCCGTAGACCCGGCGGCTTCGAATGCGTTTGCAGGTGGCGAGTTTGGATACTTTTCCTTCCCTGTTCGGTTCACCCCGTCCATGCGGTACCTAGTTTATCAGTGTAAGTGCGTGCCTGTTTTGTGGGCTGCAGGTCGTTGACGCTCTAGCAGTCCACTCGGCCATCTGCGATGCCATCTATCCGTACCCATTCTGTCGACCGTCTAAAGGAAGGAGCCCTCCTTGGTTCGAGTACATGATTACGGATCAAGCTTGTAAGGGACTACAGAGTTCGTGTTGCTTTCATATCTGCCAGGCACTAACATCGCTAGTCCTCCACTGTCTGCTCGCCATGACAGCAACATACCTCACCCTCTTCCACAAGCCCGGCAGTGAGACCCTTGAAGCAACACGGCACTTCTCCCAGACTCTCCGCCTCATCAACCGTAAGCTGTCTCAGCCTACCACTCCAGGCGACTCAACCATCGCCGTCATTGTCTCCCTCACTATCCACGGGAACCTCAGCCGCGATATTTCCCGTAGCCTCATACACTTCGACGGTCTCCAGCGCCTACTAGCTCTGCGCCCTGGCGGCCTGGCCTCGCTGGGCGATACTAACCGCTCTCTGCTGCAAAAGATCTGCCGCACCGATATCGACCTCGCTCTGAGCCAGGGCACGGCGACGCGGTTCGGGTCCTTGGGGGTGGCCACGAGCATCTTGGTTGGGAAGACCACGCGGCCGCTTGCGTATCCCTTAAACCAGACGTGCGTGCCCCTGCGCCAGATCACACAGGAGATCATGGCGTTTTGCCGGCGTCCGGGGAGGACCAAGATAGCGGCGCATGATTATCAGGATCTTCTCACGTGGCTGTGGCAGAAGCTCTTGGACTTTGCACCTCTTCGTAGCGAGAGGCCGCAGAGCCCGCTAGACGACGTGTGGCATCTGGGCCTGCTGGCGTTTCTAGCGACCGTTGCTCATCCGGTGGAGTGCTTGCGGGACATCCACGCCGCCTTGCTGCACGAGATGCTACGAGATCGAGTCGAGCGCGACGCGTTGTCTACTTCGGGAGCTGACTATGGTCAGCTCCGGTTCTGGCTCGTGATGATGTGCGAATTGTTGGCATCAGGCAAGCCTGAACTACGTCTCAGCTCTCAGTTCAGGACCTTGGCTGGGGAACTCGACTTGGAAAGCTGGGAGGATGCGAAGGTGTTCCTCCAGTCGCTACCTTGGATTGGTGTTGTGCACGATAAACTAGGCAAAGAGGCGTGGGATTCTATCATGTCGGCTGTAAGTACGTCATGATGAGAAGCACCAGGTTTAGCACAAGCCTAAATAACACCATGACCCCGATGCCTGCAATACAAATTAGCTTGCTACGCCATTCAGCAGGGCAGTGAGGTATACTTGAAATGGACTGAAAAGCGATTTAGCCAAGTTAGACTTGGTCCTAAAAATGATGTGGTATTATGTGTTAATTGACCACTATTACACTAAAGGTAAAGCGCCTTACGCTTAGGAAGATCGTATTGCGCAATCCCATTAGCTGCTGAAAACCTCCAATGTTGCATTGGTAGGGATGTCTAGTCAACGAAGAGCAGCACAGATGAGATACATCGTTTCCTGCCTATCTTGCATACTAATTGAAATACTATCAACCAAGCGCACCACATAAAGTAACCTAGATCTACATTCATTCTCTCGAAAAGAGAAAGTCACTCAAAGGTTTCGCGGCTTAAACGATTGAACTATGGGTATGTAACATTGGAGGTTTTCGGCGGCTAATGAAATAGGGCGTGGGACTCGGGCCGCCGAATTTACGACCTCTTCAACCTCTAGCTCAACTCCAGCTCTATCAAACTCTGCACTTGTCTACTTTAGTCGATCTAATAAGTACTTCGTACGCCGAGTCACAAGTTCTATTGCAAAGGTGGTGTGCTACTCACGCAGCAGCTTCGAGTAGACCGTTGACATCTACAAGGCCCACCCTCTTTCTCCGAATCATGGAGGTTCGGCTGGAGAGCGGCTGAAGAGCAGCTGACCCTCCTCTTCTTTCGCTATGGAGGCTTAGTGTACGATGACAGCCTGGTACCTGGCAGAACTTCAAGCTACGTTGGTTTTGTCAAATTCAAACTCACTAACCAAAGACACAATGCAGGAAGAGTAGAGTCACCTTTGTCCCAGGGTATCACTCTTTGAACTTTCGCATCCAGTCCCAGGCTCGAGACCAACGAGTCAGCTGGACCTTTCTGATCTAGACAAACATTTTCGTAGATCAGGCCCTTATCAGCTATTCATGTCTTAGTACACAGTGCGGTGTTTTGCCTGTGGGGGCTCGAGTTGGCTTTCGAGCATTCGTGTGTGAGGCTTGATATCGCGAGACCGCCCTCGTCCACCTACCTTCCTAGAATTAGGTCACACCTGCTGCTGTGTGTTCTTGAAGGTGGTCTACCTGTATTTACTACTTCCTGCCTTCTCTGACTCATGGCTGATTGATCTGCCGGCTACGTGGCCTTATCGAATGGGGGCCACATGCTGCCAGGCTTGTATGTTCCCCAAGCAGCCGATATAGGCGTTACTGTATTGAGCGCCAAGATAACATTTCTCTTCTTAGAAAGAGCCTACCGTCCCGTTCATTGTTTGGTGTTCAGAGGTAGTGCTGTCATTTCTGGTCTCAAACTGCTCTGCTGCTTTGTTCCGAACTCTCCTCTCATACCATTATATCATTGAAGAACGCCTTATCCAATAGCTCTATGCAGATCCATAGGTATTCCAGGCCAAGTCGTTGGCGGCCCAGCCGACGGCGACCCGCAGAGCACAACAGCAAGATAGAGCCTCGCCACATACTCCATCGAGACGAAGGAAACAGCGATCTGGGACATTTGGGCCTGACCGCTTTTTGGACAAAACTATAAGCTTCTAGTCACTACTCCCTAAACAAGATGCTAACCTCTTAAAGTCTAATGTTTACTTCACAAGCAACGATTCTGGCAAGCTCATGTCGGAATTGCTGTCCTTGTTCCAGATGTGAACAACCATGAAGTACCACAAGTTTCGTCATCCGACAAGGGCAAAGAAACTTTACCCGAAAAGGACCGGATCCTGCCATTGGATTGTCAAAAAGGACCACAGAATGAGCAAGCCATCAGTGCGCCAGATACGCAAGCCCACCCGTGGATAAAGCAGTGATCTATGTTGCAGAATGAGTTCGCTCGACTAGCCATTTGGAAGTCGGACTTCGGTAGTGAGAACTTGAAGCTCCTTTTATTTAATCTCAGTCCTCTGTATAAAACAATACTGGATTCCATCCTTAGGATCGCAGAGGCGTTGCTTTCATGTATGGAATATCCTCTACTGGCTATTCTATTGCCCGGTGTCTCTAAAACTGCAATAGTATTACGGAAGAATGGCGATCAGCCCACTCTCGAGCAAAGCCTCAAAGAGGCAGCAGAGGCTCTCCCAACGGATGGCAGACTGCGGTAAGAGCCTGGATTGGCTGAATTTTCCCGACTCCCCAACACTTGTTCCCCGTGCCTTGTTGGGGAATTCAATGCTTCTCGAGCCGGGACTCCGGACACTCCAGGGAACCTGAAGAATGGCGATGGTGACTCATGCATGTCGTGAACTGATATCACCCAGACAATAGACAACAGTCATTGACAGCAACGCCCAGTCTCGGAGTGAGATTGAAGAGCTCAGACAAGAAATCAACTCTCTTCAGGACCTCGAGTTTTTCGGCATCTAGTTGCGAAACTTGAAACACTTGGTTCTTTGTTTTGTTACTTAGCCAGTATTCTTACCTCGTGAGATCCCTTGTTTCAATCGGCATCGTCTCGACTGCACATTCCCCAACTTATAAAGCTTTTTCCATATCATGTTGTCGAAATCTTCCCCGTTGGCGCCCTGGGGAGAATCTCCCATGGCATTGACACTGTCCTGTACGACCTCAGCATAAGTCTATACTACCACTAACGAAACTAGCTACCCCAATTTACCCGTACTTCTACAGCCTTCGCGGAGTTTTGTCTCTTGCCGAGACCTCAGGTTGTTTAGGCACGTCTCTGTGTTCCATCAGTATTAGGCTAAAAGTCTCCGTACACCACACAGTGCATCCATATAGTTACTAACAAAATATACCTATTTTAAAGTAGATTAAGAATATAAAATAAACATAGTTAAATAAAATGAAATATACACTAAATATATAAAGAAACAAACTATAGTAATATAGTTTTTTAAAGAGATTAATATTATAAAGTAAAGCTAAAAGGATTTTTTATATTAATAAAGAAAGAGAACTTTCTTCTTATAGTGAATTTATAGGGGAAATACAGTGCTATTAGTACTATATCTGCTAGAAAAGAATGTAAAAAATATACTATACTTATTTAAAAATATATCTATCTATATATATCTATTATAGATTTTAGTATCTTAAATTGCCTGGTTTATAGACTATTTCTCTCTTTTTATTTAAGCTTTCTAAGGTAGCGCACTGTGAGGTGTACGGAGACTTATAGCCCAGAACTGTATTAGCAAGGGCACCTCTATGAGCATTGCATCTAGTGTGATACGCATATTTTCCTGCTCAATTAGGCTCAGGTCTGGCTGGCTCTCCATCTGTTTAGGAATTAGGGTCCTGAAAAATGGCTCGTCTTGGGCCCCTTGATATTTGGTGAAGAGTTTTCGCAGCGGCATAGGCTCCTTCAACACTCTATCTGCATGTGGATAGAGTATTTCGTGGTTCCCCGTAGGCGTTAAAAACCTTGCAACCAACTTGTAGGTCCAGTCATCACTGGCTCGTTACTTATAATGGGCAAGACAAAACTCTCTTTGAACTTGTCTAATCAGGTTCTCTTGCCGTCTAGAGCCTGGCTGTTTGCGAGGGTCTGTCACCCGGCTGTTCTTAACCTCAGCTTGTGTTGTCTTCTTGGCTTGGATTCTGGTGGATCTTCGCTTGTTACTAGCGGCTTTGGACACCAAGTCTGGCTTTTCTTCAGGCTTGTCAAGTGTAGACTCTACTCGAAATGAGGTGGTGGTGTCTGGATCATCTGGGCATTCAAAGGCGATGTGAAAACAAGCCGTTCTAGGAGGATTGTCATCTGATCCCGCAGCATCTGGGCCATCCATACCGAATGGTCTCCGTGAGCGGAACATGCCGTGCTGAGTGATTGTAACAAGCCGATTGTAGCCTTCGTCAATATGCTGTTTTCTCGAGAACGGTTTCAATTTCGGACTGTTCAGGATCTAGCTGATTGATGTCAACACACAAGACCTGAAAAACTTTGATGTCGTGCCCATCCTGAAGTTCCTGGATAAAATCTCTCGGTTTCGGAAAGACATTTGAAGTGAACTTGGAAATTGTGCGCTCTGAAGCCATCTACGCAGCACCAGCCTTCCTGGGACCTTCAGGGGGCTTTCCATGGCTCTTCATCAATGCGAGAACCTTGCTGACTTTGAATGAATAATTCGCAATTCAAATCTTAGTTTCTTTATCGATGAGTCTTCGTTAGTTGGGTCGACAGTTCCCGTATCGTCTGAATTTGCGTCGTTGACGCTAGGCATTGTGGCGTGTAGGTTTGAGGGTGGTTCTGGCGAGATACGAGCTGGAAAGCGTCACATGCTGTTAGATGAGGGAAAGCAAAGCAAACATGAGAGGTGTGGCCGAAACGGTGTATGGGCTCGCTGGAAAATTATCTGCTTTTATATCAAGGAGCCTACTTTACGCATCTTACCTATCAATCGTTCTGTCGTTTCAACTTACAGAGTTCAGTCTCAACCCAAAGAGCTGCAAGATTCACATACCAACTCATAAAAATCAGAGATGGTATGTACTGCGACT